>CM060964.1:109211853-109556853 GCA_030765045.1 Tenodera sinensis
ATTCATCCACGAATTGTGTGTTTTAGCGAGACCTACATTTTTGTATAGTAAGATTTTGTCTATCTCTTACGGTTTACGAGTTATTCAAAAGTCATTCAGAGTAAACAGGACTACATAGGCTATAGCCAGAAAATTCAAAATATACATTTGATTTGTCATACAAATATCTCAAACATATGGCATTTTAATCTAAATCGTTAGACCCATTTTCAAGAAAATAAAAATTTTCCATGTAAAGGGTAGTTTACGGCGGGGCTATTTTCTTCAAAATCTTCGTGTCGCATCCTTGAAAGACAGTAAACTTAAATACCAACTTTGGGTTTTAACGGACTTTTCGTTTTTGAATTATGCTGTCCAGAGACTGACACACACACACACACACACACACACACACACACACACACACACACACACACACACACACACACACACAGGGACCTTTTTCTAAAAATGCTTTTTTTTAATTCAGGGAGTCTCAAAACATATATTTCCGGTGAAATCTCGACATCGAATTTTTGGGTGGAATACAATACTTTCCCTACTTACCAGTAGAGAAAGTAAAAAATGGGAGTTCGATCAGAATATTCGACTTGGTTAATAATATCCTTTTTAATAGAGCACCATCTTTTTGTTGACATTGTTCATTTTCAGCCATATCCTTTTAATAGTATAGAGGCATTTCTGTATCACATTATTCAAAACTGTTGGAGTGCAAAGGGCTTTCCTTCTTGGCAATTTACAGAGACGAACATAGAAGTGTTTTCATGTTAGCAATAACTCTTAGACTCCCATACGCTACGAAGTGTACGAAAAGCAATCTACATTTAACTCGAAAATACGCAGAGTTGAAACAAAAATGTTGAATGTGCTTATGGTCCATTTCAAAGCTAACAAGCGATCCGGTGGCTTAGGAGGGCCTCTTGTCTTCAAATCACCACCCGCTGAAGTACACGCGCACAATCTCCTGGTTCTGGTTCAAGTGCCCTTGAAACAGACACATTGTGTAATCGTGCTTGTCTGCACTTGCGGTACTTTAACTAATAACAAGTTCGATATTTAGCATCCTGCTCAGTTTATCGAAGACCTGGGCAACAATTCCAAAAATTTACTCATGGGAAACCAAACTCAGAAAAGTGAAATAACCACAGCCACAACTTTTGTAACTTGCTCAAAATACCAAACTGACTGGATGCAGCGAAGTAAGATATGTAAAAAAGTAATCTAACAAAAAGTCCATATTAAGCATTGTCAATTTTTTCGTGAATTAAAGCTTATCGTAAAAACGTTTTGGAAGCAGATACTTCTAAGCTTCTGGTGGACCACATCTGATATTTTCGAGGGTCTCAAGTGCAATCATATTGTTCATTGACAGATTTACTTAATTGAATCTTTAAAACGAAATATTTAAACCCTTTCGTTTTAGCAGAATTCCTCCATTTCTCTCCTCTCTTTTGGGAGAACCCGCTTAAAAATAGCAGATTATTCCATCAATGGCCAAAAATAGATTATA
Organism: Tenodera sinensis; assembly: GCA_030765045.1. Lineage (NCBI taxonomy): Eukaryota > Metazoa > Arthropoda > Insecta > Mantodea > Mantidae > Tenodera > Tenodera sinensis. The sequence goes on from CM060964.1 coordinate 109,213,364, forward strand.
ACAAATAATCTGGAATCTGCAAGACTGTCTGTAAGATGCATTATGACATTGAGGATTTCAACTTCAGTTTTGTATTCCCTATCTCTAGGGCGTCTCCCCTGTGCAGAGGTTACCCTCATCGCCCGGCCGCTGCGTCCGCCAGTCGCAGCCAAAGCCACAGAGGAGTGCAGGTTGGGAGGGGGTGGGGGTCATCACTGTATTAATGAGTGCAAATTGCTTCAGCGACATTTGGGATCTAATGATTTGCTGTAAATTGATTTATAGTTGTGTTGGAAGCCACATTGCACTGCCATACTACTTGTTTGTTTGTTTTGTTTTTTTTTTTTTTTTAATAAGCCAACCTACGTATTTTTATACTGGCGAAAGAGCTTGCTAGGATCTCAGCGAGTGACGTCATCAAATTGATGGTGTGGTAACGTCGCGGTTTTATAAGCAAGGGACTGTTAATATGCAAACGAGCACTGTACTTCAAACACAAACTACTATGATGTTGACTACACGGAAGTCGGAGAGATACTAACCTAACACCCTTATGGTATTATAAACACAAAAGTGAACTCAACCATAAACCACTGCGCAACTTTCCGCCATTTGCTACGTCTAGAAACTACATTTGTACTTTATTATGAATGTGTAAGCACTCGTCTTCATGTTACTATGTAAGGTTACTGACACACGTCCCTCGTGCATTAGTAATTAGTGGTTAAGAACTTCTGCAGCTCCAAACATTGCTTGAAATTCCTCCAAACCAGGAAGTTGTGCTGTGTATTGTCTGTCAGCACTTCTAATGGGAAATTACGTATTAAAATTAATAATTCGATTAACTAAAACGACAGCTTGTCTAAACATCAACCGAACTGACTGTACTATAAGATCTACGAAATTAAGCAGTAAAACGAATTTAGTTGTGTACCCAGGGAGCGACAGTAGTTTCCACGCTGTGATCAGACAAAAGTAACTGAAATAAATATTAGCTGCGACAGACCATATATGTTAACAGTTCTGAAAACTGAACATTAAATTTCGGTTTAAGTGACTAGTAATGTCGACATTTGTAACTTTTATCACGAGAGCCAGTTTCACAACTTATGAATAGCTGAGAGGCAGACATAAATGCGCTCCTTTCTTGTAATCCGTTAGTGACATATATTTTGTTTAACAAAGCTTAACACCCATTCTTACTACATAAGGTACCACAGGTAAAGAAGGGAAATTTGGAAGGAAACATTCTAGGCCAGGACTGGGCAAGTGGTGCTCGCTGGGCGCAACCTGCTCAAGGCCTTGCACTGATAATTGTTTAGCAGGTTAAAAAAAAAAAAAACAAAAAAACAAAAAAAAAAAAAAACAGAAAGGTCGCTCAAGGTATCCCGCGAGTTATCTAGGCCTCTTCTAAGCCTAAGTTAACGTAGCCTCCCCCTCCTCCCTGGCATATTCCATTTAGAGGCATAATCGAAAAAGAAAATGTTTTTAAAATTGTTATGGCAACACACGTGATTTTCGCACACGTACATGATTTTGTTGACAAATAACACAAGCTGGCAAAAAGTTTTGAGAAATCAATATAAAATTATCAGATAAAAAATATGAGACACTGAAAAATATGCGTGTCTCAAAGAGGAAATTCCTGTTTAAAATACTGAATTTGAAAAATGTCCGTATCTTTAAAGGAAAGCTCGTTTAAAACACGGAATTTTAAAATATGCATGGCTTAAAGAGGAACCTCCTGTTTATGGCACGGACTTTTAGAACATATGCATGTCTTAAAGAGGAAGCTGCTATTTAAGACACATATATTGATATCCATTCACCCTTTTCTCCGTCTTGTATTTGCCATTTTTATTATTTGTCTCTGCTAGATAATAGGTGTAACTAAAATAGTTCAGAAATCTATCGTTCACCATTACATTCTGTCCTACAGTGAGCAATGAAAGTCTACCTTATTTAATGCATTCTCTGATTATTTCTTGCTTGAAAAAAAGATACATTTTCAGTTCCTTTTCAAGCAAATCTTTTGTTAACTATACTTCAGATACTGCTTTAAAATTCTTTAAACTACTGAACCTCTAAACAGAAAGATAATAGGTACAATACTTTGTGGAATTCTGTTCAAAGCCTAAAATACAAACGAACATGTGAATCCCAAATAAAGACATTCGGCTCTCCTCCCACAAAGTTTGGGAATAATGCAATATTTTATTAAAAACACAACCTTATTCGGGAAACCTGCAGCGCATGTGATAATCAACATGTGTGGTAACAGACAGACAAGAACGTGTGCTAGCTGCACCGAATTTTGCACAAGACATTTGAAAAGTCGTCCTTTGTTTCAGTTGTTACAGTTTAGCTTTAGATAACATAGATCCGGCCTGAACACCCCCACCCTTTGTGCTCTAGGAAGAAAGTTCAAGGTTGAATTTCCTGTTAATCAACCGGTGTAACTCACGTGTTGCATGAATGATTCATTGATCATGGACAAGGGTTCTAGGTTTCCACCCGTAACGTTATCATTTTTCATGTGAATGCCTTCCCTTCAACATAGCGTTTTCATATTACGTGCCAAAATAACCGTGCCAAATTTGAATACTTTATGCTTATAATCACTACGATGTGGAGGATAAGGCTATTTACTACGCGAGATACCTGAAGGCATTTTGGGATTTACAGTAACAACGGAATTACATCGCTTTCAGTTTCACAATTAAGGTGAAATTGTAGTGCAATCTTTGGATTGAATTTTTATACAGGTTGGGATTTTTTTCCTATTTTAATATCTGGTAAAATTAATGAACTATATATTTGGAATGTCCTCTGTGTCTTCAGAATCAGACCTGTCTCAAACCTGTGGTGATTTGCTGATCCCTACATAAGACAACTGTTTTAAACTCTTTATGCACTCGTGAACGAGAGGTCTGTGGTTCAAATACCGCCAAGACCCCCTTCCTGAGTTGTTTTCCTCAGTCCTCGTACCTGGAAAACGCAAAGGACGTATCCTGAACTCAGATCTGGAACCTTTCCTTCCTAAATTCTAAATTTCCTTTCCCAAATATCGTTTCGTTTCCGTGTTCACCACCTGTGGTGCCGTATGCAGTAAGACGGGCTTTATTCACTATTAGGCCAAGAAAGAACATCACAACTGCTAACAACAGCATCACATATGAAACTACACTATCTCGTCATAATGGTCGTCATCATCAGAATATTTATCTCCCTCCCACAACAAATGTCTGATTGTACCACTGAAACGCAGGAACGCTAACTGCGCCAAAGATTGCTATCAGCAAAGAGGGCACAAAATGCTACATGCATAGAACTGGCTACACTGTCGGATTTGTGTTATCCAGTTTCCCCTCAGAAGCACATCGACTGGAAATGATTCACAATTTCCTTTTTGTGTAATTGCTCGACTCCTGATAGCGACTACAGGCAGTGCCTAATGTTCGTTTGGTCTGGCCAGAATGTCTGCCCGGACGGCGCATTAGTTTTATCGCCCAAGAATGCGGTTGCAATCTCACATCAGAGAAATGGAAGTTCAGTGTGTTCAAATGCGACAGTCATATGTCGCTACGTTTATTGGCACACTGGTGGTATTCATATGTTCCTAACAGTTGCTAACGAAAGTCGTTAAAGAAGCATGGACATTTTACTAATACCCATTTAGAATATCTTAAGAAATTACTTTTGTGTATCTTACTAGCTGTACCCGGCACACATTGCAGTTCTACATAAAATAAAAGGGTGTTCGGTTGTATAATCTGTTTATTGAAGTACATTTTCAATTCAATTTTTATGCTCTAATTAATATCTTGTCTCTAATCCGCAAATATCACAGTGGTTGAAATAGGATGATTATTTATAGGTATAAATGGATAATTTTGGGCAAGGAACCTACGCGGGCGTACGCAGAGCAACCCACCAAAGTTTAATCGCAATTGAATCAATGGTTTAGGAATGCATAAACGACAAACATTCGTTTTTATTTACATAGATTATAAGAATTGTTTGTAGAAGGGGCAGTAGAGAAGGCAATATGATTGTGTTTCATAAAAGAAAAGTGAGTAGAGGAAACAGACATACATATATTGAAGGGCGAATACAGAAAGGTGTGTGAATGTGTTACGTAAAGGAAAACCTAGTTAAGAAAATCATGTGAATGTAATATGGTGTATAATAAAATGGATAGAAAAACTACACATACGTGCCGAATTTCGCAGTAGTCGGTCAACCGGTTCTGGATATTACATATGCGAACGTCCATTTTTATATATACAGATTCTATATTTAAGAGCGAGTAGGGAAGGACATACAAATGTGCTAAGCAAAAGTGAGTAGAGAAAATCGCGTGAATGTAATCCGTAGCATCTCTATTTCAAATCTACAGAAAATTTCATGAATTATTTGTAGAAGAAGGAATAAGAAAAGAAATGTGATTGTGTTTCGTAAAAGAAAATTGAGTAGAGAGAATCATGTGAATGTAATATTGTACTATGGCTATAACCTTCCAGTAAGTGCAAGCAGTAAGTTTTCAAAGTTTTATCGCAATCAGGTGAACGGTACATCAGCCCATAAAATTCGAAAACATTCGAGAGGTAGAATTGGAACTGAAAAGTTCAATGCCACAGCTGGGATTTGAACTACAGACCCTCCGCTTACCAAGCGGGTGCTCTAACCATTAAGCTACTGTGACAACCCGCCAGAATGACATTGAATTCTCCAATCAATTCGTATTTCTCCCGGTAGAAGAAGGAATAGGAAAAGAAATATGATTGTGTTTCGTAAAAGAAAATTGAGTAGAGAGAACCATGTGAATGTAATATTGTACTGTGGCTATAACCTTCCCGCAAGTGCAAGCAGTAAGTTTTATCGCAACCAGATGAACGGTACATCAGCCCATAAAATTCGAAAACATTCGAGAGGTAGAATTAGAACTGAAAAATTCAATGCCACAGCTGGGATTTGAACTACAGACCCTCCGCTTACCAAGCGGGTGCTCTAACCATTAAGCTACTGTGACAACCCGCCAAAATGACATTGAATTCTCCAATCAATTCGTATTTCTCCCGGTAAACCACAAAGGCAGTCTCACATCAGAGGCAATTACTCCAATGGTGACTTACTATTGTAAGTACTTTTTGTACCGCGATTAAATAACTTTTAACTTACTGTTGGTGTTTCTAAACCCACAAGCCGCGTGTGGACAATGTTTGAGAAGAATTGGAACTGAAAAATTCAACGCCACAGCTGGGACTATTCAGTTCCAAATTCGACCTTTAAAACATTGCCCAGATACGGCTTGGGTGTTTAAAAACACCAACAGTAAGTTTGTCGGCATTTAAAAAAAATTCATTTTGATATATTAGACGAGTATCATTTTGGGGAATGACCACTGAATATACATCGATTTATCACAACACATATTATGCTCTGGTTTACAAAATTAGCATATCTTGCAATCCGTTTTTACATCATGCTTTTAAGAAAAACTTTCAAAAAATGCCACGCAATAACAATAATTCTTCTAGGAAAATGTGTTTCGGTAGATATTTACATTAATAAAGTTATACAAAAATTAATTACATGCATTTCTAAACTGCACCTTCAGTAATGTAATGTTTTAAGGGAAATATAAAATATAACGCCATAGCTACCGTGAGTCCGCTACAAAGCGTTGGATTTTCCTTCATAACAAGCTTTAGACGCACTATTAAATTTAGTAACACAAAGCCTTATGTACAAATTAGTTTTGAACGTAAGTAGCTCATAAATAAAATTTACAATTCTAGTTACCTTCATAGTTCTGTGTAAAAAATCTAATGTGTTGCACTCACATGACTTTCTCTACTTTAGTACTAACCATTCTTACAAACTCTTATTCCTATACCTTCTTCGTGTTAGTTGAGACAAACATTTGCAGAAATTATCTTATTGCTCGTTTTCTTGCACGTGCAACGGGAATATGGGAACACAATAGGCTTTGAGCGATAGTCAAATCCTTTAAAGTTTTCAAACTCCGTTCTCTTTGCACGGTTAACATATAGAAAATGAATAGCGACGTTCGATTTTACAGAAGTATAAGTTCTCCAAAACTTACACAAATAGCGAGGAATATCTCCGAAATGGTTCACTCTACAAAAAATGTATTCAGACATAAATTGTGTGTTTTAGCAAGAACTACATGTTCTGTGTAGTAAGATTTGGTCTATCTCTTACGGTTTACCAGCTATGCAAAAGTCATTCAGAGTAAATAGGACTTCATGGGCTATAGCCAGAAAATTCAAAATATACATTTCATTTGTCATAAAAATATCTCAAACATATAGCATTTTAATCTAAATCGTTAGAGCCATTTTCAAGAAAATAAAAATGTTCGAAAAATTTTCAATGTAAAGGGTAGTTTAGGGTGGAACAATTTTGTTCAAAATCTTCGTGTCGCATCCTTGAAATACCAACTTTGGTTTTTAACCGACTTTTCGTTTTTGAGTTATGCAGTCCACAGACGCACAGACATACATTCCTACACACACACGGACCTTTTTCTAAAAATGCCTTTTTTTGGATTCAGGGACCCTCAAAGTATATATTTCCGGTGAAATCTCGAAATCGAATTTTTGGGTGGAATGCAACACTTCCTCTACTTTACTATTCATGGTAGAGAAAGTAATACGTCATGAGTATATATTTGCTTTACAAAGTGTATGGATTTTTAAGGCATGTGGAGGATCTTTTTTTCTTTATCAAATTTGTAAAAATGTAGATAAGCTGGTATGTAATAATGTGATATCTTCCATTTATGGCAATTTTCTTCAGCCGTGGAGTAAAGCTCGGAATGTTTTATCGGTATCCTTCATTATCGGGTAAAGATTTGTGACCTTAGCAAGAAAATGTCTAAGTTACCTGCCTTGTTGCGTGTTATGGGAAAACAAAGAGTTGGTTGTATTGAAACCGGGGCCCGATATGAATATATTTGGCCGGCTCTGGTCGAGTGTAGGGTAACTTGTATGAAGCTTTCGTATGGAATGTTACATTGGTACGAAAGTTGCAGAAAACCGTGTCTTGTTTATTGCCCTTCGTCGCTCATTATGTACATCCTTAATGAACGGAGCCAGTAACGGAATCTCATGGCGTCGACCGGCTATGTTTAGATAATTTTGCCTAAGAATAAGCTGCTATGAGAAATGGTCCATCATACTAGGGACAGGCAAAATACGAGGGCAACAGTGAAAAATTTTACAAAGTCCAACAATGATTCGTTTTTAAAAAAATCTAATGTGTTGCACTCACATGACTTTCTCTACTCTTGTACTAACCATTCTTACAAACTCGTATTCCTATACCTTCTTCGTGTTAGTTGAGATAAACATTTATAGAAATTATCTTATTGTTTATTTCCTTGTAGCTGCTAGGGGAATATGGGAATACAGTAGGCTTTGAGCGATAGTCCAGTCTCTTAAAGCTTTTAAATTCCGTTCTCTTTGCACGGTTAACATGTAAAAAAAATTAATAACCATGTTCCATTTGACAGAAGTGTCAGTTCTTCAAAACTCACACAAATAACAAGGAATATCTCTGAAATGGCTCATTCTAAAAAAAGTATTTAGTCATAAACTGCTTATTTTAGCAAGATGTACATTTTTGTATAGTAAGATTTGGTCTATCTCATACGGTTTACCAGTTATGTATACTTCATCCAGAGTAAATAGGATTACATAGGCGATAGCCAGAATATTGAACATGTACATGTCATTTGTCATAAAAATATCTCAAACATATGGCATTTTACAGGTCTAGAAGATCGCATAACTGGCCGGGAGTGCTCGGGGCGCTGACCACGTTCCACCCTCCAGTACTGCACCTCACCAATGACGCCTGTAGTGGGCAGAGGTGGGGGACGCAGCGGCTGGGCGGTAGGCGTTGGCCCTTCGTGGTGGGCTGTCGCGCTGGGGTTTAGTATATGGCATTTTAATCAAAATTGTTAGAGCCATTTTCAAGAAAATCAAAATGATTGATGGATAGTTTCCTAAAGAAGCGCCAAAAGTGTATGGACAACGACGCTGGCCAGTTTCAGCATCTCATTTCATAAAATGGTAAGTAAAGCCCTTAAAGGTAGTTTTAAAACTCTTGGATGGTTTCATCTGTGCCTTTGTATGAGGCGAGCGCCGAGGACGCGGACAGGCAAAACACCGCGCAGCCGGTTCGTAAGTTCTCCCATTTCTAGAAAGCTGTGTGCGTGCTAAGGGATTTACCTGCTTTTACTGTATTTTAGCGCTTTGCTTCTACTAAACTCTGAGACTTAAAGTATGCCATTGCAGCTTGGATTATACTCTAATCAGTGATTAGGGAAAATGTTTGCACAAAATGAATAGAAGTCGCAGTTATTTTCCGAGATCTATGCGTTTGCCCACTGTTAAATGATTGCGTCGTACACAGAGCACTTCACTTTTATAATTCGCAGCTCAATCAAAGAAGGAAAAAGGAATAACTTGCACCAAATTAAACATTTAAGCACCTATATAACATTATTAACAATTTCGCTTCTCTCGGACAACTATTTTCAACTCTGCATTTGCTTCTTTTCTTATCAGTTTTACTCCCTTTGAATTCTGGCAGTGTTACTCTGGAAGTCCTTATAATTCGGTATGCAATTCATTCGTGTTATGCATAGATATCCAATGTTCAGGTCTCACGGAACGTGTCCTTAAATAGAAAATGGAATGAGTGCATGACGTAATGAGCATGAGCACTGGCATGTGTTTAATAATGAAATTGACCAAATGATGATGTTTTGCCGGGGTCTGAAACCATGACCCCGCGACATTAATGAGCCAGGTCCGGCAAGGTCTGTAAATTCATTTGCGTGCTGATGTGGACTTCTCCTTCACACCAGTCACGTGCAAGTTTCCCGCTTCAGTGAACTGGTTGCCAATGGAATGAGTAATGTTTACAACTCTTCACGTGAGAAAAACACTACGGCAATAGTGCAAAGTTAAATAACACGAAAATATTGAAGTTCTTATAAATATCTGTCTCTCAAAGGTTGTGGTTTCTTCACTTCATCCCTTTCTCTTGGAGGGTGACAGCTGCAATGATAAAGTACCGCAGGTCGAAGTGTATACCCTGTCTGTTGAAGCCACGTCTAATTGTCCTAAAATGCGGTCAATAATTCAGTGTATACCTACTCGATATTCATTGTAGTGCTCCATGGCCTTAACTGTGCATTTTGATCTAGTTTACTTATTCTCATATAGGAGATCCATGACCTTTATACTTTTTTCCCATCACCCTTCAAAACAGGCAAGGTTCTTAATTTCCCCACTTAGCTACACCGGCGAGAAGAAAGGCAGATGGTAGTGGTGTTGAAAGGCCCATCCACAACTAGGACATTAGAGAGAAAGGCAGAAGTTAGCGCAGTGTTACAGCCCAGATACAGAACATGTCAATGCTTATATCCTACAGATACAACATTCAAGTTTTCTTCCTGCCTATTTTCACACAACAGAGCTTGTGGCTGGGCCCGTGGCGCAGTTGGTAGAGCACCTGCCTGCTGTGCTAGGAATCCCGGGTTCGATTCCTGGCAGGGGGGTAGGAATTTTTCTCCAGCCAAGATTATTCCTCATCCTTGCGTGAGTCTGGAAGTGTGAATGTGTGTGTGAATTCAAAGTATAAAAACACTAAAGATCGAAAAACCCACCGTTAAACGTGTAACACAATTTGTCAATAGGCAAGGCCGCCGATATGACCTCTGCAGTTAAAGACGGGATGTCCATGGAACAATTTAAAAAATAAATTGTATACTGCGATACAAGAGTAGCAGGTGCACATTTGCAGAAGGGAAGGAAGTTTGGAAATACAAAACGAAATCATCATCGTTACTATTATTGTTATTGTTGTTTTTATTATTATTTCTAATATTTTAAGATTCCTTTCTCTCTCTCCCTCTCCAACGAGAGAGATGACCCCAATAACGGCGAAGCTCGCGTTTCGTAGGTCCAAGATTGGATTGCACTCGGACCGGCCACCTTGAAGTCTTATTTTTTTTTTTCGTGGTTTCACGGGTCAGTAAGCGAATGCTGGCCTGGTTCCTCTTTTATTACGAATTTCCTGTCCATTCCTAGCGTTTCATCTCATCTATTTCATATTCATGTTTCAGAGCTGCAGAACCAGGCAACGGCAATAAGTGCGTTGTGGCGGGACGGTGGAGTTTGCATTGTGTGAGGATTTCTCGCTGGCGCTTGGAATGGAAGCTCGTTCATCCCGGGTTAAAGATGCCGCAGTCAGGCTCGCGCCGGCGTCAGGATTGATGTAATTCTGGAGTCGCCAGCGGAAACGTCCTCGCTAGCGCGCATTGTCCGGATCTGTTGCCCCATCCTCTTTACCGGTCCTCCCAGGGGTCACGTAAGGCACAAGGGGTCTACAATAGCATACAGTTTGTTCACCAGCTCATAGTACCTCGCAGGAATGCAGCGAGTCAGCATGTCAGTAAACAATTCCAGGTAAACATCGATATCTGAAGCCGGAGTTGTGCTTCTAGTCGTGCTTACGGTAGTAGTACCAACCTTGGAGTGTGTATTCACGCCAGATTAAAGCAAAGAATTCGATCAAAATAGCGATACTAAAATGTTATTTTCACTTCACCCAGTATATTTACCTCATAAAAAGTAAATGGTGTTTTCAACTGCTTATTTTCCCCACTGATCGTTTGCTAACTTTTCTACATTTTTCAAAAAGCCCTGCCAATTTATTTCGGTCACAAGTGATATATCCTGGAGCGTCACACTGTAAAGATAAGTCATCTGTTATATTTCTTTAACTATTTATTTTACCTTGGTCCAAGTTATTTCTGTGGGATTGAGGTCATATGTAGGGGGCAAGCAAACGACACTGTGGCCCAATGAAACCGAAAATGCGTCCGCTTTAAAAACTTCTTTAGATTTGTTTGTTTCAGTCATCCTATAAAGATCTGTTTTACACATAGAACTGTCACTGGCGGTTATCTATTTCTACACTTTTTTTATTTATTTCCGACATAACGCTGGTGACTCGTGCATATTTACAACTGAAATTAACAGCGAGTAAACATAGTGCGAATAAATTGGAGATAAGTTGGCAACTTAACCAGCAGGAACCTTTGCGTGGAGGTTTACAGAACTCGGGTTACACTACGTAGAATGTCTCTCCTCTCCCCTTCAGTCCCTCAAGGCCATGAGCTGGTGAGCAAACAGTACGTGCAGTGCAGCACTACAGTTGGTGACCCCCTCCATCTGACTAATTCTAATCATGTCTCTTTCTTCTGTTTGCATATGAGCGCATTACATGTCTGTGATGTTTTGAAGAGTAAGTAAACTCAGAAACTGGCTGAGTTGATAACATGAATAAATATCCCATGTAAACGTCCAGAAATACGCATCGCCAGTGATGTGTAAACTCGAGGAGAAATGGAATGTGTGGTCAATAGCATATTTTGAATAATCGCTAAATAATCTTTTCCCACACCAGCATTTGCTAGAGTCTAGCTGTAATGCTGTAATGCATTTCTAACTTAACTCGAATGAATTTAGTCACAATTTAATGTTAACGTGACGTTGCCAGATCTCTCTTAGAAATTAAACTTTGCAATACATTTTAGCATTAAATTGTGACCAAATTTATTCGCGCTAAAGTAGAAATATATTACAGCATTTTTCACACAGTATTTGTGCTCCCAGGTCTAGAAGACCGCATAACTGGCCGGGAAGGCTCGGAACGCTGACCATGTCCCACCCTCCAGTACTGCACCTCGCCTGTAGTGGGCAGAGGTGTGGGACGCAGCGGCTGGGCGGTAGGCCTTGGCCCCTCGTGGTCTGTCGCGCCGGGGTTTAGTTAGTTTAATTATCATGTAGAATCCCTGGTTACATACACCAGGTGGATCGACTACCCCTAAAGTACTTTCAGTTTCTCCTAGGTCTTAGGCATACTTTCCCCACCCCCTTCTCGTACCGGTTATATTTTTAGACAAATGCTTTGGAAAAGTGGTTTAATGAACACAAGTGACTGTGAATTAAAGTACATAACTTTCTACAACACCTATACCAGTTTATTTTTTCTTCCTTTTTTACTCTGCCCACTTTGCAGGTCTTTCCTTGGAGTATATAGTTTTTATATATAAATTTCACCAAATTTTACTCAACTCTTTTCCGTTTTTGTCTTTTCCGTTCTTTTTTTCTGATTGTGCACTTTTATTCTGTCGCATACACACAAAGGCCCATGCCGGAGGCGGTACTCAAACACGCGACCCTCTGCGAGGCGGAGCTCAAAATATATATGCTCCAGCGACCACGGCTACGAGGGCCGGCTTTATCGACCCGTGAAACATCCGATTTGAGCAAACAAGCAGTCACTTGGATCCAGTGTCAAAATCAATAAAAAAAGAAAACGGTAGATGATATAACTTATTAAACTATTACAAGTAACAAACACTATACCCAAAATTAATGATGTTTAATGAGTAATCTAGTTTTAGAACAAATTAAAGCATGCAGGCATGTTTACTGCAGCATATACAATAACCAGGAAGTGCCCAATACAGATTTAAATCCCTTCTAGAAGCCCACACCAGTTACGATGCCTTATTTCATGCTTCTACGCATTAAATAACCATAGAGTATTTAAACGCCTTGGCGCTTCAACTTTCAGAGCAGTCCAGTGGTTTCATGGTCACTGTTCCGAAATGACACCAGGGGTTAAAAACTTACATTCCTTCCGTTATTTATTTTCCTTCCCCCCCTTTCTTCTTTCTTTTTCTTTCTTTCTTTCTTTCTTTCTTTCTTTCTTTCTTTCTTTCTTTCTTTTTCTTTCTTTCTTTCTTTTTCTTTCTTTCTTTCTTTATTTTTCTTTCTTTCTTTTTCTTTCATTCTTTCTTTTTCTTTCTTTCTTTTTCTTTCTTTCTTTCTTTTTCTTTCTTTTTCTTCCTTTTTCTTTCTTTTTCTTTCTTTCTTTCCTTCCTTCTTTCTTTCTTCCTTTCTTCTTTCCTTCCTTCCTTTCTTTCTTTCTTTCTTTCTTTCTTTCTTTCTTTCTTTCTTTCTTTCTTTCCTTCTTTCTTTCTTTCTTTTCTTCGTTCTTTCTTTTCTTCGTTCTTTATTTCTTTCGTTGTTTTTTTTCGTTCTTTCTTTTTCCTTTCTTTCTTTCATTTTCCTTTCTTTCCTTTTTATTTTTTTTCCTTCTTTCTTTCTGCTTCTTTCTTTGTTTCTTCCTTTCTTTTTGTTTCTTTCTTTCTTTGTTTGATTCTTTCTTTCGTACTTTGGACTTTGGGATTCGTTACATCTCAATAACTATGTATAAAATAACAATTTACACTAAGATATGTGCAGTACATCTATGGAATAATACGTAATATGTGTGGTATTCGCCTCCGGAAATAACTGTGTTCAAAATTAGCATTAAGAGAATATTTCAAAATAGCTGGTAAGGAGCCCCAAAGCGGAGCAGACGTCTATTGCTCTGCTTCTACATATACACCGAACTATAGCGTTTTAAGAAATGACTAAATGGTGAAAATTGCAGCAAGAATTTTTTTTTTTTTTTTTGTGGTTTTTGGATTTCCTCTTTAATTTCATATGTATCTTTACTTTCTCTACTACGTATGGTAAGTAGGGGAGGTAGGTATTGCATTCCACCAAAAAATTCGATGTCGAGATTTCACCAGAAATATGTTTTTGAGGCCCCCTGGATCCAAAAATTGGCATTTTTAGAAAAAGGTGCGCGTGCGTGTGTGTGTGTCTGTGTGTATATGTATGTTTATGTATGTATATGTACATACGTATATGTATTCTAATATATGTGCATTGTCAATAAAGATACGTTTCTCCGAAAAAAAAAAATGTGTCAAATATTTGGAGCAGTCTAGCCGCTTAATAACCTTTGACCATAGAAATTAAGGCGATCGAAATATCTTAACTATGAAAGAGCTTTTGTAGTACAAGTAGATTTATGTTCGTATCTTTTCCAGAGCTAGAAGAATGGACAACTTTTCACAGAAGACGAGCCGAGGCTGTCATATCTGTCTCATGAAGTATCTGTCAGTCATATTTCCAAGAGTAATAAATAATAACGTTTTTGACGGCTCGACTAATGACTTCAACGTTTAATGCACGGAAAAGCAAATTATACGACAGACTTGAGTATTTACGATTCAAAGTGCACTGAAAATGTGGACCTTGTGCTTGAAGGGAACTTCCGGTTGATGCGCTCCTGCCGACATGTTGCAGCATTTAATTATATAACAGTTTCATCTCGTGCTTGTTTTGTTTTCTTTAAGAGTTCGATGAACTTGGATGCGTGGGTGCTATGGCGCATTATAAGCCATAAAAAGCCGCAGCATAATAATAATTAGTCTGAGTTTTTTCCTATTTTGATGACGTCTTAGTGGCTTGTTAGACGTTATAGGCATCCGGTTGTGTATCAAATGGCACCACAGTGTGGATACAGTAATTAGGACAGCAACATCAATCTCATTCGTCCCAACAGCACAAAGTCTGACTGTGGAAATGTCATTATGAAATGCTGGGAACTGAAAATGCTACTTCCGTTTGCATAATTTTGTTGAGATTTACAGTATTGTTAAATCAGAAGACCGAATGTTACATTTATATTAATAAGCTTCATAAATAAACCCAGCGAGATGGCTTCGTGGTAACGTGTGAGGCTCGCAGCTCGGAGGTCGAGGGTTCGATTCCCTAGCCGACCTTCCTGACCCATGGTTTTTTTCGGGGATTTCCCCTGGTTATCAGGCGAATGCTGGGAAGGATAATTACATCCCCGAATTTCCTGTCTTTCTATTTGGTTTCATTAATAATTTCACTCACCCTTCATCCCGTTGGTTCTTTCAGGGCCGTAAGGAAAGATAGGGAGGAGGACAGAGGCAGCGGCTGGGCTGTTGCGCCGTGGGATTAGTTTTCTTAATTGTAATCATTAATCTCTTAAAAGAATTTAAAAAATCATGTAGCAGGCATAGATACATCGACATCCATTAACACGGTCTACAATTCTCATATTGATGCTCCAATATTTTAAGATGTTGACATTATGAGTACTTGGAGCATCTGCTGTTAATTTATAATTTAGTTCAACACAAAATTTGTAAAACTGATTCCAAACATATTTCCTGTTGTATTCAGAGTTCTGAGGTTTCCCTCTTGGAATTATTTCATCAGTTTGAGCATTAGATAAGTGAGAGTCAGCCATATTTGACATTTGAATAGCGGCTCTATTGCGTCAAATTACTGCTACGTCAGCTGTTGCGCATCTGTAGCACAGTGTAGCTAACCTGATCATAACACAAGAGAAGCACAGGAGGTGATAATGAAATGTGATAAAGTTTTCGCGAATGAAGGCTGTCATTGGCTGAAACTTGAAATTGCTATGCACATGATTGGTTGGTTTCAATCAAGTCACGTGTGAGTGGAATAGTTGTCATATGAAACCCTCTCCTGGTATTACTACAGATAACATTTTAATCACCTGCTGATGGCGCTCGCTGGTTATGTGAAATTAAACACTTTTCAAACACTACTGGGTGTCCAGAGAGGCGTTTGTTGGGACTTAAGCTTCCTATTTCACTTAAATTGCTCTCCAACCTTGAAAACATGGTATAAGTTGGGTGAAGTCCGTTAGGGTAACTTTGTTGATAGAGCTAGCAAGCCTCTCTTGCATTTTTTCAGGCTTTCCTGTAGATGGGAAGTATTTCAGTGTACTCTTCAGTTGTGTACAGGCCGGCATTCTCCTGGATATGCAGCTGAATACTGTGAAGTATGAAACTAATAAACAAAACACTACCATGGACTGAAGGTACTGTATAGCACTGTTTCGTATCACGTAACACCTAATCTGAAAGAGGGGCACCTTAGAAAAAGATGGTGAATGCCTATTTCTTTCTCTTTCTAAAAAGTAGGTGCCAAGTTAAACCTCGTCCCCTATAGTCATTAACACTTGAAGCAGTTGTAGTCTGGGTAGCCGCTTGAAGTGATAGCTATGAAGTAGTCTGTCGGCTAATCAGCTCTGGACTTACCTCAAGGGACTATGGTTGCAGAGAACCGCAAGGTTCTAAGTAGGTAGGTTGAGGGAAGGCTGGAACAGACCCAAATGCGCAAGATGGCCGCCATGCGTAATCTAAGGATTACTAGGTGAGATGGTACTAGAAGCAGGTATTGTAGGTGTTCTAGTGATAATGGGATCAATATCTAAGACAAATAGCAGGGACACACACGTGTTTATGTACGTTTGTAATAGATGAGTATTTTGTTCGCTATGTCTAATGTATACATCCTAACGCAAGAGCTTTCTAATTTGATCCAATATATTACCCACAACATAATGACACCTCGCCCCCCTCATCGCTGCGCTAACCTAACTTAGCCCAGCTCCTACTCTTCTTACTCAGTCTTTCATAATTTAACATAACCTAAGCCTCATACTACTACTCGGGTAACCTAACCTAACCTAACATAACCTAACCTAACCTAACCTAGCATTGCTTAACCTAAGAGGAGCTTAAACCTTCCTATTTATTAAGATATTTTAACCTTACCTAAGCCCCATACTTCTACTCGTCTAACCTAACCTAACCTAACCTAACCTAAGCCTCATACTACTACTCGGGTAACCTAACCTAGCATTGCTTAACCTAAGAGGAGCTTAAACCTTCCTATTTATTAAGATATTTTAACCGTACCTAAGCCCCATACTTCTACTCGTCTAACCTAACCTAATCTAACCTGGCCTAGCCTAACCTAAGGTAGATCCTCTTATTATTATTTATTCTATTCTACTAACATGATACGTTTCTAGACATTCATTCTGTCCTCTTATCATCTATCCTATTCCCTCCTTTGCTTCTCTATTCTATCCTGCCATACGCTGTGCTGATCTCCCTCTAGGAATTTCATAAACATTTTGATACTATTTTGAGTCCTCTGATAGATCTTTTTTAAGCGCTTTTAGTATATTCAGGCTGCTTTTACAACATATTTAAGAACTTTTCAGACTATTTTGAAGATAATACAGGTTATTTGATCGATTTTTCAGAGGTTTCATGGTATTTTGACGTTGTTTATAGACCGTTAACAGATATTTTAGTTGCTTAGGCTGTGCAGGACGCTTTTACAAATTATTTTACACAACGGCCAGGCAATTTTGAGTGATTTAGACGCCATATTATATATTTGCAGGGTGTTTTGAGGTCCGTTTGGACTCGCTGGTAGATATTTCAGCCTGTTTCCAGATATTCTGAAGACTTTTACGTACAGTTTAAACATTTTTCAGAGTATTTTAGACGAATTTTACGTTATTTAAGGCAATCTGAGAGTTATTCTGGACGCCCATGTCTATTATTGTTTGCTTTAAACACTTTGAAGGGTAATGGAAGATAATTTTCACGATATTAGGAATACTGAACCGTCTATTTCAAGGTTGTTAGACCAGTTAATTATCATTTCAGCCATTTTAGAGACATTTTAAGCACTATAGGGATATTTTAGACTTTGTCACCAACATTTTGATTGGTTTTCAGAATCCTTTGAAACACTTTTATAGGCGTTAGACGCTTTTTTTAATGGTATTTTTCGAGCGCTAATAAATTAAGACATTTTAGCTCCTTCACAGGTATTTTGAGGATTTTCAGGGCATCTTAAACTCGTGAGAAGCATTTTTTTCGCCAGTTTGAAGATGTTTTAAGACACTCTAGTAGGCATTTTTAACGCTGATAGAGTTATTTTAATTGATTTAAGAACATTTTACTAAGTTTTCTTCAGTAATAGCTTTGTTTTATAGTAGTTGAAGAGCAGTCTAACCTATCCAGTCATTTATTGCATTTCTCGCATTATTATTTTGATTACATTTCACTAATAACCTAACTCGACAACAATCATCATCATTATCAACTACTCTATCTTATAGTCCAACTAAGTTAACCTAACCTAACCTGACCTAATGAGGAAATAGGGATGTTAAGGCAAGCAATGAAATAAAACAAGAATAATAGCAATGAGATAATTTTTATTCAACTTATAGAGATACATACACTAGCATTAACATTTAGAAAACAAGTATACACTGCTGAAAGACGATAGCGCCCTCAGTTCTTCTTCTTATTATTCGCATTATCATTCTTCTCTCTTGGTTAGATGTGCCATTGGCGCACGAAGTTCATAGTTCAACAATCTTCAATGTTTTCTACAGACAAGCTTTAAGTATCCATGTCTAGGCACTATTCTCGACACTGTAATGTCCATACGCATACGTCGATATTCCATCCCCTTCAATCACTCTCTTGTCATCGTGAGGTGATAAGGCTATTTTATTAGCTTCAACCGTAGAAATATTGTGATGTCGGGATAGGATTAAATTCATCGGAGTTCTAACAATTTTCAAAGTTTTAAGGCACTCTACATAGCTATTGAAGTTGATGTATTGCTTAATGGCGCTACGTTTTATACCTTTAACTTTTTTTATCACAGAACCATCAATATCGATAGCATACATTTTAGGCCTGAGACCTACAAAACGATGAATGATTTTTCCAGAGGCTTCATCTTTAAACTTTCCCAACACTTTTTTGTTGTGTGTAGAATGACATACATGGTTTGCAGGGTAATCAGATGTATCCAGATGTTCAAGCATACATAATTTATCCTGATATATATCTTTAGTAGACACTCGATGGATGAAAGAATCCGTATCCATATACAAGAGTTTAAGATTTTCAGCTCCATAATATGGAAGTAACACGTCATATTGATAGGCATACATTAGAGTCTTGGAGATGTCTAGTACACTCATACCAATGTATATGGGCTTGTTGAACACTATTTTACGAGAAGCCATATGTACAGCCGCAAGATTAGGTCCATATATGGTTCGATCAATGAATATAGGTTTAGCTATGAGTTTTTCTAACGTTTTGCTGTTTGTCACAAGCCGTATATCCATACGATTACGAATATTTTCCATAGTTTTTCCAAACATAGCATTATTGAATAGTTTATAAAGGTCCTTCTCAAAATCATTTCTAGCTTGTTGTCGCAGTCGGTTATTAAACTCGACGTAAGGTTTTAGCCAACACGATTGATGGAACTGAAGTGCTCGATGAATCTTTGTTAATAGTAGACCATGACCAAGAGCTTGTTTCAAGGCCATGTAGTGTACCACATACTTCTTTCGGCATCCAAGATGAGCAATTAACTTCTCTGAAGACGTCTCACGCGGTTTCAGACTCTCAGGCAGGAAGGGCAAATCATTATGAAGATCGTGGAGCTCGACAGGATATTCGACATCAACTTCTAAGATGTATCCAAGGGGGTCATCTTCCTTCAATAAATCCAAGTCTAGATGATCAGGGGAAACCCACTTAAAACCTCCATAAGGAAGGGCCTTACACATTGCCCAACCATATTGGTTATTGGCGTCTTCGTATGTAATAAACTGAGAGGGTTTCCGAGAGTCATACTGTGCCATATAGATATTGTTCGCCTCAGCATAGCGATGAGAAACCTGGCATAAGCCTCCTCTTATACCAGATTCAACCATGAGCAGCTGATCGTAGTCCAGCAGCAATTGCAGCTCAATTCCAGTATACAGCAGCATAGCATCCCATGTAAGCCCTGGAGAAGTGAAATAATGTGCAGGATCTACTTTATGTGTTTTCAGAGTCTGGTCTCTAAATGTTTCAAAGACATCTGCGAGGAGCAGAACATCAGAGATTAAGTAAATATCGCTGTACTCGCCCAAATTTCTTACATTGAACTGATTCCATACATTTGTAGCATGCTCGTAGTCATCGTCAGTAATTTCTTCTTCGTTTAATTTATTGTAGAATGCTTTCCTTGGAGGCAGATGAGTATCATTCAAAACGTCCCACGATGTGAGGTAATCATAGGGGAACACTCCCTTACGAGTCATCAAGCCAATCTTCTCTTCTCCAAAGTACTTCTCTGTTTCGGGATACGTAGTTAGGTTTTTCACTAACTTGTCCAAGCTTGTACTCAGGAAACGGAAGGTATCCACAAATCTGAGTTTAATATCTCCAACATATTTTGAGAATGAGATATAGCTTTCTTCAGAGTTTGGTATTACCTCCACTCTTTCGCTTGTGCAACCTAACTCCTTAACAATAAAATGAGAGTCATACCCACTCAGGTTATGCATGAAAACAGGAATATAATTAGGTGTTTTACAGGCCAGGTTACATTTATTGTGTAAAGATGCTCTGTACGCCCCGGATACATGATCGTGATCGCGAACCTTCCAATTATCTTCTGTAAATTCACGCCCGCACAGGTAGCATATTGTAGAAGCATCGAACGATTCTTGTTCTTCAGCTGTAAGTTTCAGAGGCTTAGCAGATTTATATAAGTCACCAATTTTCTTCGCAAGGGAAGTTAGATACTCTATGAACTTCTCAGCAGCATCATGACCTCGATACACGTAGGGATGTGTAGGAAGATCGGTTTCTACTTTGTCAACGCTGGATGATGGTTTGACGTAAACAGCAAAGCTCATTGGAGAATGACTTTGATAGGGTGTTGTATAGGAGGTTTCAGGATTAGAGGCGCAGGTATGGTAAGGTGTGAGAATGCTCTCAAAATCAGCGTATATAACATAAGGAAGTTTCAACATTCTTTCCACGTTTTTGAATCTGACGATAGAGTTTTCTTTTGTAGGCATAACGCATCTAGCAATACCATGTTGTCTACATATTTCGCTGTGCTCCTCCAATTTTTTCATTCCACTCGCTCCATGTTGATCATCAAAATGACTGAAACATCTTTTACATACATATATTTGCCCATGATGTTTAGTTTTCTGCCCGCGAATAAGCTTCTCAAAATCCTTTATGTATACATAGTGATGTTTGCCAGCTGAATCACTCAACAGAAGAAGATCGCGATGATCAGATAATTCTTCCTTGACTACCTTTACAGGAAACACTTCATGTTTTTCATCCAGTCCAAACACATTTATGGACATATTGTTGAGCTTTTCAAATTTAGCGACTTCGCCCAAGCTCGTAGGAAACGAAACGCATGAGAAATTGTATTTTTCTTGGTGATCCTTGTACTTGCCGACGCGATGAGCATTCTTATCAACGAATTTTGCAAGAACCGCATATATAAAGCACTTCTCGTCACTATAATTCTGTGGGTTTATGCAGGCTTTTCTCGCTTCCACAGATGCAGGTAGAGGAATATAGCTGCTCCCTCGAAGGACATTGTACTTGTTAATTCGGAGTCGAACTCCATCAACTGCTAGCAAGGCCCAGTTGCTTCCTTTAAGTTGACATTCTTCCATTTCAGTACAAATCTTCTTAAATTCTGTTTCCAAGAGGGTGTCCATATCAGTTTCTAAAAACACAGGTTGGTTACGTGTTTTAAATGTTCTGTCACACGTCTCTCCATGAACATTCACAAATTGACAGTCGACCATGATGTTAATTTTCACACTTTTATGTATCGACAGTTCTTTCTTTATAGCTTGAATTATGCGATGTTTTGACTCCTCCAGATAAGTTTTCATATCCTTGAAGGTATCACAGCGAATATAATATGATTTAAGACGCCTTTCAAATGATGTTTCATATTCGGTCATATCACACCCATCCGTCATTGTCAAAAGTTGATGCTTGCTAGGCTCAGACTTGATTTTCTTGCGAGATATAGTTTTTTCACATCTTTCTTCATGTACGTCTCTTCTATGCTCAGTATCGCAAACATTACCACAATGTTTACACCTGTAGACTCGACCGCATACCAACTCATGTCTCTTCTTATCATAGTTGCGTAGAAAACGCTTATCACATTTGCTGCAGCTATAATCTGGTATAGCACTCAGAGACGATTCCACCACTCGTCCACTCCACATCTTTATAATATGTAGTGGTAACACTTGTAAATTATATAAATCAATAAATGCTTATAGCGCACAACGCTAGTTCACCTTGATAACTTATCAAAGCTATTGAACGACAATCTCACTAAGAGAAACTCGTCTACTCAACTCGAAGCAAAACCACACAATGAAAGTTCAAGATAGATCTAGGTATATTTATTCCACTAGCACGTACCTCATAAACTACTATGCGATTCA
Organism: Tenodera sinensis; assembly: GCA_030765045.1. Classification (NCBI taxonomy): domain Eukaryota; kingdom Metazoa; phylum Arthropoda; class Insecta; order Mantodea; family Mantidae; genus Tenodera; species Tenodera sinensis. Next base: position 109,235,471 of record CM060964.1, read on the forward strand.
AGATTAAGTTTGTATCTTAAAATAGTTGTATCAGTAAACTACTCGAGTCAAGATTAACTTGTTTCGTTTTTATTTGCCAGTTCAATGTTAACATGCATTTCCCCTCATTTTTAAAGTTTAAACAAGGTAAATTACATATCACCCATTATATTTATACAAATAAATGTATATAATGTTATATACTTTAATGCCAAACACACACATACTCACACCCTCACACACACTCTCCCACACACACACACACACACATACACACAAACACATACACACACATACACACACCCCAACCCACACATACATGCACAAGCACACATACACACATGCACGCAAACACACACATGCACGCAAACACACACATGCATACACATACACGCACACCCACACACATACATGCACACATACGCACACAGACATACATGCACATACACACCAGCAAACACGCACACATACACACGTCCGTAAACACACACATACATGCACAAACACATACACACACTCTCCCACACACATACACACAAAAACATACACACACCCCAACCCACACACACCCCAACCCACACACACACACATACACACTCTCTCCCACACACATACACACAAAAACATACACACACCCCAACCCACACATACACACGCCCGTAAACACACACATACATGCATAAACACATACACGCACTCCCTCACACACATACACACAAAAACATACACACACCCCAACCCACACACACACACACATACTCACGCCCGTAAACACACACATACATGCACAAACACATACGCACACTCTCCCACACACATACACACAAAAAACATACACACACTACAACCCACACACACATACACACATGCACACACGCACACATCCGCAAACACACACGCAAACACCCACATTCACATACGCACAAATATGCATAGCACACGCACATACACACATGCACACAAACACACACACATACACATACACGCACACTCACACATGCACAAACACATACACACTCTCCCACACACACACACACACACACATACACACAAAAACATACACACACCCCTACCCACACGCTGATGACCTAGAAGTTGAGCGCCCTTAAACCAAACCAAACCCCTACCCACACACACACACACACACACACACACACACGCCCGTAAACACACACATACATGCACAAACACATACACACACTCTCCCACACACATACACAAAAAACATACACACACCCCAACCCACACACACATACACACATGCACACACGCACACATCCGAAAACACACACGCAAACACCCACATTCACATACGCACAAATATGCATAGCACACACACATACACACATGCACACAAACACACACACATACACCTACACGCACACTCACACATGCACAAACACATACACATACACCTACACGCACACTCACACATGCACAAACACATACACACTCTCCCACACACATACACACAAAAAACATACACACACCCCAACCCACACACACATACACACATGCACACACGCACACATCCGAAAACACACACGCAAACACCCACATTCACATACGCACAAATATGCATAGCACACACACATACACACATGCACACAAACACACACACATACACCTATACGCACACTCACACATGCACAAACACATACACACTCTCCCACACACACACACACATACACACACACACAGCCACACACACACATGCACCCAAACACACACGCGCATGTACATACACTCACGCTCACACGCACACTCATACACATACATGCACACACGCAAACACGCACACATGCAAACACACACACGCATAAAGATGCATTGCACACACATACACAAACAGACACACACGCACGCTCACACACACGCAAACACACTCAGGCACACACGCACAAAGATGTATAGCACACCCACAGACACATACACACCCACGCCCGCAAACACGCACACACAGACAGACATACATGCACACATGGACCTTTTTTCTAAAAATACTTTTTACGGATTCAGGGGGTCTCAAAACATATATTTCGGGTGAAATCTCGACATCGATTTTTTTGGGTGGAATACAATACTTTCCCTACTTACAATTCGTAATAGAGAAATCGTTTGTCTCATATAAACGTCTTTATTAGAAAGAACATGAAAAGTTCGAGAACACAAAAATGCATTTTAAATTCTCACAAGTATATAAATTAATTCAATAATACTTTTTCCATACGTTTATCACAGTCAGTTTGAGCAATATTAACACGATAAGTTTTACCACGTACAGGATTCGTTCTGCAAACCTACGGACAAAGTAAACACATCGTAATAACTCATACATAGAGAAAACAGGGTTCTTTCCACATTCCAAGAAGTTATTTGGCGGGAGAGTAAATTCATTTAAAGATGTGTTCCTTAACCCACTCTTGCATTAAATGGAGTAGTAGTAATGTGTTCCTGCACCACCAATTTGAATCTCATTAGTATATCAGAGGGTTCTAGTAATTGTATGAAAAGGGTTTCTTCCCTTACGTTCTTTTTTCGAAAACACGTGCAGACACGTCTATACTTGCCCCCCTTGCAAGTTGTAACTTGTTCTTTTCAAAAACTGGTAGAGGGAACATTTCCAACTGTCACATAAATATGTCAGTTTCTCAAAGGATCCATTAAGATAACCATCTTTTTCATCCTCACTTGGAAGGGTGCGAAGACCACCCCCCACTGACCTTCAGAATTTGGCGGGAGAGGGCGAAGACCACCTGCGCTGGTCTTGAGAATCTGTCAACAGTCAGAGGGGGAGGGGGGGAAGGGGGGGGGTGTATTGTTATGCTAATTGAGCCAAAAGGAACATGTGTGCATGTATGTCTGTCTGTGTGTGCGTGTTTGCGGGCGTGGGTGTGTATGTGTCTGTGGGTGTGCTATACATCTTTGTGCGTGTGTGCCTGAGTGTGTTTGCGTGTGTGTGAGCGTGCGTGTGTGTCTGTTTGTGTATGTGTGTGCAATGCATCTTTATGCGTGTGTGTGTTTGCATGTGTGCGTGTTTGCGTGTGTGCATGTATGTGTATGAGTGTGCGTGTGAGCGTGAGTGTATGTACATGCGCGTGTGTGTTTGGGTGCATGTGTGTGTGTGGCTGTGTGTGTGTGTATGTGTGTGTGTGTGTGGGAGAGTGTGTATGTGTTTGTGCATGTGTGAGTGTGCGTATAGGTGTATGTGTGTGTGTTTGTGTGCATGTGTGTATGTGTGTGTGCTATGCATATTTGTGCGTATGTGAATGTGGGTGTTTGCGTGTGTGTTTTCGGATGTGTGCGTGTGTGCATGTGTGTATGTGTGTGTGGGTTGGGGTGTGTGTATGTTTTTTGTGTGTATGTGTGTGGGAGAGTGTGTATGTGTTTGTGCATGTGTGAGTGTGCGTGTAGGTGTATGTGTATGTGTTTGTGCATGTGTGAGTGTGCGTGTAGGTGTATGTGTGTGTGTTTGTGTGCATGTGTGTATGTGTGTGTGCTATGCATATTTGTGCGTATGTGAATGTGGGTGTTTGCGTGTGTGTTTTCGGATGTGTGCGTGTGTGCATGTGTGTATGTGTGTGTGGGTTGGGGTGTGTGTATGTTTTTTGTGTATGTGTGTGGGAGAGTGTGTGTATGTGTTTGTGCATGTATGTGTGTGTTTACGGGCGTGTGTGTGTGTGTGTGTGTGTGTGTGTGTGGGTAGGGGTTTGGTTTGGTTTAAGGGCGCTCAACTTCTAGGTCATCAGCGTGTGGGTAGGGGTGTGTGTATGTTTTTGTGTGTATGTGTGTGTGTGTGTGTGTGTGGGAGAGTGTGTATGTGTTTGTGCATGTGTGAGTGTGCGTGTATGTGTATGTGTGTGTGTTTGTGTGCATGTGTGTATGTGCGTGTGCTATGCATATTTGTGCGTATGTGAATGTGGGTGTTTGCGTGTGTGTTTGCGGATGTGTGCGTGTGTGCATGTGTGTATGTGTGTGTGGGTTGTAGTGTGTGTATGTTTTTTGTGTGTATGTGTGTGGGAGAGTGTGCGTATGTGTTTGTGCATGTATGTGTGTGTTTACGGGCGTGAGTATGTGTGTGTGTGTGTGGGTTGGGGTGTGTGTATGTTTTTGTGTGTATGTGTGTGAGGGAGTGCGTGTATGTGTTTATGCATGTATGTGTGTGTTTACGGGCGTGTGTATGTGTGGGTTGGGGTGTGTGTATGTTTTTGTGTGTATGTGTGTGGGAGAGAGTGTGTATGTGTGTGTGTGTGGGTTGGGGTGTGTGTGGGTTGGGGTGTGTGTATGTTTTTGTGTGTATGTGTGTGGGAGAGTGTGTGTATGTGTTTGTGCATGTATGTGTGTGTTTACGGACGTGTGTATGTGTGCGTGTTTGCTGGTGTGTATGTGCATGTATGTCTGTGTGCGTATGTGTGCATGTATGTGTGTGGGTGTGCGTGTATGTGTATGCATGTGTGTGTTTGCGTGCATGTGTGTGTTTGCGTGCATGTGTGTATGTGTGCTTGTGCATGTATGTGTGGGTTGGGGTGTGTGTATGTGTGTGTATGTGTTTGTGTGTATGTGTGTGTGTGTGTGTGTGGGAGAGTGTGTGTGAGGGTGTGAGTATGTGTGTGTTTGGCATTAAAGTATATAACATTATATACATTTATTTGTATAAATATAATGGGTGATATGTAATTTACCTTGTTTAAACTTTAAAAATGAGGGGAAATGCATGTTAACATTGAACTGGCAAATAAAAACGAAACAAGTTAATCTTGACTCGAGTAGTTTACTGATACAACTATTTTAAGATACAAACTTAATCTTGAATCGCATAGTAGTTTATGAGGTACGTGCTAGTGGAATAAATATACCTAGATCTATCTTGAACTTTCATTGTGTGGTTTTGCTTCGAGTTGAGTAGACGAGTTTCTCTTAGTGAGATTGTCGTTCAATAGCTTTGATAAGTTATCAAGGTGAACTAGCGTTGTGCGCTATAAGCATTTATTGATTTATATAATTTACAAGTGTTACCACTACATATTATAAAGATGTGGAGTGGACGAGTGGTGGAATCGTCTCTGAGTGCTATACCAGATTATAGCTGCAGCAAATGTGATAAGCGTTTTCTACGCAACTATGATAAGAAGAGACATGAGTTGGTATGCGGTCGAGTCTACAGGTGTAAACATTGTGGTAATGTTTGCGATACTGAGCATAGAAGAGACGTACATGAAGAAAGATGTGAAAAAACTATATCTCGCAAGAAAATCAAGTCTGAGCCTAGCAAGCATCAACTTTTGACAATGACGGATGGGTGTGATATGACCGAATATGAAACATCATTTGAAAGGCGTCTTAAATCATATTATATTCGCTGTGATACCTTCAAGGATATGAAAACTTATCTGGAGGAGTCAAAACATCGCATAATTCAAGCTATAAAGAAAGAACTGTCGATACATAAAAGTGTGAAAATTAACATCATGGTCGACTGTCAATTTGTGAATGTTCATGGAGAGACGTGTGACAGAACATTTAAAACACGTAACCAACCTGTGTTTTTAGAAACTGATATGGACACCCTCTTGGAAACAGAATTTAAGAAGATTTGTACTGAAATGGAAGAATGTCAACTTAAAGGAAGCAACTGGGCCTTGCTAGCAGTTGATGGAGTTCGACTCCGAATTAACAAGTACAATGTCCTTCGAGGGAGCAGCTATATTCCTCTACCTGCATCTGTGGAAGCGAGAAAAGCCTGCATAAACCCACAGAATTATAGTGACGAGAAGTGCTTTATATATGCGGTTCTTGCAAAATTCGTTGATAAGAATGCTCATCGCGTCGGCAAGTACAAGGATCACCAAGAAAAATACAATTTCTCATGCGTTTCGTTTCCTACGAGCTTGGGCGAAGTCGCTAAATTTGAAAAGCTCAACAATATGTCCATAAATGTGTTTGGACTGGATGAAAAACATGAAGTGTTTCCTGTAAAGGTAGTCAAGGAAGAATTATCTGATCATCGCGATCTTCTTCTGTTGAGTGATTCAGCTGGCAAACATCACTATGTATACATAAAGGATTTTGAGAAGCTTATTCGCGGGCAGAAAACTAAACATCATGGGCAAATATATGTATGTAAAAGATGTTTCAGTCATTTTGATGATCAACATGGAGCGAGTGGAATGAAAAAATTGGAGGAGCACAGCGAAATATGTAGACAACATGGTATTGCTAGATGCGTTATGCCTACAAAAGAAAACTCTATCGTCAGATTCAAAAACGTGGAAAGAATGTTGAAACTTCCTTATGTTATATACGCTGATTTTGAGAGCATTCTCACACCTTACCATACCTGCGCCTCTAATCCTGAAACCTCCTATACAACACCCTATCAAAGTCATTCTCCAATGAGCTTTGCTGTTTACGTCAAACCATCATCCAGCGTTGACAAAGTAGAAACCGATCTTCCTACACATCCCTACGTGTATCGAGGTCATGATGCTGCTGAGAAGTTCATAGAGTATCTAACTTCCCTTGCGAAGAAAATTGGTGACTTATATAAATCTGCTAAGCCTCTGAAACTTACAGCTGAAGAACAAGAATCGTTCGATGCTTCTACAATATGCTACCTGTGCGGGCGTGAATTTACAGAAGATAATTGGAAGGTTCGCGATCACGATCATGTATCCGGGGCGTACAGAGCATCTTTACACAATAAATGTAACCTGGCCTGTAAAACACCTAATTATATTCCTGTTTTCATGCATAACCTGAGTGGGTATGACTCTCATTTTATTGTTAAGGAGTTAGGTTGCACAAGCGAAAGAGTGGAGGTAATACCAAACTCTGAAGAAAGCTATATCTCATTCTCAAAATATGTTGGAGATATTAAACTCAGATTTGTGGATACCTTCCGTTTCCTGAGTACAAGCTTGGACAAGTTAGTGAAAAACCTAACTACGTATCCCGAAACAGAGAAGTACTTTGGAGAAGAGAAGATTGGCTTGATGACTCGTAAGGGAGTGTTCCCCTATGATTACCTCACATCGTGGGACGTTTTGAATGATACTCATCTGCCTCCAAGGAAAGCATTCTACAATAAATTAAACGAAGAAGAAATTACTGACGATGACTACGAGCATGCTACAAATGTATGGAATCAGTTCAATGTAAGAAATTTGGGCGAGTACAGCGATATTTACTTAATCTCTGATGTTCTGCTCCTCGCAGATGTCTTTGAAACATTTAGAGACCAGACTCTGAAAACACATAAAGTAGATCCTGCACATTATTTCACTTCTCCAGGGCTTACATGGGATGCTATGCTGCTGTATACTGGAATTGAGCTGCAATTGCTGCTGGACTACGATCAGCTGCTCATGGTTGAATCTGGTATAAGAGGAGGCTTATGCCAGGTTTCTCATCGCTATGCTGAGGCGAACAATATCTATATGGCACAGTATGACTCTCGGAAACCCTCTCAGTTTATTACATACGAAGACGCCAATAACCAATATGGTTGGGCAATGTGTAAGGCCCTTCCTTATGGAGGTTTTAAGTGGGTTTCCCCTGATCATCTAGACTTGGATTTATTGAAGGAAGATGACCCCCTTGGATACATCTTAGAAGTTGATGTCGAATATCCTGTCGAGCTCCACGATCTTCATAATGATTTGCCCTTCCTGCCTGAGAGTCTGAAACCGCGTGAGACGTCTTCAGAGAAGTTAATTGCTCATCTTGGATGCCGAAAGAAGTATGTGGTACACTACATGGCCTTGAAACAAGCTCTTGGTCATGGTCTACTATTAACAAAGATTCATCGAGCACTTCAGTTCCATCAATCGTGTTGGCTAAAACCTTACGTCGAGTTTAATAACCGACTGCGACAACAAGCTAGAAATGATTTTGAGAAGGACCTTTATAAACTATTCAATAATGCTATGTTTGGAAAAACTATGGAAAATATTCGTAATCGTATGGATATACGGCTTGTGACAAACAGCAAAACGTTAGAAAAACTCATAGCTAAACCTATATTCATTGATCGAACCATATATGGACCTAATCTTGCGGCTGTACATATGGCTTCTCGTAAAATAGTGTTCAACAAGCCCATATACATTGGTATGAGTGTACTAGACATCTCCAAGACTCTAATGTATGCCTATCAATATGACGTGTTACTTCCATATTATGGAGCTGAAAATCTTAAACTCTTGTATATGGATACGGATTCTTTCATCCATCGAGTGTCTACTAAAGATATATATCAGGATAAATTATGTATGCTTGAACATCTGGATACATCTGATTACCCTGCAAACCATGTATGTCATTCTACACACAACAAAAAAGTGTTGGGAAAGTTTAAAGATGAAGCCTCTGGAAAAATCATTCATCGTTTTGTAGGTCTCAGGCCTAAAATGTATGCTATCGATATTGATGGTTCTGTGATAAAAAAAGTTAAAGGTATAAAACGTAGCGCCATTAAGCAATACATCAACTTCAATAGCTATGTAGAGTGCCTTAAAACTTTGAAAATTGTTAGAACTCCGATGAATTTAATCCTATCCCGACATCACAATATTTCTACGGTTGAAGCTAATAAAATAGCCTTATCACCTCACGATGACAAGAGAGTGATTGAAGGGGATGGAATATCGACGTATGCGTATGGACATTACAGTGTCGAGAATAGTGCCTAGACATGGATACTTAAAGCTTGTCTGTAGAAAACATTGAAGATTGTTGAACTATGAACTTCGTGCGCCAATGGCACATCTAACCAAGAGAGAAGAATGATAATGCGAATAATAAGAAGAAGAACTGAGGGCGCTATCGTCTTTCAGCAGTGTATACTTGTTTTCTAAATGTTAATGCTAGTGTATGTATCTCTATAAGTTGAATAAAAATTATCTCATTGCTATTATTCTTGTTTTATTTCATTGCTTGCCTTAACATCCCTATTTCCTCATTAGGTCAGGTTAGGTTAGGTTAACTTAGTTGGACTATAAGATAGAGTAGTTGATAATGATGATGATTGTTGTCGAGTTAGGTTATTAGTGAAATGTAATCAAAATAATAATGCGAGAAATGCAATAAATGACTGGATAGGTTAGACTGCTCTTCAACTACTATAAAACAAAGCTATTACTGAAGAAAACTTAGTAAAATGTTCTTAAATCAATTAAAATAACTCTATCAGCGTTAAAAATGCCTACTAGAGTGTCTTAAAACATCTTCAAACTGGCGAAAAAAATGCTTCTCACGAGTTTAAGATGCCCTGAAAATCCTCAAAATACCTGTGAAGGAGCTAAAATGTCTTAATTTATTAGCGCTCGAAAAATACCATTAAAAAAAGCGTCTAACGCCTATAAAAGTGTTTCAAAGGATTCTGAAAACCAATCAAAATGTTGGTGACAAAGTCTAAAATATCCCTATAGTGCTTAAAATGTCTCTAAAATGGCTGAAATGATAATTAACTGGTCTAACAACCTTGAAATAGACGGTTCAGTATTCCTAATATCGTGAAAATTATCTTCCATTACCCTTCAAAGTGTTTAAAGCAAACAATAATAGACATGGGCGTCCAGAATAACTCTCAGATTGCCTTAAATAACGTAAAATTCGTCTAAAATACTCTGAAAAATGTTTAAACTGTACGTAAAAGTCTTCAGAATATCTGGAAACAGGCTGAAATATCTACCAGCGAGTCCAAACGGACCTCAAAACACCCTGCAAATATATAATATGGCGTCTAAATCACTCAAAATTGCCTGGCCGTTGTGTAAAATAATTTGTAAAAGCGTCCTGCACAGCCTAAGCAACTAAAATATCTGTTAACGGTCTATAAACAACGTCAAAATACCATGAAACCTCTGAAAAATCGATCAAATAACCTGTATTATCTTCAAAATAGTCTGAAAAGTTCTTAAATATGTTGTAAAAGCAGCCTGAATATACTAAAAGCGCTTAAAAAAGATCTATCAGAGGACTCAAAATAGTATCAAAATGTTTATGAAATTCCTAGAGGGAGATCAGCACAGCGTATGGCAGGATAGAATAGAGAAGCAAAGGAGGGAATAGGATAGATGATAAGAGGACAGAATGAATGTCTAGAAACGTATCATGTTAGTAGAATAGAATAAATAATAATAAGAGGATCTACCTTAGGTTAGGCTAGGCCAGGTTAGATTAGGTTAGGTTAGACGAGTAGAAGTATGGGGCTTAGGTACGGTTAAAATATCTTAATAAATAGGAAGGTTTAAGCTCCTCTTAGGTTAAGCAATGCTAGGTTAGGTTACCCGAGTAGTAGTATGAGGCTTAGGTTAGGTTAGGTTAGGTTAGGTTAGACGAGTAGAAGTATGGGGCTTAGGTAAGGTTAAAATATCTTAATAAATAGGAAGGTTTAAGCTCCTCTTAGGTTAAGCAATGCTAGGTTAGGTTAGGTTAGGTTATGTTAGGTTAGGTTAGGTTACCCGAGTAGTAGTATGAGGCTTAGGTTATGTTAAATTATGAAAGACTGAGTAAGAAGAGTAGGAGCTGGGCTAAGTTAGGTTAGCGCAGCGATGAGGGGGGCGAGGTGTCATTATGTTGTGGGTAATATATTGGATCAAATTAGAAAGCTCTTGCGTTAGGATGTATACATTAGACATAGCGAACAAAATACTCATCTATTACAAACGTACATAAACACGTGTGTGTCCCTGCTATTTGTCTTAGATATTGATCCCATTATCACTAGAACACCTACAATACCTGCTTCTAGTACCATCTCACCTAGTAATCCTTAGATTACGCATGGCGGCCATCTTGCGCATTTGGGTCTGTTCCAGCCTTCCCTCAACCTACCTACTGTTCTACCTGTTAATAACGCTTTATTAACCGATTAATGTCTAATATTATACTTTTAATTGAGTCTAACACTACCTATGCTCCTGAATACAGACTCTCAAACTCAATATTCTTTTCAAATTATTCCTTCTCTTCACTAGCGTAACTCGCCACATCTCCACTAGAATATTTTATAAATGTAAGTACTTATATGTCCATTAGTTGTCTTCAAAACTTTGCTATAGCACTTAACATTTCTTTTACACTCTCTACACATCACAATCTGCTAAATCATGTTCCATTGTAGTTGTAGATATAACTTTGTAGCATTCTAACTAAATATCATAATATATCTGCGCAGTGAAAGTTGTGCAGGTACATACTAAAACTCAAAACAAGTTAGCAAGTAAATAAGGCGTTTTCAAAAGGCAATCATATCTCACAAATGAACATTGATGAACTCCCATTAAATCTATGTTTCATTTTAGTTGTTGAATAAACAATTGAAGTCAGCTCTTTGATGCCTCTCTTTTGCCTGATGTTATTATTCTGTAGTACTTAAGCTGCTTCACACTTTTGAATTAGTTTTAATTAAGGAAGTTTAATTTTATTGCTAATGGCACATTGGATTATCGCATGAGGGAAAATAAAAATTAAAAGACTGTAATCGGACAAAGGGTTGACGAATTGTTCTGTGTATTTCTAATGAATGCAGAGTTACTTCACATAAAATAAGTTGGTATATATCCACAGAGTTTTTACTTTTATCACCAGCTTTTGTTCTCCACCATGGCTGCGTTAATTGAAGCGTACATCTTCAAAGGGCTGGAAAGCGTGGCTCAATGAAGCTGTTCATCTGTTCGGATGTTTTGCCTACAGCTAGCCAGCGCTGTCGATACACCGATAACGATTCTTCATCTATCCCAATGAAGATCCTCGGAGCTTTTATGCCCAGAAGTAATTACTCGTTCCATTGTTGTCGCTATGCAGAAGATAACGGGAATTTCAGTATACGAAGGAAATGAGTATGAAATGATGAGCAAGTTCCGTATAATAATAATAATAATAATAATAATAATAATAATAATAATAATAATAATAATAATAATAATAATAATAATAATAATAATAATAATAATTATTATTATTATTATTATTATTATTATTATTATTATTATTATTATTATTATTATTATTATTATTATTATTATTATTATTATTATTATTATTATTATTATTATTAATTATTATTATTATTATTAATTATTATTATTATTATTAATTATTATTATTATTATTATTATTATTATTATTATTATTATTATTATTATTATTATTAATTATTATTATTATTATTATTAATTATTATTATTATTAATAAATAATAATAGTAACAACAATAACAATAATTAATAACAATAATAACAGTTAAGAGGGGTGTTTACCTCCAACCCATAATTTCAAAAATATAAATACCATAATATTTCGTTTGTTCAAACCTTCACACAAACTAGTGTTGCTACTTCTAAAATTGAGCGAAATATCTCACTGGCAACGTGTAAGTCTGGCATTCTGGAGATCCCGGGTTTGACTTCCGTCGATCTCTCATTTTGATCCATGGCTTTTCGTGGTTTCCCCAGGTAGGTGAATGCTGGAATGGTTCCTCTTCTGCCACGAATGTTGTGTCCCTCATTTCCTATACCCACAATTGGCCTCATTGTGACCGTTTTCAGGGTTGAAGGACCAGGTGACGGTGTTGCGTGTGTGGTGGAACTGCACTTCTTCCTGGCTTCGCTCAGAGTTGCTCAGTGCATTTCAGGGGACTTTCAGTACTTGTGGATGCGTTTTGGTGGCATTGAATGTGTTCGGACTGGGAACGTTAGGAACCCCGTCCATTCTTGCGCACGTGGTAATCGGAATCTGATTGCCCTTCTGGTCTCTCCCATCATCTCTGCCTCCCAAAGGTCACGTTAGATGCCGAAAGGACCGGATAACCTGCGTGCCGTGCTCTGTCGCGGTTGCAGGATCTCCTCTGTTTGCATGTGCCCTTACCTCTACTACAACGGCCTTAGTGGGGTCCGTGATTCGATTTCCGGTTCTGGGGTGGTTCAGAGTCCACACTAACAGCTAGTTGTTCTTTCATTCAACCCTCATTCCTCATCATCACCCTACCATCGGAGGTAACAGACTCCGCCCTTTGGGTACCTCCGCCTCAGAAATGGGCTCAGTTTTCACTTGGTGGAATGAGGTAATGAGAATGTTATTCAGTACGTGGTCACTACCCCCGGCATAAGCTCTCATGTTACTTCTCTTATATAAATTTAATTGCAGCAGAAATGAAATGTCTACTGTCTATGTTTCCGGATTATGCATGCGTGGAATTCATTGATAAAGCAGAAAAAATCTGTCGTATGAAGTTAGTAAACCTATAACAAAGTTCTTGCGCACTGTTGGGTAGCATTTAATTTTTCTTTCTTGTTTTTTCCTGCGCTTTTTGGTTCTCTTTATACAAACGTTCGCAAGGACAAAACAGATGCCGAGAGCAAGGTCGGCCAGTTTGATTTCCTTTAGAGAAAGTTCTCACACTGGCACCAGGAACCAAACCTTGGACCACGCTGTTAACATTGCAGAAACCCTTGTGTATACGAAACATGGAAGGGTATTCCTTTCCTTATCGATTCTTAAACACATTAAACCGTCAATAGCATGGCCTTAGGTATACACTCATGGCACATCATTGAAAACATATTTAACCCAAAACTTCTGACGATATCTAAAGTTTTGTATGTTGCTCACATTTTTATAAACTCCTTATTCATTTTGCCTAACATTTTTTTTGTGAATATCTCTATTTTGCAGTTGTTTTGTGTATTTGTAATATTTTTGTGTCGTTGTAATAAGAAATGTGTTCAATTAGGTGTTCGCGATAATCACACAATGTAAAATCACTGAATTCTACATTCCATTCTGGAAAAAATAAACTTTGAATCTTGTTGGCTTGGAGTATAAGTGGTTTAACGGACACTCGAAGCATTTTATCGCTCAAAACATCAACTGCGTGGTCCTTTAAAAGTCTATTCACCTCGTTTCAGTGAATTTTTGAACATTCAATGCATTATGAGGATAATGTTTTTGATGTAAGTTTTGCAGCTTCCTGTGGGGAAGGCAAGCAAAACCTAAGTCAACAGAGAAATTAGCAAAAATAGGTCAGTGTTTATAATATTTTTACGGAGGTTTAACGGACATCTAAGTACTTATTCGTCCATTTTCCCTCAAAAACAACAATAACTGCTGAGAACTTATTATATATGAGGACTCGCGCGATGTATCAAACTATGATTACAGTTGTTTAAAGGATTTTATAAGTTTCAATGTTGGTTTCCAATTTTGAATGTAGCATTTGTTTTGTTTTGTTCTTAGAAAAGGTAAGGTTTGAAAGATGAAAAGCTGTCAACAGTTAAATTCCTGCTTGATATAGGGTGAAGCTGCTTTCAACCATTGAATAAAATAATTTATTTTCATGAAATTTAACATATTTTAATACCAGTACAAAGGATATATGTTGTCATTACGTATGAAAACTTAATGTTCCATGTGTCCCCCAATGACTTGCCCTGCATATTGTAACTCTGTCAATAAGATATGCTATTATTTTCAGACAAATTTGCTCCTCTATTTGGGTGATGACGTTTTGAATGTCATCCTTCAGTTGTGGTATTGTTTGGCGATTATTTTTATAAACTTGCTGTTTTAAATGCCTCCTAAGGAAAAAGAATTGGCTGGAGGGAGCTTTTCGCAATGCCCAACTGTTGTGAACGACGACGAATTGGTTTTTCTGAACTGACAGCAACAATTGCTATGTTCTCATCAGACCGGCTGGAACAAGAGCACACTGGAACCTGATGTCTGCCTGTTGCCTCAAATTTTGTCATAACCCTACGTACTGTTGACTCATTACAGTTTGTTCACCAGCTGGGGGTCCCTGGCAGGAATGCAGCCAGCCACTACATCAGTAAACAATTCCCGATAAACAATGACATCGCGAGCAGCAGTTCTGTTTCTAATCGCGTTAACGATAATGTTGCCAAACTTGGAATGCGTATTCACGCCAGATTAAAGCAAAGAAATAGCTCAAAATAGCGCAATTTAACTGTTATTTTCAGTTCATGCAGTATATTTATCTTATAAAGTGTAAACAATGTTTTCAACTACTCCGTCTTTTTTCCACCGATCATTTTCTGCCTTTTCTATATTTTTAAAAAACCACTGCCAATCTGTTTCGGTCTTACGTGATATATCCTCGAGCGTTATATCGTGCAATTCCTGTTAAGAATAAGTCAGCTGTTGCATTTCTTTAAGTATTCATTTCACCTTGGCCCAAACTAGTCCTATGGGATTGAGATATCACATGTATGGGGACAAGTAAACGACAGTGTGGCCCAATAAAACCAAAATAACCAATAATAAGGTTTTACAAATTGAGGAACAATTCAGTCTAACAACTTCTCTTTCCCTCCTGCAGGATCAAAGAATTTCGGTCTGTTAATAGTAGTATGGTAATTGTTCCGGCAAGAACAGGTAATGAAAGTAATAGAAGAAGGGCAGTAATACCTTTAAGAGCTTCTAAGGTTTGTGTGATTCAGGCATTCTATAAAGATCTGTTTTACACATAGAACTGTCACTCTGAACCTCTTTGTTTTACAACCACAACATCATAGCAGATTTCACAACACTCCTAGATGGAGGATTATCTGCTTCTACATTAGTTTTACCATTACTTCAGACACAAAACTAGTGAAAAGTTCGATTTTACAACTGAAAGTAAGAGAAATTAGCAGCGAGTAAACATAGCGCGAATAATACTGGAGATAAGTTGGCAACATGACCAGCAGAAGGACGTTTACGCGGATGTTTACAAAACTAAGGTTGCACTGCGTGGAATGTGCTCCTCATTCCCGTTAGACCATAACGTGGTGAACAGACATTAGGTGCATTATGACGATCGAGGACTGCAGTTTCCGCTGACATTCATCAGATTCATAATGCTCTTTCACAATCAATATTCGTTGCTCCGTTGTAAAGCGTTCCATGATAACTAACCGCAAGAAATACTCATTACAAAACACGTAAACAAAATACTCCCATGGCCACAATAAAACAATAGCGTGCGGCGTTCTTAATGGTCCACCCTATATATCGAAAGGAAGCTAATGTTTCTCAAGCTAGTTCGTGAGAACATAAAAGCATATTTTTGCTAGTCATCTCCATTTGTTATAAGTAATTGTTTCGGGTGAACTAAAATGCACGTAAAGAGAAACTACATGGAGTGCCGTAAACACAAGTTATGGTTACTTTTGAAGTTTTTAAATGTTTATTTTTATATTTATTTTGGTGGACTTAAAATAAGAAGACATATCGATTCCTTTAATATAAACAACATATTTGGACACCGAAAGAATGGAGGGAAAACATTTCTTCCAAAAGCATAGTTCATAATGAAACAACTTTTATCAACACAAATACTCTTCCTAAGAAACCTATATTTGCCACGTAGTTTTAGATAAGTAGTTTAGTAAAACTGTTAAGCGTGTATGTACCAGCTTTGTTATGAGTACCATGTTTATCCAGTAATGAACTTTAGGACATTTCAGTGAGCGAGACTGAAATTTTAAGGTCTGGATGCAGACCGGAGCTTCCTAAATTATTTTCCATCCTTATCTATAAAGGAAGAAGACAATATTAGGGTACGGATATCCGGAGAGATACGTAATTGTGTTGATAATAGCAAATGCAAAATGTAAAGGCAATTTTGACGTGCAGTAATGTGAAATTATTACACCATATTTCTTACTAAATCAAAATTTAACATGTAAAAACTAAAACGTTCTTGATCCTCTGGTTGTAGGAATAACTTCCTATTTTCTCACCAGACTCACGTGTTTCATAATAACACATTAAATTATCTCATTCACGTGTTCTAAAAGGCACCTATAGACCATAGTCTTTCTTTTGCCGCTCCCTTTATAAGCATTTGTTGAAGAGCCCTTTTGTAGTTGTTATTTATGTATAGCTGTTTCACTACAGGTAAATTCATACAATTTATTCGCGTAAAATAATTTACACCGAAGCAACAGTAGGTATATTTTTCAGTTACGATACTATTACCTAGTTGTCCACAAGTCTACTAGAGTAAAGAGCTGATGTAAAACAAGCTAATTGTTTTCTTCTGCTGATACACGTCCAGGACTGGCATTTTGCATGCAATATTAAACTGAAAAGATGAGGCTATCCAACTGCAATGGGAAGGGTAGTGGTGTATATTGTTCCTGTCAGGTAGAGCCACCCGATGCCAAATATTTAGGTGATTTTCCGCACCTCTGGCTTTTCCCACAATACAAAGGAAGGACGCACCATTATCTTTCTTTTTCCTCCTTGGAATACCCACATGACAAAGAGTGAAAATCAGGTGTAGCCTCTTTCAAATGTTTAATTCAGTATATCGAACTGAGCCTTTCGAACATTAAAATCTTGAATTAAGAAATTAGCTTCTCTGATTGATCAGAGCGCAGTTGTACGGACCCGATTTCAAATCCTGGTTTGGTAAAACTGCGTGTTAATGCCCTTCCCACTCAGAGATTTTCTTTAATGAACACTGGAAAGAATAAGCGTTTTAGATTTCTGATCTCCTTTGTCCATTCATTTAGTAACTGTCGTGTCCCGTATTTTCTATCCAGACAAAGGGCATTATATGCATCAAACATTAAAATCAGTTCGCTTTCACAACCATGACGTCTCGGACGGATAAGATACAAAGAAAATGCCGGAACAGTTTAAATGTTCACCAAAATGGGCTAAAAAGTTACAGAAAATTAATTTCCGTGCTCATTTAAACAATTTCCACCTCAAAATAAACATATTGATCCAAATACACACTTGATATTAGCAGTGTGTAAACACGCTAATGTTAAACTGTACTGCCTCTATATTTGGCTTAAAGATGCTGTTTCTGATGTTTTAACGAGTCAAATGTTTTTAAACACATATTTGAATGGATTGATGGCAGCATACAATTTATATTAAAAGGTCTAGTAGCTGAGAGGTGTAAAAAATAAATGAACAATGCGTCTTCGGCACAGAACATGTTCAGAATGCAGCTACGGGTACACATATTGGATTACTCAACGTCTCCTGAGAATCACTTCTGGAAGAACGTAGCAAGTCCTTTGTGAGACGTAAAGGCCGGAGGGATGTGCGCTCGCATGCGGTACAGGTTAGCTGGACGCAGAGTATGCATGACGTCAGAAGTACAGCACGGCCATCAAATGTGCAGACAACTGCCACTAGAAGTAAGAGTGGAAAACAACGTAACGTGGTACTTTGCAAACTGGTGAAGTGTATGTGTGTGCAGACGCAAGGTCAAAGTGTAGTATAACGCGACTGTTTTGTTTCTTCTCGCAGTGAGCTGCAGACGTGGAGTGATAGTGTTCTTTAGTGTTCATATGATGCTTGTGGGTTATCCGCAGTGAGGCGGTTTTCATGGCCAGGCTGTACCTACCTGCAGTTGTTTACATGCGCGAGCGATAACAGTAAAGTCCACGTGCAGTATACTTATGGAAAAATGCACACGCTTCCGGCCTTTAGTGAGACGATTCTTGATCCGGGGAACTGCATCAGATCTTCGTCCCAAAAAGCGCACTGCGCCAAGTATTACCTAAGGAAAAATACCGCAGAAATGTGAGAGTCTGAGAGCGAAGGTGCGCAAAGAGTTCAAGATAATGATGTATCTGAGTGTTTCTGACATATAGGTGCGTTCAGTAGACACCTTACAATTTTATTTTGAAAGATGTGTAGACAATTAATTTTGCTTGCGGCTGCACCCAAATTGCACAAGCATATGTGACTGAACTTGTAGACTTGTATAAAAGATAACCACATTATAGACTTGCGGTTGAAAATGGGAAATGGAATAGAAAGCAAGAGGGGAAATGTGGGCGAGAAAGAGAAAAACTAATGGAGAGAGAGAAACAGCGAATGAAAGGAGGCGACAGAGCAGGCCTAGAGAATAGTGCTCAAGTCAAACTTGAGTCACGACCATTCCTTACTGGTATATACCGCGGAATAGTTTCCATAAATATTTTGCTTTTCCAATGTATGGTACATCAGTGATACGGAATACAACATGGTTGAAGTGTGGAACTATTTTGAGGTAGACAATACTAATAATAACATACCTGTGTATAAAATATGCAGAAAAACCTTTTCACGTGTTGGTAAGTCCAATTTAAAGAAGCGTGTTACACTCGTATACCGAGTGAAGTTTACAGAACCTTTATTGATAAAAGCAATGGACGACATCTGTAAATGATGAGGAAAAACAAAACTGGTTTGAGAAGTATTTGTAGAGGTGGTGAATGGCCGATAGCTGCGCAGTGGTTTATAATAATTGAGTTCACTTTTGTATTTATAAGACATAGGGGTGTCAGGTTATCCCTCCACGTTCCGTGCAGCAAACATTGGGAACAGTACGTGATTAAGTACCCATAGTGCCCGCTCGCATTATCAGCAGGGTCTTGTTTATTTCAAGAAAGGAAACAGAGACGTAACCCTCGCCAACAATTTGCATGACGTCACTCGCGCAGATCTTAGCAAGGTCATTCACCACGTCTGAAAATACCTCTTTACGTGCGTTTATACTCCGAAAACTCCGAATAAGAACGTAAGCCAGGGAAAAATGCTATCGCGTTTACAACTTTTCATAAAGTGGGTATTGGGTGGTGGTGGCGGTGGCGGTGGTGGCGGTGGCGGTGGCGGCGGCGGCGGCGGCGGCGGTGGCGGGGGTAGCGGTGGTGGTGGCGGCGGCGGTGGCGGTGGCGGTGCGGTGGTGGTGGTGGTGGCGGTGGTGGCGGCGGTGGCGGTGGTGGTGGCGGTGGCGGCGGCGGTGGCGGCGGTGGTGGTGGCGGTGGCGGTGGTGGTGGCGGCGGCGGTGGCGGTGGGGGTGGCGGTGGTGGTGGTGGCGGCGGCGGTGGCGGTGACGGTGGTAGTGGCGGTGGCAGTGGTGGTGATGATGATAGTCAGCGCTACAGCCCATAAACGAGGTTTTACTGTAAATTGTGTGTTTTAACGAGATCTGCATTTTTTGTATAGTAAGATTTGGTGTATACCTTACGGTTTACCAGTTATGCAAAAGTCAGCAAGAGTAAACAGTACTACATTGGCTATAACCAGAAAATTAAAAATAGTACATCTCTTTTGCCATTAAAATAGCTTAAACTTATGGCATTTTAATCAAAATCATTAGTCATTTTTGAGAAAATCAAACTTTTCGAAAACTATTCCATGTAAAGGATAGTTTAGGGTGGGGGAATTTTCTTCAAAATCTATGTGTCGCATCCTTGAAAGATGTTAAACTTGAGTGTCAAATTTGGTTTTTAACCAACTTTTCGTATTGGAGGTATGATGTTCATACGCACGCGCGCGCGCACACACAAACACACACACACACATACACAATTTTTTTTTCAAAGCTACTTTTTTGAATTCAGGAAGCTTCAAAACATCGAATTAATTCTTGGTTCGAGTGTAATACTTTCCCTACTTACTATACGTAGTAGAGAAAGTGATAAAAATGGTAAAGGGAAGAATTCGCCATAAATATCCTGTAGATCATGTAAAAACAATTCATGAAGAACGGGGGGAGGTAAATGAAAGTAATCCGTCATTCGTGTTTAAAAAGCGACGTCTCCTCCATAAGAGGAAACTGCAGTTCCTTTTCGCTGCGTAGCTATTACGAAGAAAGTGGACATCGCCATAGATCCATTCATGTCACTGCAATGGAGAGAAAGCACAAACTCCTTTTACTACTGTAGTATTCCCTCGAAACCACAATGAGAATGTGTTTGGGTTTAAGAAGGAAACTAGCTTTCTTTGCTGCGGAGTGGCTTCAAATACTGAATAGAGTAGGCGTTTCTCGGTGGAAGAAGAATCGGTCACACAGTTTGCATGTTCGAGCCAAGTTTCAATATTCAAATTAATTAATACGATTTAAACGACTATTTGTAACTAAAAACCACATTAAGCTGAAGATTTTACTATCACAGTCTTCGTCGTTATTTAGTTGAGAAATGAAGGAAGCAATTGAATATTTATTTATGATTAGGGCTCGGATTAGGTGCTAAAAACTTGGAAAATTGTAATTTTTATATGCTGAAAATGTCAAAAATATATGCCAAAACAATTAAGATATTTTTTTAAGATCTGAGTGAGCTCATATAAATGTACGTGGAATTCACCAGACATATTTCCTGAAAGGGATAACCAATTACTGAGTTACAGAATACGACCACATGCTTCCTTAAATTTTCCATCCAGAAGGATCGACTATTGTCACGAAGAATCGACACTTAATTTCGAATGTTTGTTACCACTTAAATATGTTACTTGTGAACGTTGGCGTGCCCTTATAGCTTTACCGCATGGCTGACATTACTGGAGTTTACCATCACAACTGAAAATACCCTTAAATACAGCAGCATATTGTTGCACACGGTAACTTGCACTGCTTTTCACTCTGGGTATGTGGAGGAATTCTCCGCTCTTACTTTGCGGACTTATGTAGCTTGAGAAAGCAGGATGTTTATACTTTCTTCCAACTGAAGGGATACTTTAGCGGACATATCAGTACTTCCAGTTATGAATAACGTATTGCGACATCTGGCCTATGTAATTAGGATTAAGGAAGTTCGATGGTGGCTTGTTAAAAATAATTCTGCTGTTGCTTTTATCTGACTATGTGTAAATATGTGAAGATTATTTTAAAATGGGGCTTCCTTTATGCGACTTTTTGTAATTTATGTGAATATCCGAAAGTATTTATTTACATTAAACATGTGTTTATATCTACAATAAAAGTTCAAATGTTTCCTCAGGTATGAATATCCAAAAGATTAAACTGAGTTTCAATTTCGTATTACGATGTAAACAAAATATGCATTTACCTAAAAAGGCCCTATTTATGATATAACTATTAAGTTGACAATTTTGTTTTATAGGTGGCAATTCTAGAAGAAAAGCAAACTCAGTTTTAGCATTTGTTATCATATATTATTTTTGGACAGCCCTGAATATTGAAGTATAAGCACCCAGCTGAAATATGCATGGAAACCAGTGGTGTATTGCAATGACATGCAACATGAAACATAAGAGTAGAAATGATATACATTAGACGTGAATAACTCCTATATGTTTACTGTTCCATGGAGATTTGACCTTCCCGAACAACAAACTGGCCTGCAGAAGAGCTTACACAGCGTTTCAGAGCCGCATACTATAAATGTTTCTTTAAAGCCTCGAGTTAAAAGTACGCACAAAGTACTACACTTTGTCCTGCGTGTTAACGCCAACTCATCGCTTAATGAATGTAATTGAAAAGGTTCATTAAATGTATTTAATGTAACATCACCTTCAGGGCCACCCATTCTGTGATGTTCATTGGCAAAATGTACTGAAATGTACTCATCAAACCCTGTTCGCGCCTTGAATTCATTGACACGTGGTGCATGCATTTCCCCATACCTCACAGGTTGCTCTGACCTTCATAGCACCTGTTGATCACTTTCTTAAGCAACCATAACATTCTATTTCAACGATGTTCAACCTTTGCGAAAGAGGGGAGGTTGGATTTACTTCCTTCCACTATACGTGAACTTTGCCACTCAGACGTGTATTGTGTTTCAGTGGCTTCCATGTACGTTGCTTTTGATTTACAAAAGCATTTTCAAATGTTATGCGATAAACATCTGTTCATCAGTGACTTCTTTGCTATTGCTTACGTTTAAGAAGTCTATCAATATTTGGCGACAAAGTCAAAGTGCATGACCTTAGAGGGTTTACCAAATGATCTGGGCGTAACCTATTGATATACAGACTTTAATATAGTTCAATTTTGAGAATATATATATATATATATATATATATATATATATATATATATATATATATATATATATATATATATATATATATAGAGAGAGAGAGAGAGAGAGAGAGAGAGAGAGAGAGAGAGAGAGAGAGAGAGAGAGAGAGAGCTATACTCACTCTTATACACACTGTTCTTGCAAATGCTTATTTCTACTACATTTTAATCGACTTAAGCATTTTCAAAAATTATCTTATTGCTTTCTCGTAGGTGCAAGGGTCTTTAAGCAATAGTAAAACGTTTAAAGAACTGGTTGCTATGCAATACCTTTGAAATTCCGTTCACTTTGTAAGGCCAAAAGTTAAAGAGAATAGTGGGAAATGTATAAGTATTGGAAAATTGAAACAATAAAGGATAACTCGGAAGTGGTTCACTCAAAAGAAAAAAGAGCTATTTCACATAAATTGTGTGTTTTAACGAGATCCACATTTTTTATTTAGTAAGATTTTGTCTGCCTCTTGCTGTTTACCATTTATGCTCAGAAAATTCAAGGTATGACTTCGAAACTGCCATAGAATGTAGCAGCTAATTACGTAAGCGTCTCCAAAAAGAGAGGGTTGGACATCGCTGGATTAAAACATTAATTTTTTGTTCAGAGGAAGTAGCATTGTTATTGAAGAACTGTGTTTATTTAATGTACTGTTTCCGCGATTGTGCTTAAAGAGTGTATCGCCATGTGATGGTTTTAAAATTTCTTGTTGTTTGCATGACCTCAAATAGTGGGTTCCTAGTTTTGTTAACGGTATAAGTGCTTAAAAATTCAAGCCACTTAACAAGGTTAAGGTTTATCTTGGAAATAGTTAACTACAAAAATGTGTATTTGACATAAAATGTGTGCTTTAATGAGAACTAAATTTTTGTGTACTAAGATTCTGTCTATCGTTCATGGTTTACCAGTATACAAAAGTTACTGAGAATGAAGAGCATTCCAGAGATTATTCCCAGAAAATTATCCAGTATATGTTTCGTTTGCCTAAGAAATATCTCAAGCATATGGTACCTTAATCAAAAGCGTTAGAGCCATTTTTTGAGAAAATAAAATATAACGAAAACATTTCCATGTAACTGGTAGTTTGAGGGAGGGAGGGGGGGGGGGTATTTAATACAAAACCCTCGTGTCAGACCTTTGGAATATATTGCTTAAATACCAAGATTTGTATTTATTCAAATTTCGTTTTTGAGTTATGCTGTTTACACGCACAAACACATGGACGATTTTTAAATTCGTTTCTGTATTCTCTGGACCCGGAAACATGCATTTCCGGGGTAATCTGCATGTAGAATTTTTGGGTGGGATACAATACTTCCCATACTTATTGAAAGTAAATAGCAGAGAAAGTAATAGTCGAGTGAAAGCAGCAGCAAGAGTGCGAAAATGCTGTGTGACCGGAAAAGAAACAACAGAAAATTGGAAAGAAGGAAAATGAAGGAACGCACAGCAAAGGAACCAAACCGTTCATGTTCAAGTTTTTCTGCAGACTGTACGCGCCCAGTCCTGCACCAGCACTGCTTTCGATGAAGAAAGAAAACTTCCGCTATGTTTAAATCACCGCAAGTGCCCCGAAGCAAAACCTGCACGTTGATGTGAAAATATAACTCTAATCCGGTTAACCTACTGTGGAGTCCACAAACAGTTGCCTCTCGCCAGCTGGAACTTCCATCATCCTTTCTGCCGCATATAATTATTAAAGAGTGGGCCGACCAGTAACAAGGCAATGAACTTGCAAAACATCAGCCAACTTCTTCGCAGATTATCTTGCACATGGGATCCTTAGTATTTAACACCAGTTCTTACTAACTACGGCAACACAGGCGGTGAGCACTAGGTGATACATCAAATGAAATATAATTGGGAAAGTGCATTTGTGAAGACCGTGTCTGTGATCCGGTAGATAGCATGCTGGCCTTCAAATCCAGAGGTCCTGGGGTCGATACTCTGCTGGAGGGTGGAAACATTTCCTTTTAGCCAGAATTATTACCCACCCTCCCTGGGTCTTGAAGTATGTTTGAGAGTGTGGGTTTAGTGTAATAACTAGGAGTAATACAAATCCAAAGATTAACAATAACAATAATAATAACAATAAGTTTTATATAAGTTATTTTATATTATTATTATTGTTGTTCTTATTATTGTAATTATTGTTATTATTATTGTTATTATTATTATTATTATTATTATTATTATTATTATTATTATTATTATTATTATTATTATTATTATTATTATTATTATTATTATTATTATTATTATTATTATTATTATTATTATTATTATTATTATTATTATTATTATTATTATTACCGCCTTCGTAGCGCAGTGGTAGCGCGCCTGCCTGTGGCGCGGAGGACCCGGGTTCGATCCCCGGTACCGGCATGGGATTTTTCCCCCGCTGGGAGGTCTGGTACGGGGTGCACTCAGCCTCGTTAGGTCCCTGGGGGGCCAATTGAGGAGCTATCCTGATAGAAAGGTAGCGTCCCTAAAAGGTCAAAGTAGTCGCCTTACGGTCGGGGGAGTCGGCGTGCTGACCCCCGCCACCCTCAACCTGCACTCCTCCGTGGCCTTGGCTGCGGCTGGAGAACGCAGCGGCCGGGCGATGAGGGTAACCTCTGAATAAGGGGAAGACGCCCTAGGGAAAATTATTATTATTATTATTATTATTATTATTATTATTATTATTATTATTATTATTATTATTATTATTATTATTATTAGTATTATTATTATTATTATTATTATTATTATTATTATTATTATTATTATTATTATTATTATTACTATTCTTCTTCTTATTATTATTGTTGTTGTCATTGTTGTTGTTCTTATTATTATACAAAGTTCTAATTATTATTTGTGAAGGAAATATTCTAGGTGTCAAAGTTTGATACCTACTCTAAAATCTCTAAAATTCACCATTTCAGTTAGATTTATTAGAAATTTTAATACAGCAGTCGGAGTTTAATGTACACTCGTGGACAAAAAAGAAAAAATAAGTCTTATCTGGAATGCCAGATTCGTCTAAGTCCTACAGGGCACAGTGCCTTGTTTCCACCATCCGCGATACAGTTGTATAGTGACAGCAACAATTGTCACAAGTTCCAGATCTTAATATTATTAATTCATATCCCTCTATGATCAATCAAGGCGCTGTGCCGTGTAGGACTTAGACGAATTTGCCGCTCCCGACAGGACTCATTTTGTTTTTCCTTTCTTCCTTTTTTACTTTTCTTTTCACGTGTATAACATGCAGATATTATACCTACACGTTTATGTAAATTTAATGCATATTTTAAAATTACTTCCAGCGATATTTTATTACCGTTTATGAATTTGTTCCACACACTGCAGTTACAATTTGAAAAGAAAACAAAATATTTTATACTTAAAATGTTGTGTAAATTGAACTTTATTTATGGACGCTCTTTAACTGTTGTGGTTCTCAGCGTCCCATTCTATGTTGGGCGTGACAGGCCGCTTAATTTTCCTCAGAGGCCTCTTTTTGAGGCTTTCTTACGTGCCGTAAATCTACGGCACCGGACCACCGGCTTTAATTCCCTTCCGAAGGAGGCCATGTTACGGAATGTCATACCTAGACCAAATTCTTGGTACCTCCCATTTAATACCGTATATTAGTTGTCTAGTCCTGTATATTTTGGATACTTGTATGTGTTCTTAAAAACAGAACAGGTTTGTCTTCCTACAAATAGAAAAATCAAAATTTATTTATCCCTCCTAAATATCGAATTCAACTGTCACTCCTTGGTTGTATTGTGGGAAAGTGTTGAACGATCCAGATTCTGAACATTCAACTTCCAATTGTAACACTTCCAGAACGTGCAAAAGTTTGCAAAAACTCCCTGCACACCAACTTGCCCAACCAGGAGAACCACCTAGTGAACGAAAGTCGCAGCATCCTATACCATAAAATATTTGTTGATTGATGATATAGTGGAAACGTTAACAAGTGTTATTGCAAGTCTCTTTCGAGACCAAAGAGGCGTCAGTCAAGTTTTTGTCGAGTGATTCCGCCTCTCGCCTTTCTCTTGTGAAAAAAACAAAGAAAACAAACAAAGCAAACAAATGCATTAATTCATATGACGCACAGCTGTTGTGTGATGAGAACCAGGCATCCATTAGTGTTATTTGGAACTGTTTAAGAGCAGATCTTTAGGTCAAGTGGATTCTTATTTGTTTTCTGATTACACACATATGAGAAAACAGTAAAAGTGTTTTTCCCTTTTCTATATAAGTAGATCCTACAGCTATATAAAAGGAAGAGTTTTTACGTCTGTCTGTCTGTCTGTCTGTCTCTCCATCCATCTCTTTGTCCATCTGTACATATAAGTGTGCTATTATCTATGTCATTGCTTTTTAGATATTCTATGAATTGCTTTTCTTGGAAGATCGGCGTGTATAAATATTAATATGTGAAAAAGGGCATCCCAAAACAAAAATAAATTTCAATGAAGAAACATTTAAAACAACCGTGTCCAACGTCTGCCAAAGAGTGGAGGTTGGGTTTACCTCCTTCCACTTTATGCGGACTATGCCATTTTTAACACACGGACGTGCATTGTGTAAGGGGATACAGTAGACTTTAAGCGATAATCAAATGTTTTAAGAGCTGATTGCTATGTGGTGCCTCTGAAATTCTGTTCTCTTTGTCAGCTAAGGGATAAGAAACGAATAATGTTCCTATTTGAGAAAATTATAAGTATTGTCAAATTCAGTTATTAATAAAGAGTATCTCGGAAATTGTTCACTCAAAAGAAAAAAGAAGTATTTGGCATAAATTGTGTATTTTAACGAGATCCACATTTTTATGTAGTAAGCTTTTTTCTGTATGTTACTCTTTGCCACTTATGCAAAAATCATCCAGAATAAAGAGATCTTCTGAGAGCATTCCCAGAAAATTCAAGGCATGACTTAGAAACTGCCATGGAATCGCCTGTTTGTGATTCACCCTCCAACTTAAAGAGGAGGTGGGGAATAGGAGCTAATTACGTAAGCGTCTCCAAAGAGACAAAGTTGAACATCACTGATTAAGAATCATAAGCATGATTTTCATTTGACTGTAATTTTATTAATAGTGTGGGAAACAAAATAACATCGAGAGACAGCAGCAAAAATATCCGTCTTCACACTTGAAGAAACAACAGACATATAGAAAACGGTGGAGAGTAACATAATACTAAGCGTTTTAGGAATTGATGGACTGGTGCAAAATACGAACGATTTGCAGGTTACTGGGATAGGCTACAAAGGAAATGAGACTTAAGGGTCTGTCTATATTGTGAAATAGAAGCGGTCAATTCGGCTTAATTAAGTCGAGTATGTATTTAGTGTTTGGTACAGTGCAAAATACCCTATACACCATGAGGTTAATCATTTAATCAATAAGAATTAATAATATAAATAAGGCTCTGCGTTTCAGTATTGAAGACATGCAGGAAAATTGTCATCACCATTTCCAATTTTATGTGTATTGTGACATGACAATTTCAATGAGTTTTAATGTATCTTTATTTCCTTTCTAAATTAAATCACACAAATACAGTCCTCTAGTTTATCGTTAACACAGTTTACCATTCGTCGTGACCTTGCAACTCACAACTGCTGTCCTCTCGTAATCTTGACACGTAATTCACTGTCTCACAAACTGCTTGCTTCGACGATCACACTCACTAAAGCTGCTTCCCATAACAACTCCGACGCGACGATTAAATGTCCAAAAATGCCTCCCACTATACGCACTCAACACTCTGCACTGATTGTAATCTCACACATACACACACATACACATACACACACACACACACACACACACACACACACACACACAAACTGCTAACAGCTGTCTCGTTCAACACCTAACGGCTTCACCATAAATAACTCGCTTCTCTGGACGCGCTTATATAAGCCAGACGTAGCACAGATTTTATCGAAATCCACCTTTTCTCGAACTTCTCGTAAATAAGCCGGAAGTTGAACGTTTCTCAACAATCTAGAAACAATTTTTGCTCCGACCGCTCCATTGTCGTCGGGCCGCATATTTACAAGCAGAAGTGTGAGGTGGCTTGACCTTGAGCGTCTGGTGGCGGCTGCCAGCCGGTGTCTCAGTATCTTCATTGTTTTGACTTTGATCCAATGAAATAGTTGAAATTAAAAGAGATATTTATAGTTTAAAGTACCATTTCCGTCATTAGTATATCCCTCATTTTTACAATCTAAAACCCACAGTTCTAGGTGATGCCAGTGTTGATTTATAATTATTTTATCCGGGGTTCCTCTCAGCCAAATCGACAATTTCCGAGGGGGCATGAGCAGTGCATTGGAGAATTGATGCGTTATGCAGCTACAATGACAAAGATTTTGAAGCCATAGCATGGTATCTCACCAATGAATACGATGAATGAGCCTGCTTTCATCGGTCATTCTAAACTTCCTCAAGTGTATAGTTATTATAAAAAATTCTCAATGATTACTTTAAAATGTCTTGATTATGGCTTCTAGCCCATAACTGTTCACTACTTTATGTTAGATATTTTAATTGATCTAAGGGAGTAAAACGCATATGTTTGGGACAGTACTTGCACTTTGTTTCCAACATTCCTTTTCTCTACTCGTTGGGGACGAGTGATCTTCAGCTGTAAAACCCAAGCTTTGCATTAGTGCTGTCATTCAGAAAGGGCCTTTAGACACAGGGTACTCAGCGAGTTAATCTGTTCTCCACAGAAGTCACTGCGTTCACTCTTATTACTATATTAGACTGCGTCCTTGTAGTGCATACTTGCTTATTTTTTTTATTTCCATTTTGTGCTTGTAGTAGCTTCTAGGCCTAGAGAAAATTACTGTAATTAAGGAAACCTAATAATTTGCATACAAAGGCACACCATTTAAAGCAACACAACACAAGTGAAGGAAGGAGAAATAAAGGACAGTTTGTTTATATCTACTCCTGCAGTAAAATTTTTAGTATGACTCAATTTTCTTTCAGTGTCTTGATTACTCCTAATTGTGTAAATGAGAGTGACAGAGAGAGAGAGAGAGAGAGAGAGAGAGAGAGAGGCAGAACTCCAGTCTATTTGTTTAACTAGAAACTACCAGCTGATTCATAGTTAGCACTTAAAATGGCCCATGAAAACAAAGTGATTAAACCAAGGTAAAATCACTTCAAAACCACAAGAATGAGCAGGTATTCTGCACAGCTCTCATAGCTCTCAATTTTACAAAAACCCTGGATAATCTGCATTTTCCCTCACATCCCTAGATTCAGTAGATACCGAATTAGACTTAAAAACTGAAATCATAATGGGAGTTTAAGGATAAATCTCCTGCCGACTGCCATAATCATCTATTTGAAAAAAAAAAAAAAAAAAAAAAAAAAAAAGGAACAGACGCGCGCGCGCGCGCGTGTGTGTGTGTGTGCGTGCGTGCGTGCGTGCGTGTGTGTTATACTGACCCCCCAACAAAGCTAATTGAAGTGTTCTGATCTACATTTTAAACCTGAAATTTGGTGAAGTTTAGTTAGAAAATATCCTTTATTTCACCTTCTAGATCAGTTAGTCCTCAGTAACTTGGAAACTGATTTTGACCACCTCCATGTTGTACAGGCGGCGTGTCAGGCTTCTTATCTGGAGAGATCAAGTTCGTCTCTCATTTGGGGCGAGTTACCTGACAAGATTTTCTTTTTCGGAGGTTTAACACTATTCTGTAAGGCAATATCAGGTAACACGGCTCTGCAAAGGAAAAATGAAAGAAAGAAATTGACGTAATCTCATATATTTAATGTTATGTTTATGCTTTCCTCTCCAATGCTGTTGTGTTGTATTTTGTAAATCAATATTCTGGTGTATGCTTTCATAACATCATCTTGGGTTACTGAGTCACTATTACCTATTCTCTCTCACAATAAAGCAGATGCCACAAACCTGTTGTTATTCCCGAACTAGCATTAGCATTTTGATGCAGGTGGAATACGGAATAACAAATATTTGTTTCATAACATTACATTCTCATATTGCTACTTAGTAGTCACGTGATATTACAGCAGGGCTGGGGAACTGGTATTCTCTGAGTGCAGCCCACTCACGGCCTTGCACTATCTGTACGTTTAGTAGATAAAAAATGACGGTCGCCCAAGCTATTGCGTTGCCCAGACCTGATATGGAATATGGAGCATCACTGCATAAGGGTGGAAAGGCAGAAAAGGGCAACTAAAATCCACCTTTTTCTAGCTTTTAATGACCCATAATGTCCATATATTGGGCCTCGTCTTCGGACACCACAAAAGAAAAGGATTTTTCCTCAACTTCCTGGCCCTACTTATGAGTAAACAGCGCTCTTTAAACTGTAAACACGTTTCCGCCTGTAACTGCAAGAGTCAGTTGGAATGTAATACTATTTCAGTTCTCTGTTAGCGTGTTGAATTAAGTATTTTGCTGCCGAGGTGATAACAACATTAATGTGGCCTGGAATCGCACACATGCTGTCCGGTCATATCCAAAGGGCATCACAGTTCAACTTTCCCTCATACAAGAAAGTCGTCCGACAGGATGATTCCCATTTCGCCAGTAGCGTGGTCTGAGAGACTGGCTAATCTAATAAGGCTTTCGACATTCGAGAGGCTGCAGCTGCAATTGGCCACAACAGGTGGAACATGTGATCCTCATCATAATGCTGAAATCCTAAAACAAGTCAGTCTGGACTCCAGTTTTATGGATATCTTTCTTCTAGTATTCAACTCTCGTTTCTGCTTACCTCACCTTAATTCAGCACATTGAAGTACTTACTTCAGAGCCCAAAACATGCGTCCAATGTGACCTACCAGGTTAAAGAACGTTAAACTTTAAATAAAGTTTAAATAACTTTAAAAAACACACTTCAATAACTAATGGAACTAAAAAGTGTATGAAGAGTTTGTCCTATAACGACCACTGGTTTACTATGACTAAAAATTTGAAATAAGCTTAAAATAAAAATCAAGATATATTAACAAATAATAAACTTTATTTTAAAAAAAGCGTGAGATGCTTTTTGCGATGTTTTATCATAACTTTACTTTTATTAATAGCTACCAATGAGCTAATTATAACATTTTATGCCAGGCACCTCTCAGGTCCTCTCATATAATTACACCAATTATCAAGCTGCATGTATAAAATTGCCTTAGCGACATGTATGATGTCATATTTGTACTATTTGCTATAAATTTAGCTTAATATATCCTCATGAACCTGGTCAGGACTTTAGAAAAAAGTATTACAATCGAACCTTGACACGTGTGCAAATTTTCAAGTCAATCAGATAACTTTTAAGTTGGTGAAAAGTACGTCGAAGGATTCCGTTAAATTGATAAATTTAGCTTCGTCATTTTTTATCCTGATGATCCTGGTAAGGGCATAGGACCAAGTCATGATATTATTGTATTGTCATCAGCCCTTGACACGTGTGCAAGTTTTCAAGTCAAGCAGGCGACTCTCCTGAAATAAAAAGGTTGTTTAATATCCTAACAGAACCCCTCCTATATTTGGATTATCCCGCATTGGTTGAGGCCTTTCTTCGCTTCCTCTTTAACCTTCCCCTTCTTTTTATCTTTACCTCTTTTTCACTGTGTGTTAAAACTGTTTAAAAATCTAATAATAATAATCCATCCTTTTCTGCTGTAGTGCAAAAATTGGGATACCTATAACAAGTGGATGTAGAACAGCCCTAGGGAACTCGCGGAATAGCTTGAGCGACCTTCATTTGTGTTTACCCGCTAAACATGTAGTTATTAGTGCAAGGTCGTGAGCGGACTGCGCTCATAGTGCACCAGTTGCCCGGGCCTCACAGTTATAGTGTCTTAGTAATCGATAAATTCAAAGAGAAAGAAACATGCGAATTACAAGAACAATGCATAAATCAATGTCAAGAGGCATGAGAATTCTGCATAAATAATAGGATTTTTTCGATACTCGATTTCTACTGGATGGAAGCAGGGTAGCAACAAACGCTGTTCCAGTCAATGAAGGGTGCAATTGCATCCATCCGATTTCATCCAGTAGGAATCGAATCATATCTAACTTAAGCCAATCAGAGACATCAGAATATCTCCCCCAACTGGAGTAAACCACGTGATAGGATCCGTTTTACTGCTGTGTATTATACAATCGGGCAGCTACGCTACAGAATTAATAAGCAGATTTTCTAAACTGAAGGTCTTTTAAATCTTTTAATATTCGGAATTACTTAGCAAAATATCTGTACTATTTGCATATGCTCTTTCTCTTTTTCTCTCTCTCTCTCTCTCTTTCTCTCTCTCTCTCTCTCTCTTTCTCTCTCTCTCTCTCTCTCTCTTTCTCTCTCTCTCTCCTTTTAGGAAGCATAATGCCCTTTAACCAGAGGACCACGTCAGATGCTGATTAAAATTTGAAATAAATGGGTAAATGTGCTCGGTAATCTATTGCTACCTGATCTTATGGACTGAAAACCCGGATTAAGAAGCCTATACCAAACAGTATGCCCCAACTGGAATTTGAAAGAACGTGGACCTGGAGGGTGAGGCTCATGAACTTTATACTTTTAGGTTCCGGCGACTTACCCCACCTTAAGGCGACTACTTGACCGTATGGGACGCTACCTCAATTGGCATCACGAGACTGAGTGCACCCCGGACCAGATCTACCAGGGGGGAAACATCCCACGCCGGTACCAGAGATCGAACCCGGGTACCCTACACTAGATGCAGGCATGTTACCACTGCGTGACGGGGGCGGATATAGCTATATTGCTATATAACAACAATAACAATAGCAATGATGGTAATTATAGTAATAATAATAATAATAATAATAATAATAATAATAATAATAATAATAATAATAATAATAATAATAATAATAATAATAATAATAATAATAATAATAATGTAATATGTAGTGTGGTATTTTATGTAAGAAAATTAATACTTTTAAACCATTTTGCTCTAATCGATCTCAGTAACACGACAAAATGAGGACCTGGCGCCCATAGAGCGAAATGTCCACAAAAAGTTCAAAATGAGTTGACAAATGGCATGGGTGCTTCATTTATGTATCCCATCTAGTGATGGTATACTATTCATTCTGAAAGCATTATTTCCCCGTAATATAAGGAAACAAAATACTACGCTCGCTCAAAACACCAAGTTTTATCTCTTCTTTCAGTTAGGAGCTTCCCGTGATTATTTGCACAAACATGTAGTCGGAAGTTTACAAAAATATTTGTGCTAACGGTGCTGGAACAAGAAAAAGGAAGGTAAAGGTAATGAACGTGACAAAAAGAAAACGTGGAATAATAATATTATTACGTATTGTTGACTATAGGTCGCATGCCACAAATGTTTATTTTTGGTTACTGCACACAGGTTACCAAACGGGCTGGCTCAGACGGTAATGTCTGTGGCCCGCATTCAGCAGGTCGCGGTTTGGTCCCCGTGGCCGACCTTCCTGACCCATGGGTTTCTTCGAAGGTTTCCCCGGTTTGCCAGGCAAATGCTGGGAAGGATTCCCATATCCTCCGAATTTCCTGCCCCTCCATTTCGTTACATTAATCATTTCATTTCCCGTTATGTTTTTTGTCCGGGTTGGAAGCGTCGGCAAGCGTCGCGGCAGTAACATGGCAGGGGAACGAATGTGCTCTGGAAATCTCGTCCCCCGGATTGGAGGATTGAAGGAAGTCTATGGTTTCTGGGCCCCGCATGGGATGGTGCAAGGGTGGGGAGCCAGTTTCCGAGTCTCGCGCACCCCTTGGGAGTACGAGCCCGAAGGAGTGGGAGAGGAACCGGGCCAAGCCAGCCCTCACCAGGGTGCTTCTGACTGGAAAAAGGGCCACCCACCACCTGCTTTGTGGTGGCAACGTTCCGGACGCCCTTAGAATCCATTCGTCTCATCCATCCTCCCGGGGGTTACCCCATCAGGGCCATAGGCACAAAAGATTGCCTTTCGGTCGAGGTGCTTAGTCCCGCTCCGCAAGTTGTCATAGAGTCAAGATTGGTAGTCCCTAAATCTAGTGTAAAGTCGGCCATTTTGAATTCTGGGAAACTGCCATTAAATTGATTCCTCTATATGTAGAAATTAACGGTTTCTTCCCCTAGTGTGAAACAAAAATCATGCACTGGAAGGTCGTACCTAATAACAACAATAAACTTCATGTTAACAGATGTTCCAGAACGCTACATTTGTCACTGCGGAATATTACCCTGCTTCTTAAGAAGCTTTGGAACCCTGAATGTGTAGGCTACAGTAATGCTATCTAAATGGCATATGCTTATAACGTTATCAAAGAATACTCATCTAGACTAGCAGCTGTTTTCTTTCAACCATTTTACAGACTTGGAGGCGTTCAGAAATGAATAGTGGGCTCCGTAGCACTTCGAGATAATCAAGCACGCGCCGCTGGTTTCATTAGTCTAAATAGTGACTTACTGTGCATGCTCTACTGAAATTGGCTACCAGATCCAGAGAAGGACTATGTTCGCAGGCATGAGGTCTCTACTTAAGTTCTGTTGCATTGCAAAAGGCATTTATTTCGTAAAATATGCATTTCTATTTAAAAAGGCAGAAAAATGCAACATAAAACTGTGGCATTTCAGTAACAAAGGTATAAGTCGTACAGATTCACTTTCAAATTGAAGGTAGATTTGTCACATTTAAAAAGGCACTCTTCCTAAGTTCCGGTCTCTATTTATAACACTATCTAAAGCACCTTTAGCCAGCAAAGAATGTTTGTAACAAATGTTGCGCGCGAATGTACCGAAATAAAAGTCTCGCTACTGCGGCATACCTGTGGACATAAGCTTGGCAAACGCACAAAGCTACCTCCCCTCGTTACCTGCAGTAGCTCATTAACAAACACTGGCACGTGATGAAACCAGTTTTCTAGGGCTGACCACTCGTCCTTGGTGCGAACGCATTCATGCCAGCAGAAGGTGCATTAGTAAACAAAAGATTCGCTTCTTCGGCCTCTCTCTGTGCAGATAATGTATTCAAAATACTTCAATTATTTCCTATATATTTCATGATGGTTGAAGTAATGGTACTTTCTTACCCATCATATTTGAATCCACCATCACGTGAAATGTGTGTGTGTGTGTGTGTGTGTGTGTGTGTGTGTGTGTGTGTGTGTGTGTGTGTGTGTGTGTGTGTGTGTGTGTGTGTGTGTATAATATGAATTTCTTACGTGTATCAGGGCTTGAGAAATATTAAACCAAATAACTTATAATTATATTGCAACCTGTAAAAACAGGTGTCTCCTTTATCTGTATACCCCTCTCATCCAACGAAATACATTATTGTAAATTCTTTAAAGTCTAAAGTTTCACATTTATTTCATTTCAAGTATCCAATTACTTTATTTCGGTTTTGTAAATTAAGTCACAACTCAATGCAGCTTTGCTGTGCTGTAATGTCCTGTAGCCATTTTTACTGCAGCATAACTTCATGTTTTCTTCCGTGTATCTTGAGTGCGCTCGTAGCGTATCTTATGTAACTCGTTTACGCTTGAGCTTGCTT
Source organism: Tenodera sinensis (assembly GCA_030765045.1). Classification (NCBI taxonomy): domain Eukaryota; kingdom Metazoa; phylum Arthropoda; class Insecta; order Mantodea; family Mantidae; genus Tenodera; species Tenodera sinensis. The sequence continues at coordinate 109,271,772 of CM060964.1, forward strand.
CCCCATAGAAATGAGACGAAAGAAGCAGCACGGCAAATTTATTTACGAATATTGTCCCCTCTCTTCGCTTTTCCCCTCTATAACACAATATCTGTTATAGGGAATCAAGACGGCGTCTGGCGTCACGTGGCTTCCTTAGCAATAGCAACTACCGTGTCACCATATTATGCATATCTAAAATACACATAAAAACCTAAAAATTCAGTTGTATGAAACATCAAAATCTTATCATCAAGATGTGTTCGCATGTTTATTTTAGCACAAAAGCTACGCTCAATTCTACGTGGTGTTTACGTCATATTCAACGATGTCTAGCTTTTACCGGAAATATGTTTTGAGGCCTTCTGCCCTCTGAATCCAAAAAAGGACATTTTTAGGAAAACGGTCTGTGTGGGTGGGTGGGTGTGGGTGTACATGTGTGTCTGTGAACAACATAACTAAAAAAAGAAAAGTCGGTTAAAAACCAAAGTTGTATTTAAGAGGTTGAATCAGAAACTGAAAAATGCAATGCCATAGCCGGGATTTGAACCACGCATCTTCGGCTTATCGAGCGGCTGCTCTAACCATGGCCAACTTGCCAGTACGACATTAAATTCCCCAGCTGATTCCTACTTTTTTCGGGTTAACCCGCACATTGCCCACACACGGCTCGAGTGTTTAAAAACACCAGCAGTAAGCTTGTTGGCATAAATAAATAATAATTGGTATTTAAGTTTAATATCTTTCAGGGATACGAGAGAAAGATTCTGAAGAAAATTCCTCCACCCTAAACTACACTTCACATGGAAAACATTTTCGAAAATTTTGATGTTCTCAAAAAGGCTCAAACGATTTTGATTAAAATGCCATATGTTTAAGATATTTCTATGGTTGATAAAATGCAGGCTATAGCCCAGGCGTGTCAAACAGCACTCGCCAGGTGTGAAAATATTCCCCTATTTTCCCTCCCTTCAAATCGGAGAACGAGAAAAACAAAGCGAAAACCGGTTCTACTAGCGCGTGCTACTGCAGTTAAGGAGGGGTGGACTCCTCTCTTCACACCCTGGGAGTGATGTTTGACAGGCCTGTATAGCCTATGTAGTCTTGTTTACCCTTGATGACTTTTGCATGACTAGTAAACCGCAAGAGGTAGACCAAATCTTACTACACAAAAATGTAGATGTCGGTAAAACACACAAGTGCAGTTTTTGTGGAGTGAATCATTTCGGAGATATTCATTGTTATTCGAGTGAGTTTTACAATATTTAAGCTTTTCTCAAATGGAAGTTCATTATTCACATGTTTGTCTCTTGGCCGTGCAAAGAGAGCGGAATAAATTTGAATGCAAGATATAAGCATTGGACGGTTTTAAATTTGAGTGAGACATCTCTTAGTTTCCGAGTTATTGAATTTTAAAGCTGAATTTTATTATCATATTCTAAATGCTCCACACGATGCAATTAAAAAACAACATTTTTAAAAGTTATATTGTAACGCGCTAATCTGCCATATAATTTTGTTTTACTAGCCATAATTCAAAAAAAAAAAAATTTTTTTTTTTAAATTCTGTCATTTGACATGTTCAGTTTTTAAGTTTTGTACAGCTTTAACAATTAATAACCAAAAACCATTCAAAAGAAAAAAGATTATATAAACAGATTTAATTGTTTGTGTTCTGGAAATCTACATGACAAGTTTCAGAAGAACTAGATGAAAAGTGCATCGTGTGGATAATTTTGAAGAAGTGAATGTGCTGAAAAAATAATTTCCAAGAACCTCAGATTTAAAAGTGAAAAACATTTTATTCTAGATTTTAACCCCCTTTAAATAATTAATATAGGTCAAAAAGCGTTTTCAAAAAAGACTTCACAGATACGAGTATCACTGATGTATTTGGAGTGTGGCGTTGCAATTGTTTATTCCAGAGCTTCTTCCATGCTGAGGTTTAATATATACTTGGAGAAAACTCTTAAAATCCATCATCTAATTACTGCAACACATGGCCAAGGCTTAAAGGGCTTCTTTATTTTGCTTTCTTTGCTCGCTGGTCAGATTCAAGTATATGGCTTGTTTATTATTTTTTCTATAGCCCGTAGTCATATTACTGCACTCCTGGACGGGTAGTAAAAGATGAAAGTAACTAATTTTTTCTTGAGAGGTTCACAGTTTATGGCCAGCAATAAAATAAGCTCGCTATGAATCGAGTTCTCACAGATACAGATGGTAGTGAGACCCATAACTTAGTGAAGATCAACATTAGTTCTTTCTTGAAACAGTATCGTTGTTCAATTAAGGCAACTGCGTATCACCAAAATGTTTAAAAAAAGCCATCTTTTATGTTTTTGCTGATTATTTATATTCAAATGATTAGCTTTAGAAGTATGTCTATGTTCTACTTACCCCATATACCTGTTTAATTGAGTTTAAAATACTTTTAAAATAGTAATTTTAAGAAAAAAAATTAAGAATGTGAAAATTTTCTGAAGTTTAATGTTGAATAACTTTTTTCCTAAAACAATATAATAATTTTGGAGCTTTCTGTGGTAATAGAGAATTGTTTCCTCTTTCTATATTGATATTGGTAGTTTAAATTACAATGAATGCGTGCTTTACAGCAAATGGAATGTATTAAAATTTCGGTGAGCTATATTATATGTATTTTTGAGTTTATAAACGTATTTGTCGAAACTAAGATCATTCTCTGCAAATGCCCTTTTCCTCAGGAATCCTAGAGCAATGAAACTTGAAATGGAAATAGCTTATATAATGTAACTTTTAACACTTTACTGTTTTCATAGATTAATTACAAGATACTTTGCCATCAAAAGTTTGAATAAATGTGTGTTAAAAGTTGCAAAAAACTAAAACAAATTTGAAAATTGTTGTAACTCGGCGTTATACAATATAATCTTTCGTTATTAAAGTTGAATGTATATGTGATAACATTTTCAACAATGAATATTGAGCAAATGGGACATTATAAAACGTATGGGATCAGTGAAATTTCTCCGGTCTCTTCTGCAGCTGAGCTTTAAACGGATATCTTATCTTGGTCCAATAACGTCGCAGTGGCCACTCATTTATTTCTCTATAAATTCCGACAACAATGGATATTGCATAAACACGTGTGACTTGCATCACAGCTTCTAACAGTGATAGATAATCAAGTTGTAATTCCTGATAGGCTTCAGGAGAGGCTGTAAGTATATCATTGTTGCAGTAAGCTTGGTTGTGAAGGATCTGAATGGCTGAGTAACTGATAAAAAAGAGCCCTGGGTTATTATAATCTCAAAAGTTATTTAGTTTCAAAGCGGAGTACAAGTTTACTTGATAGTGAAAATGATAAACAATGACCAAAGTGCAAAATTTGAATGGTCATTCCTAAGATGTTGAATAGTGTTTGACCTTGTAGAAAAATTTGTTACTCTTTGGACTCTTTCCAACATAAAAATTGAAACATAATAACAAACACTTTCTCTACTGATAAGTAGAAGGAAGTATTGTATTCCACCCAAAAATTCAATGTCGAGATTTCACCGGAAATATATGTTTTGAGACACCCTGGATAAAAAAAAAATAATAAAAATAAAAAATTAGAACATTTTTAGCTGTCTGTGGACAGCATAACTCAAAAACGAGAAGTCGGTCAAAAACCAAAGTTGGTATTTAAGTTTAATGTCTTTCAAGGATGCGACACGAAGATTTTGAAGAAAATAGCCCCACCCTAAACTACCCTTTACATGGAACATTTTTCGAACATTTTTATTTTCTTGAAAATGACTAACTGTTTTGACTAAATTCCATATGTTTGAGATATTTTGATGACAAATGAAATGTATTTCTTGAATTTTCTGACTATAGCCCCTGCAGTCGTATTTACTCTGGACGACTTTTGCATAACTGGTAAACCGTTAGAGATAGGCCAAATCACACTATACAAAAATGTAGATCTTGCTAAAATACACAATTTATGTCTCAATAAATTTTCGTGTAGGGTGAACCATTTCGGAGATATTCCTTGTTATGTGTGTGAGTTTCGGAAAACTTAAAACTTTCGTGAAACGGAACATCGTTGTTCATTTTTTTATATGTTAAGTGTGCAAAGAGAACGGAATCTCAAAGCTTTAAAAGATTTGACTATCGCTCAAAGCCTACTGTATTCTAATATTCCCCTTCCACCTACAAGGAAATAAGCAATAAGATAATTTGTACAAATGTTTATCTTAACTAACACGAAGAAGATATAGGAATAAGAGTTTGTAAGAATGGTTAGTACAAGAGTAGAGAAACTCATGTGAGTGTAACGCATCAGATTTTTTATACCAAACTCTATTGCCATTTTTTTATTTACTTCTCTCTTGAATACGTTTTAAACTTCCACGCTGATTTGTCATGTATTATTTTTAAACAGGCCACTGTTGCCTCTGGAATGCGATAAGCCTAGCCTTTTAGATGAGTACTGTCGAATTGCTCACGTGGGAAGTATTGTTCTAAAGCGATGGATTTCCAGTCGTAAACCAAGGATTTATATGTACTTTACCATTTACCGCAAATTTTATTGTCCTAAGTAGACAGTAGTTTATTATTACACAAAGCAATGTAACTGCTGACATAAGGAAAGAAATGCCAGCATCACAAACTTCCTTAGGCATGTTGTCAACAATGGCTCAGTGGCTCGGAGGACGAAATATGAATTGTAATACTAAGGTTAACGTATATAAAAAAATAGTATAGGCAAAAATCTTGAGAAAGAGAGCCATTACAAAAAACGAACAAACAAAATATAAGAGCTCGACAGGTACTGTGAAAATAGACCCTAATGCACCCATACAAATGCTACGATTCTAAACAAAGGAACAAAATAGGTCCGCCCGGTTCCAGGGTGATGGTTCTACTCGCCGACTTGGGGTTATAGGTTACTTTATCTCACGGAAAACTCCTCGCCCACTGCGACCTCTATATATAACCACAAGAGGCTACAGATCGCAGGCAGACAGGCCACAGAGATGCGCGGAAGTCCCTAACAGTTTCAGACTCGAAGACTGTCACATTGCTGGAACTGCCTAGAGAGGGCGTAGAACGACGCGTCGACAAACCAGTCCTCTAGTGCCCACGGGGAGTACTCTATCCTTTGAGCAAGCATCTGTGCCATCTGTCCGGCAACGCCTTACGCCACGAAACTTAGAAGCACACCTGTAAGTGAGAAGACGAAATTGAAATTGTGTTTTTATTTATGGACACTCTTCAACTTTGTGGCTCTCAGCGTCCCATTCTATATTTCTTAAGTTTGTTCAGAGTCCTCTTTTCAGGCTTGATCTTCTTTTACGTGGGGCAAATCTCCGATACCGGACCACCGGCTTTACTTTCCTTCTTAAGAAAGCCATGCTAACGATTTTTACGCCCGATCTCCATTGCTCTCCGCCAGGTTTGAACCCGCGACCTCGGGAACTACAGGCTAGCATGTTACTTGTAGTCCACGGAGGACGACAGTGAGGAGACAGAACGAAAGAGAAATTACGGAAAGGAAGTCACGGTAGATGAGAAACCATTACAGTATTCACCTAGCTATTAAGGAAAATCACGAATAACCCAAGCACAGTGATGGGAGTCGAATCCGCGACCTTTCGAATGCGAGCTTCTCATGTTATCGCGGACCCATCTCGCTCGGTATAGAAATACTGGGGCCTGAGTAACCGGAGCAGAGCACTGCACGTAGACCATCTGGCCTTCTAGCGTGCCCCTAGGAGCGAGGGATGAGGGGAGTGATCCAAAGGGCCACCATGCACCGTCTAAGTCCACGCACAATCCCCTAACATTCAGCGGTCGCCTCCTGATGGAGCCTACATTTACAGATCGCACATACGCCGCCCAGCCGCAACCTGCCGAACACTGTCGCCTGGTCCTGTAACCCCGAAAAAGATGACAATGAAGGAAATAATAGGTACAGGAAAGTCGTGGTAGAAAATGAACCTTCTCCTACCGACCCGGAGAAACTATGAAAAAACCCATGGGTCAGAGTGGGCAAGTAAACCTCCCTAGCGTTCAGCTCTACCTATTCCAATTCCCTCAGTCATTTCTTCTCCTATACTGATTCTGATTAGGTGTTTATACGGAGGCTTTTCTCTTTACAAACCACTCTTATTTTCTTCGCAACCTACATAATTAATATGTTTAAGTTTATCCTAAAAATGGTTTAATTTTGAAGTTTTTAGTACGTTGCTCTAATATGTGTCTGTACATTGCTGCAAAATGTAAACCTTGTAGAAAATGCAGCTTTCTATGTAGGCAAGTGAGATGCAGGATGCCGCTAAGTTAATGGGAATGTGAGTGATATTTTCAATGACCACAATTTTATTGCAAGGCACGCACAACAACGTATCACTTTCCCGTTTGCCTTTATTTTGTTGAAGACTGCGGAACCCGTTATGAGCTTCCTTATATGACAGAAGTTCACAAGTTCTCGATGCGAACAGAAAATGAAAATGGCTGACCACCGAGAAGCTCTAGCCAACAACAACAACAACAACAATAACAATAATAATAATAATAATAATAATAATAATAATAATAATAATAATAATAATAATAATAATAATAATAATAATAATAATAATAATAATAATAATAATAATAATAATAAGCATCATAATAATCATCATCATAATCATAATAATCATCATCATAATCATAATAATCATAATAATTAGGGCTATGAAGTTCATGCATTTGCATGTTTTTTCATAAGGGTTAGAATGTATGCTTTACATTATGTGCACGAATTATGGAATTTTCAGGTATTTGGACATGATTTTATTGTGCATATAACTGTATATTTTCTTGATTTTGACAAATGCATATTATTTCAATATTATAGTCCCTATATTGCATATTTTAATGATTTTTATGGTTTTTTATTATTTTTTTCCATCTGTATAATATTTTTCATATTGGTAGTACTGCACATGATGATGCAACTCACGAATATTTCAATATTATAGCCACTATATTGCATAGTTTAATGATTTTTTATGGTTTTTTATTATTTTTCTCCATGTGTATAATAGTTTTCATATTGGTAGTACTGCACATGATGATGCAACTCACGAAGATCTATATTGCATATTTTAATTATTTTTATGGTTTTTTATTATTTTTTCCATCTGTATAATATTTTTCATATTGGTAGTATTGCACATAATGGTGCAACTCGGGAGCTGGCCATGTTGTCATGTTGTCATGCAGTGAATCCCCCGTTTCCATCCTTTCATTATATGTATGTACGTAGACAATAATCAGTGCGTTATCTGAGAGGTTTATATTAACAAAGATAAAGTGCAGGTCAATGTTTTGAGCAGTAGGATTATAGCAACGCTTGCCGGCCCACCAGTAGTTGTGTCGTGGTCTTCAAACGTTCAAGTGTTGTGAACTGGTTCCCACTAAGTTAAATTAGGCGTATAAAATGTTAAAAACCTCTTCCAATGCCGAAAATAAAACCAACTTCGAGTGCTAGATTAATTAATTTACAGAAAGAGTTTTCGGGTGATTTAATATCTACAGATGATAGGGTGCTGTTTTGTGGAGCGTGTGAGAAAAATGTAGGCAGTGAGAATAGATTTCAAATAGTTCAGCACATAAACACAATAAAACATAAGGAGAATTTAATCAGAAAACTCGCAAAGAATCTGTTCAAAAACAGCTAGTAGAGTGTTTAGGAAGTAGGGTTACTGAATTTTCCTATGATTTGTGTCGAGCATTTATAGTTGCTGAGATTCCCTTGTTCAAAATTAATAATGCGACATTTAAAAACTTCCTTGCCAAGTATACTCGACAACATGTGCCTGAAGAAAGTACACTGCGTGAGACTTATGTAGGACATTGTTACAATAATGTATTGTTAAATATACAAAATGAATTAGCGGATCAGTTTGTGTGGTTGTCGGTTGATGTAGCGCCGTTCTATTGCTAGCATAATCGCGGGGCTTTAAATAATGAACAAAATACTACATCTTATCTTCTTAATGTTTGCGAATTGTCGGCCACTGACAATGTAACTGTGACCCAGTTTGTGATGGACTCTTTGAAATTACTATGGCCATGTGGAATCAAATACGACCGGTTACTTTTATTTGTTATTGATACAGGTCCTTATATGGCAAAATCAGAGCAAACTCTGAAAGGTATTTTTCCTAACTTAATTCATATAACTTGTTTGGCACAGGCTCTTCATCGTATTTCTGAGACAATACATGATTCTTTCCCATTGGTAGATAGATTTGTGTCCAGTACAAAGAGAATTTTTGTTAAATCTCTTCCTCCTGCATCAGTGTTATCTCGATGGGGAACATGGGTCGAGGTAGTTTTATCTTATGCTGAGCACATAGAAATAGCCGAAGAGGTTGTTAATTCATTGGACTCGAAAGATGCTTCATCAATAGAAACTGTGCAAAATATTCTGTCAGGCACTGGGTTAAAAGAGTATCTTAGTTTCATATCTGCCCATTTTTCTTACTTACCAACAGCCATAACGGCATTGGAAGCTGTAGGATCTCCTTTACATGAATCAATAACTGTCTTTGAAAAAACAATATGTGATCTAAGTTTGGTTCCTGGTAGCATAGGACAAAAAGTGAAAAAGAAAGTGAATTATGTCATTTCAAAAAGTTCTGGTTATAAACAGATGTGCGATATTTGAGACATCCTCGAAAGAAAACCATCTGTCACACCAAGAGACTTGACTCTCTGTGAAGCAGAACATCATTTAAATATGCCCCGATAAAATCTTGTGACGTGGAGAGAAGTTTTTCAGGTTACAAAAGTGTTTTGCGAGACAACAGACAATGTTTTACAGTTGAAAATTTGTGCAAAGGGCTGGTTGTGAACTGCAATTTAATAGTTAATAGTAGCAGCGTGACCACTTCTGCTTCAACCTCTACGGAATAAGGTAACTTTATTTATTATTTACACTAACTCGTCTACTGCAAAGGGACATTAATTGTTTTAATTAAATAGTGCATATTTCTTGGCAAATTTTCAAGTTTTTAAGAGCATATTTGCATGCATATTTCAGTGTTTTTAGGGCATGAACTTCCTAGCCCTAATAATAATAATCATAATCATAATGATGATAATGATAATAATGATAATGATGATAATAATGATAATAATATTAATGATAATATAAATGTGGCAAAATTCACAAAAGTCCAGTCCAGTTACTTTTCGGTCACTAATCTGCAAAACGTTTGCACAAATACAGTTCTCCTTTACTGACGTTAACACAGTCTGCAGTCCTTCGTGATATTGCAACTCACAACTGTTTTCTTCTCGTATCCTTAACTCACTTTTTTCTGTATTTCTTCACTTTCTCTGTCTCTCAAGCAGTAACTCTAACGACACAATCACTCAACACTCATTAAACTGCTTCACTGGCTCTATTCCGACGCGACGTGTCTCTTCTGAAGACTGTACACACGTTCACACAGGCACACCTGCTGCGACGATTCAACTAATTACTACTAAAATTGGCTGCCCTCGTCGCCTCGCCTCCTTATATAGCGAGGATGGTGTAACATGAACCTTTCTCGAACTTCACCATTTCTAGAGTCTACAAATGCGCCAGCCGCCGGACACTTCGCAAATAATCTCGGAAAGCCCTTTGTGTTGCCGCTCTGATTGTTGTGACGTGTACACAAACACTCGCACGACGCAGCCTGACCTTGGACGTCTTTGCACCTATCACCTATTTGTGAGGCTGCCCGGCCCCTTTATTGCGTTCGCCGCCGCCGGCCGGCACAACAACAACAATAATAATACCAAATACTTTCTTTCCCGAAGGATGGGAGACAGTTTGAAATACCGAGGAAAGTACACAACTTAATGACATAAATTAGGAATAATTTGAAGCGTTGGGACAAATTTATCAATTCAACATTTTATAACTAAGTAATAATAAAGCCAAACTTTCATGTGGGTTTTTATATTGCCATGACATGGGCCCAACAATGGCAGAATGCAGGCCTGGACACCACGTAAGCATCTTCTCGAATTAACACAGTGTTACCGTTAGAAGCAAATTAGATACTGTGGAATAACATAGACTGGAGCTTACGCAGAGTGTATTTGTTGGAGGAGGCGGCTGAAACGGGGAATAAATGGCACACATAATGTTAGTCTTACCTTTATTCCGTGGTCACTTTTAGAGGTTTATCCTTGTGAGGAGGATATCAACTGAACCACTGAAAACGAAACGAAAGGTCGAGGTTGTTAAGCCGCGCTCAGATTGGGAAGTCTGTGGTTTAAATCCTGCCAGGACCTTTCTCCCTGGCTGCGGTTTTTTAGTCTTCCTCGTCCTTATAACTGGCAAATGTAGGAGAGATATTCTAAACTTAGGACTGGAACATCCCCTTCCCAGTTTTCATTTCATATATCTTCAGTAGGGTCCGAAACTTCATACAGGAATTAAAACGTTGTGGGGTTTGGACTATAGGAAGTGGGAGAGATGATCACAACACAGCGGGGGCAAGGTACAGCCGCCGTAGGAACGTTGTAGATAAAGTTTTTGCATAACTTACATTCAAAGTTGTCACCATTTGCAGTAAAATATTCACTCTCAAATTCTTGTACAACTTCAGTAACACGTGAATATTTCGATTTTCGTACTGCAGGCATTTTCCTGTGTGGAACTAGTGAACACATTCGAGAGACAGTATGGGCTGTAGGCAGTGTGTTTTGTGCTGGCACTGCACGGCACAATGACGTCACTCTCTGTCCTTGTGGAGGTAAGTTGCGATCACCTCATTTGGAGATAGCTGTATAAAGGTTCGAACCCTAATCATCAGTCTACCGTATGTGGTGCCATATATAGAAGTGAGTGAGTGAGTGTGTCGGGTTTAAGGGCCCGTCGACAACTTGGTCATTAGGGCCCCGCCATATATAGAAAAATCAGGCTTTAACTGCGCTAGTCTATGGCTGGCATTCGGGAGGTTGCTTGCTCGATTCCCACGGCTGACCTTCCTGACCATGGTTTTTCGGGTTTTTTCCAGGTCGCTAGGCGAATGCTGGGAACGTTCATTACATCCCCCGAATTTCTTCTCTCTCCATTTCACCTAACTTCTCATCTCTCTTCACCCTCTTTGTGCTTGGTTCTTTTAGGTTTGGCGCGCGTTTACAGATGTCTCGGGCGCTGCATGGCAGGGAAAAACAATGCTCTCTGTAAACCTCCGTTCCCCGGTGGTGCGGTCTTCTGTTCCCGAGCCTCCCAGGGGCATGTGCACACCTTCAGCGAGGAAGAGTGCCGGCGTACTAGACGCAACAGGAGAGTTTCAATCTGAAACCGTTATGGACCCTGCCCTCTGATCTGTCTGGGTTCATAGGTTTGCCGCCCTCTGTCTCCACTCACTTCACCCTCCCTCCAGGGACACTGCCTTGTACGACACAGGTACAAAAACCACATGGCTTCTTGGGACTAAAGAAATGAAATTTATGAACAATGTATTTGTATATCCCTAATGTGCGTACAAAAATTAAGACTCTAGCATTAAAATTGTGAAAAAGCTAAATTTCACTCACCACACTATTTATCTTAAAGCACAATGAGTATACCTCCTCGTATGGTTAAATTAAACCGTGTAGGATGGCTCTGACGGACTCTGTAGTCCGCATTCGGGAGTTCGCAGGTTCGACCCCCGTCGACTAACTACTCTACCTTGGGTTGATTGTGGTAGTTTCTTTGTCTCCTTTTCTTCCCTTCTTTAATTTCGTTCATTTGTCACCTTTTAGATCTGGCTGTCGGCATGGCCAGATGGTGCGAATGCTTGCGCTGGTCGCTTCTTCCCGGGCCCAATTATGGTGTCCCTGGAGGTCATCCGTGGGACTGTTAAGGAATTCTGCACATCTCCTTGGCTTTCTCGCTCCCCGCCCTCTACCGGCCTGTGCTTCTTTTCACCTCATCTCTTCCTTCTGGAGGGTGGTAGCTCAAAATAGACCCGCGTTAGGTCACAGCGTAGAGTTGTGTTCCTAAGTACAGTTTGTTCACCAGCTCATGGTCCCTGGCAAGAATGCAGCCAGCAAACAAATCCAGATAAACATTGACATCTCAAGCAGAAGTTGTGCTTCTAATCCCGTTTACGGCAATGTTACCAACCTTGAAATTGCATTCACACTAGATTAAAGCAAAGAACTTGCTCAAAATAGCACAATTTAAATGTTATTTTCAGTTCATGCAGTATATTTAGCTTATAAAACGTAAGTGATGTTTTCAGCTACTCCGTCTTGTTCCCACTGATCATTTTCTGCCATTTCCATATTTATTTTTAAAAACACTGCCAGGCTGTTTCGGTCAAAGTGATATATCCTCGAGCATTAGGTCTATTGTGTAATTCCTGTAAGAATAAGTCAGCTGGTGCATTCCTTTAAGTATTCATTTTACCATGGCCCAAGCTAGATCTATGGGATTTGTGGCCCATTAAAACCATAAACGTGTCCCCTTTAAGAGCCTCTTTAGGCTTGTTTGTTTCAATCGTGCTACATAGCTGCTTTACGCATAGAACTGTCATTCTGAACCCCTTTGTTCTACAACCACAATATCATAGCAGATTTCACAGGACTCCTAGGCGGAGGATTATCTGCTTTATATTACGTTTACCATTACTTCCGACATAAAACTAGTGACAAGTATGATTTTACAACTGAAATTAAGAGAAATTAGCAGCGAGTAAACATACCGCGAATAATATTGGAGGTAAGTTGGCAACGTAACTAGCAGAGCAACGTTTGCGCTGATGTTTACAAAACGCAGGTTACACTACGTGGAATGTGTCACCTGCCCTTCATTCCCCTTAGACCGTGGGCTCATGGTCTTAAAGGACTGAAGAGAAGAGGAGAGACGTTCCACCATAGTGTAACCCGAGTTATGTAAACTTCGTAGATAACGTTGTGGCTGGTTAGGTTGCCAACTTACCTCCAATGCTATTCCCGCTATGTTTGCCCGCTAATATGCTGTGAAGTTTGCTATGATATTTTGGTTGCAGAACAAAGGGTTTCAAGCGACAGTTCCATGTGTAAAACAGATTTTTACAGGATGATTGAAACAAACAAACCTAAAGAGGTTTCTAAAGCGGATGCATTTTGGGTTTCATTGGGCCATGCCGTTGTCCCCATACACGTGTGCTCTCAATCCCATAGAACTAGCTTCGGCATAAGTAAAACAGGAATTGCACAACGCTCGAGGGTATATTACTATAAGCGAAACAGGCTGGCAAGTTTTTTGAAAACCTAGAAAAGGTGGAAAATGATCAGTGGGAGAAAGACGGAGCAGTTGAAAATATTGTTTGTGTTTTATAAGCTATATATACTGCATGAACTAATATTAACATTTAAGCTATACTTCTTTGCTTTGATCTAGCCTGAAAACACATTCCATGGTTGGCAACATTATCGTAAGCGCGATCCACACAGTCTCCTAGAGATGTGAAACGGTATTGCCATATTTTTTTTCGGTTTGGCAGCAATCTTGGGAGGCATTAACTGGCACTCAACTGCGGACGATCAGAGACACCGTAGATCCCTAGCTGACATCTTGCAGGGACTCTCAGAGGTCGGAAGTTCTTTTAACACGCACCACTCATGGACATTTGCTACGTGGTGACCCGGCCCCAATCTGTCCGACGCGCGACGTTCAGTTCTCTGTGTCGCACGTCTTCCTAGATTGTCCGCTTTCGGATGCTTTAGTCTTCGGTGATGAGGTCTTTTACCATTATCCTGATTTACCATGTTAGTATTTTCCATTTTAATTGTATTAAATTTCACATTTTTAAGTTTCATTTTCAATGCTTTACACTTTTTATCTTTCATCTTTTTAACCTTCCGTTTTATCTTTGAAATTTTAAACTTGTGAGCCATTGCTACTTTTACGTTCTGACTTGGGGCTGTTAAACAACACTCACTGACTCGCTCACTCACTAGTAAGCGCGATTAGAGGCGCCACTCGCGCTTCAGATATCTCTTGTTTACCTGCAATTGTTTACTAACGTACTGGCTCGCTGCGTTCCTCCCAGAGAGTATGAGCTGGTGAATCAACTGTAGAGATGGTGAAGTTCAAACTGTGACGTGCTAATTCATATGATTTGGCTTCTAGACAGGCGCGACTGCCTACGGTGTTGCGTGGACACATATTAGGTAACATTATCTAAAAGCATCAGGTTGCAATGATGCGAAGTGGACGGCAAAGGCTGATCGATCGATAACGGATAATTATTGTTGGTGGTTTCTGCAACACACCTACCGTAATTAGGAACTTAAAAAAATCGTGTGCAACAGAATATTCTGTTGGAACGAGGCCGTATAACCGTTGATTAGTTCGAAATGAAATCCAGGGTGCACAGGTGGGGGTAGTAGTTAGGGCGTATATTAACGTATGGTCATTGCTCCCTTTCTGTGTTAATGAACCTAAACTGAAAATAACATCACTGAATCTGTAAACAACCTGTTTGTTTGGGATTAATGTTAAGCGTCTCATTTGAAGTGGGATCCACACATTGATCTTCTTCAAAAGACTAGACTAAAACGTTTACAGCACAATTTATTTTAAAAAATATGTATTACTCTTTGATTCATTCCCACCTTATTGTTAGTTACATCTGTGACCTTCGTACTCAAACTGTGCAAACAAAAGACGCACTCCCAATTAAATCTTACAAAAAATAGCAGTGCTGAGGAACTTCGTGGCCAGAAGAGCAAGCAATCTCATAACATACTATCAGTGCATCCATACAGTTCGCAGAACATTATGAACTTAAATTATTGCTTTAAACAAGTCTCCCTCAATAAACGTCATTTCTAAATTCCGAAAATCCATTTTTCGATAAAGTGTTCTTAGATAAATATTTGGAACATAGTTTTCCACATGCTTTTTGTATTTTGTTTATTACTAATTAGCGTTTATTAAACCCAATATGTTTATACCTTTAAAGGTGACACCTATTTTACCAACGATTTACTGATATTAAATTAAGTAAACCACAATAGGGTCGCTTTCCCTTTTAGCTTCTATTTTGTTTTGTATGGAAATTTTACACTTGTGACACTGTTGCACACATTTGGAACAAAACACACTCAGTTGAATCCTACTCAATTGTCACTGTCAAGTGTCTGCTAGAAAGAATGAGCCGTTTACTGGGCTCAACTCGACCGATCGCTGAGCGCTGGTTAGCACCTTATATGGGCCCAGAATACAAACGGAACGTTCTACGAAAGGAACCTACTCGAAACGGCTAAAACGAATCTTCTGGGACAGGATAGCTGCACACAGTGGCTATTTTCTGCACGGCATGTGTACTGAAGAGGGTTGGCCATTAGCCAACTTCACGCCCCAATCACAACATTTACTGTTCTTGTTTTTTAGTACTGCCTCATTGAAACCTTTTTAAGCACTCTAGGATCTGATTAGGAAGCTAAGTCATGTGACACGTGATACTAATATACATTTTGGTTACACAATAACTATGAATAAGTAGTAACCAAATTTTGGTTGGTCATATTTAGTGTTTCTGCAAATAATGATTATAAAAGTAATAAGTTAACGCATGCATAAAGTTGCACAAGAATGATATGAGGACACCTTGATCCTTTAGGAAATACACAACTGAAAATATGATTTTCTAAAGTTTTTAGCTAATATTGCTGAAAATGTATTTTCATTGTCTTACATCAACATTAGAGGGTTTTAAATTTCAGTGCAAAATCTGAATTTTATTATCCTGTGCCAAGTGCTCTACGTGATACTATTAAAACGAAATACCGATTTTTTAAAATTCTGTTATATTTATGTGATTATAAGGTACAAATCTGTCACATGTTCTAACTCACTAGCCTTCATTAAAAGAAAATAATTTTTAAATTCTGTCATTTGAAATTTCTAGTTTTGGGCAAGTTGTATACAGCTTTAAAAATAAATAACTCAAAAACCGTTCAAAAGAAAAAGAAGCTATGACAGATTTACTTGTATGTGTTTTGGGAATCCGCATGACAAATTTCACAAGAATTGGAAGAAAACTGCATCGTGTGGAAAATTTTCAAAAAATTAATATGGTGAAAAGTAATTTTCAAAAACGTTAAATTTCAGAATGAAAAAAATATTTTCTTCTGTATTTTAACATACATTACATAACTATAGGTATTTGCAATATAACAAGTCAAAGAAACACATTTTGAATTTATGGTCCCTAGGTATTTTTAAAGTCATGATATGTAAATGTCAATTTTTGCAAGATTTCTACTAAATTTCTACTAAATTTCAGTTGTGATTGCCTTAATATAAAATATTGTAACTTATACTTGACACGCACTTACCTCCTGTGGTATTTGTGATTTTTCAACAGTGCTTTTGCATAGTGTTACTCTGTGTCTGTATTTATTTTGTTTATTTTTTGTTCTATTTAATGATCTGTGGGTTTTGATTAACTCTTTCTTTAAGTGTTTTAAATAATAGTTTTTAAGTGTCTTCAAACAAACGCAAGACTGCTGGGCAAGGGAGAACTGTTTCTAAAAATTTTTGGGGATAAAGCATCAAACCACGGGCAACGCTGGATATATCAGCCTTTTTTGTCTCGATATTTTTAATCAGCTCTGGACCTAACATATGAAAGTGCTACTAAGTGACGCAAAAACACAAACATGTAAACTTTCGTCATTTTCCTAGTGCATGACGTTCGAAAACTGATTCAGACTTAGATAAATCTAATCTGTAAGGGCCCCACCCATTGTATTCGCAGACCTATGTATCGCTGCTTAAACATTTGTTGCTCAAGGTCAACTGTTTTATGTAACAAAACAACGGCACAAAAACTGTTTATGCGCTTACAAGTGTTCAATCACGAAAATGTGGCACTACAAAGAGGAATAATGAATCACGTAATGTATTATGCGTGTGATAAATATAGTGCTGTCATTACATACACAGAACGACACGTATAGGATATGGATATACTCAGAAACATTTACCATTGTTTAAGATACTGCATTCAAAGTTATTAAGTCACTTTTCATGCTGAAATAGCTATTCAAAGTTAACCATTTTCTTCTCCAATGTTTCTGTTTTCTCAGTAACTTCATATGTATTTATACAGGGTTATTCAGAAATTCGTGAAACATTTTAAAAATTCATAACTACTAAACTACGCAACGGAAACAAAACATTTAGACTAGAAGAAAGAGAAACTCTGCAAGTTTTGTCACATACTTGTCACATCTTAGAAATGCTCAGTGTAAGTGAAATATCGATGCAGTAAACCATCTCCTCCTCTGCACACTCCAGCATATCACGATTCACCATAGACAAGGTAGCTGTAGTCCGGCGGTGAAGTTCCTGAAGATTAGCGGGTAGCGGAGACACATAGGCATTGTGTTCACAAATCCCTACATGATAAAGTCATACGGAATGAAATCCGAAGATCGCGTTGGCCACGTTGTCAACGCGTTACCTTCATTGCCAGTGCGTCCAATCCAATAGTGAGCCACAATTAATAACTGCTGCCAGCTAGCAATAAATCATGGCAGCTAAGTGCAGACTTTCGTTATAAAAACACTTGGAGAGTTTCTTTATCTATCGTTAAACAATTAGCGTGTTCTGTCACGTACTGAACCTGTTGTTAAGCATAAAATGTTTCACGGACTTATGAATATGCCCGTATAAAGTAAGTATTTTTACACCAATAATTCGTAAATGTTTCTACTGGAGGCCATCGCACAGTAGATAGTGCAGAACATAAAAGTTGCACTTGTCATCATCAAAGAAAAAATCGAAGTAAATAGACTACCTGAAGATTGAACAGACATGGTGGGCCACTGTCTTTCTTCCACTTTTGTCAATTATGGAGAAAAATTATTTGAACAGGTTTCAGAAGGGGTAGCCATGGGTTGTCCCCTTTCCCCCGTTGTGTCAAATCCCTTCATGGAAGAATTTGAATCATTGGGTGTTGAAACATGTTCCCTGAAACCTGCAATGTGGTTGAGGTGTCTAGATGATACTTTGTCATCTGGCCTCGTGCAAAAAACACCATCCCAGAATTTTTAGAGTACCTCAATAGTCTGCACCACATCAAATTTACTATATAGACATGAAAACACTTCGATGTTACGTGCGTCGGAGGTATACGAGGATTAAATCTTGTCACTTATAAGGTAACTAGTTTTTCCGTCGCCAATGCCTGTAGAAGCTTCGTGCAAATACAGTTCAGCTAGATCCGGGCACAGTAAGCAGTACAAAAGGCAAGTGATTGAAATCTTGCCTTAAAAATATAATAAGCATATTACGCCACGAAACAAATAAATAATTTCAAAATTGCACTCCGATGAACATACGGGAAAAAAAAAAATAAAAAAAAAAATAAAGATACTCGTTTCACAGGGAAGATTAAGACCTATTCTCTATAATATTCCAAAGTATCCGGGCAAATGAATACGTCTAAGTATATTTGTTCAAAATCTATTATTTTTAATTACATGTGTCGCAGTTAACTCAAAATACTCACAGAGGAAATGTGCGTCTCGGTATCAAAGAGTAACACGGTGCGGTTTGTGTAGCTTTGCGGCATTTCAGCACGTCTACAAAAGTTTTGCGAAGGACTGTACAGCTGTCTAAAATTGCCAAAAGTATGAGGCAACCAAATGCAAACAGCCGATATCACAAACCTTAAGAAGCATATCAGATGAGTTTACCTGGGTTTGAACGAAGTTGGTGACCGCTTAGCTGCAACCCTTCCTTGTTAGATCTGATTTATGAAGTAATAAAAGACATAAAAAAGATGTTTGGAACTTGCTGGAAAATTGGATGGGGGAAGAATTTTAAGCAGCAAGGCTAAGGGGAATGGGAAATATGGGGCAGTTGTGTCCTTGAAGGTGGAAAAATACTAGAACTAAACTTTACAGCAAAGATGTTCCTTATGCATTTGTGCTATTATTATGATTTATGTACGTATATTGTTGCACGCATGCTAAACGTATACATAATTATTCAGTTCCCAATCTTACACGTGCATAGCTACTAAAAATGTTGGCTGAATGTTGCTCGAAGAAACTTCAAAAACTGAAGTCTCATGCTTTGGACCTTGTTTAGTTTTTGCTGTTTTCTCACACAATTAGATGAATACTTATCCCTTTTTATTTGTAGTGTTTAACACCCGCTTTTAGTACATACGGCACCGCAGGCGGTACTTACCTTTGTTGTCTCAAGTTAATTTTGTTGCCGCAGTAAGTTTTTCTTAGAGATAACCGAAGTAATCTTGAAAATGTAGGCAATTGTGATACAATTTTAACTTAAAACCCATGCGTAATGTATTCTGGAATTATAAACCTAGTTAATGGTTTAATTTGTAAGGTAACTCCGGCATTGTCATGACATTAAGATTACGTACTACTGCTGCATAATATACCTCGGATATAACACTTTCCATATTGTAGAGAACTGGTTCTTCCTTGGATATGTATTGTGACATTGGTCGTACAACAATATACGGACGAGAAGGAGGCAGTGTGACCTTGGATACGGCGCGCGACTGTATGTACGTTAGAGGTCTGCACGGGCCGACTTTCTTAGGCCCGGCCCGGCCCGGCCCGAGCCCGAGAAAAGTCTATAGGCCATGGCCCGGGCTCGGCCCGAGCCCGAGAATAGTCTATAGGCCATGGCCCGGGCCCGACCCGAGCCCGATTGTGCAATTTTCTTTTAAATAAAATTATCCTGCAGTTATTGACATTATTATTATTATTATTATTATTATTATTATTATTATTATTATTATTATTATTATTATTATTATTATTATTATTATTATTATTATTATTATTATTATTATTATTATTATTATTATTATTATTATTATTATTATTATTATTATTATTATTATTTATCCTTACTATTTATCCTTTTTCATATATGATGCAGCGTCACTGATGAAAAGTAAGGCGTCGCATTGAACCTCTTCAGGCCGCAGCAAATTTAATGAACTGGTAAATAACTGCGCGATAGTTCGATTGTTAACTTTCTCAAGACACTGTAAGCAGGAATGATTTCATTGATTCATCTTCTAAAGGATCTAATCGTCCATTAACAAATTGGCAATGGAACGACCTATGGTATCAGTTGACTCGTCGATATTCGCCGATATCCCAGATCATCTTATTTGTCATTTTATCTTTAGTTATTTTCATTGTGTCATCAAAACATTCGGTTAAGTAACATTTTCGCAAACTTGACTCTCTAGGTACAGATTGGTTAGTATACTTCTCCAAAAACTGTGATAATGTCGGATTCTGTAATTTCCATAAAGGGTTTCTGGCGCTGAAGAAAGCTACATAAGTCGAATGCAAACTGGGATTTTTGACTCCATGTTGCAATTACTGTTGGAAGCAAAGGAATCTTCTGCCTGTAGCCCTGTTTGATTGTGCCGATATGTTGTGATATAAAGTACTTCTTTTAGTAGTTCACTGACTGCTCGTATATTTTGCATGTGAGTACTTTACCGTCGGTACAAAATATGCCGGATCCAAAAGTACACATAACTGTGTGATTTACTGCGTAAAGGAACATTGAATTTCGGCACCTTGCTGCTAGCTACAACAACGTCACAATGAAAACTGAAAGAAAATCAAAGTTAGACCCGTACCTCCTCATTATTGCATTTTAAAATAAACACACGTGATAATTCAAATGCTTTCTTTATCTATACATTTATTTGCGCGGCAGCACTCATTGTTGCAAAGAAAATAATGAATTGAATTAGGGACGCCTATGTCGTCTGCAACTTAAAGACAATAGTATACATTCGGCGAAGTAACTTTCATTGCCACGGTCTAACGGTTGTTGAAATAAAATGTACCTTAAGAAAATGTTTAATAATTAATAAATAATACATAAATAATTAAATAAAGGCAACAAAAAGCATATATTTTGTAAAATAGACATATTAAAAAGGCAGAAAAAGGCAATATAAAACTGTGGCATTTCAATCACAAACATATAATTCGTACATATTCACTTTTAAATTGAAGATAAATTTGACACATTAAAAAGGCATTCCGCCTAAATTCCGGTCTCTGGTTATAATTATTATTTCTACGATGGATATGTGCATGCCTGTGTATGTTTTAAATCAAAGTAAACATTAATTATAAGTTATTGGACTAAGGACTCACCATGTTTAATGACCCAAATTTTCGTGCAGAAAGAGAATGGAATCCACACTCTGGCTGCTCAGGTTGGTTCGACGTTCTTGAATAACTAATCCTGCTGCACTAAAATTTCTTTCAGTACTCGCACTTGATGAATGCTACCACCTTTGCTACGAGAAGTCCCTTCAATGTCTTTGGTTACCAGTATCAAATGCTGACGAGATATTTTTTCTACATACAACTTGGTTGTAATAGACAGAAGGGCTATGAAAAATAAGTGTCACAACTTGTATGTTGCAACTTGGTGATGCTGACTAATGGGCAATGGCCCTGAAGTCTGATGTATTTTATATATATAGATTCATGTCATGATGATAATAATAAAATAAACGTTTCAATTTGGAGAAATGCTGAACAATAATGATGCAGTAACATAACTACAGCGTCAGCCAAAACAAACTGTAATTGTATCAGTATAAACATTGATGCTGTGTTTACACTTTACAAAGCAGGAAGAAATATGCGTTAATAGCAGTATAAACGAATCAAATACGCCTTGGGTTCCAGATAAGAGTGTAAGATTTTATACGTGGAATGGATTGAATTGCAGCCGAGTAGTGAGAAATAATATAATTGCAAACCCTCTCATTCTGTGCTTTGACTAGCATCAGTAGCAGCATTTGAAACGTGTCAGCAGAGTAATCATTTAGAATTCCTAGTAAATAAATGCTGCGGTAATTGTGCTATTCTCGGCATTTCAACATAGGTGACCAAGAAACATGATACATTATTTTTTGCCTCCTAAGTGAATGTACCACTGAAATTTAGTACAAATCTCGCAAAACATTACCTTTGTATTCCATGGCTTTAAAAATACTAAATATGCGCTGAGTTTTTATATTACAAATACTTGTAGTTGCATAACGTACCCTAAAAATGCAGAATAACAATGTTTTTCATTTTAAAATTTAAGGTTTTTGAAAATTGTTTTCAGCATATTCGCTTTTCGAAAATGTCACATGATGCAGTTTTCATGCAATTCTTCGTATCATTCCCAAAACACAAACAACTAAATATGCCATATACTTTTTTTTTTTCTTTTGAACGCTTTTGAGTTACTAAAGAAACTTGCAGCTTATAAAACTTTATACTAGAAATTTCAAGCGACAAAATTTAAAAACTATTGTCTTTTGAGCTGAGGCTAATAAAACAAATTTGTATGGCAGATTTGTACATTATAATCATATAAATATAATAGAACCTAAAACATAGGCATTTTTTTTAATTTCGTCGTGTAGAGCATTTGGCATAACATAATAAAATCCGGATTCAACATTTCGTAACTCGGAAACTGAAGGATATATCACACTAAAATTCAAAATTCTCTAATGCTGGTATAAGATAGCATTGGAAATAAATGTTCGGCTAACTTAGCTGAAAAATTTTAAAAATCCATTTTCAGTTGTTTATTCCCTTAATTTTGAAGCCCGGGCCCGGCCCGAGCCCGACCCTAGTCCAGCCCGAGCCCGACAAGCATTTTTAAATTGGCCCGAGCCCGTGCAGACCTCTAATGTACGTGACCATAAACAATGATGCCGGTAAAACAAAAGAAAGTGTCCAGAGGCTTCTAGTTAATTCCGCTGAGTTATCATTGCACATGTGTATGGAGGGTTCTGGAAGGTCACGTGACGCCGACTCAAGTATAAATAGGACATATGCAATCAGTAGGAGTTGAGTTCAGTAGTTTTAGCTAGTGATAGAGCTGAGTTGTTGCTTAAGTCGTCGTGTACAGGTAGTTTTTAGTCACGTGAGTGAGTCGGCCTGTCTGTCGGTGAGTATGTATGTGTCGTCGAGTGATTGTATCGTAATAGTAAATATATAAGAGACAGTGAAAGTGTAGAAAGACATTGAAAGACTGAGCAAGATTATCAGAAGAGCAATTGTGAAGTGTAATAGCAGAGAAGACTAGAAATTGTGCATATGTAGTAATTTTAGAGGGCAACAAAGTGTTACAAAAGTAACAGGATTTCGCATTTTGCAGCTTTGTTACAGTATATATTTAGTGACTTAAAACCTTTTGAATATCAATGGTTTGTTACAAATGTACAAACCATAATCATTTAAAATAAGTTTGTGAAATCTCAACGATAGAGATAAGAAACATTGAAAAAAGAACATTTTTGCAGGTATACATGTTCTTCCCCACCTTGCGTTCACCGAAAGCCAATAGGAGTCATGTGAATATTCAGCACAGTTTGCGTGCTTAAACGAGATGAATAAAGCAAGTTCATACCGGAATAATAGACAGGAAAGATCCATTATTTCATAAAAACAGTAATGGGGAGATAGATAAATAATTGCAATAAATAATTTATGTATGATACAATCAATGCATCATGTAAGAAGCATAGGCTAAAATTTGTTATTTTAATAAGTAATCATTAGCAAACATCTGTGTTAGGAGGTCAGGTAAAGGCAATTAGTTAGACCTATGTATCTAGGTAATTAAGGTTGCGATGAAACCCGGTCAACAAGGAGTAAGTGACACTTGCACTTAGTGACAGTTGCACTCCTATTCTGGGAAACTATCAGTGCTTGGGTGAAGGTAAATTAGGAGTGGGGGAAATCACCCCTATTGTTGCCTGAAGCTTGGAATCGAAGGCTGGGCAGTTTTATTAGCGAATGCACATCCAAGTGTATAGAGATTAGTTAATACCCATCGGGAATATGCCGAGTACCATATTCATACATGTAGGAAAAAAAGACTTCAAAATTGAATACAAAAAGCGGAAAAAATCAGCAATAAAATCTGATAAAAAATAATGAAGCATTGATAAAATTGGAGGCAAATGGAAGTTTTATGCATTCCCTGAAAGTAATGGCATACGTACAAAATATACACTAACTATATTTTCACTGTTGAAGGACGAAGCATGCCAGGATGTAAATATGTAATATACAATTTGTCAGCTCTACTGGAACAAGAAAATATACCCTTAATAAAAATATTAAAATGACTATTTCCACCGGAAAGATTAATACAGTTAAAAGATGGGGGGGGGGGGGGGGGAAGACATGAGGAACGCAAAGAGACCACCTCCACACGGTGTTCCCTGGTAAGGAGATTGTGTCGGTTAAGTGCCTCTTGATTAGCAACAACAACAATATCAAGAATAATATCCAGAATCAATTTCTTTACCTAGCAATGAAGAAAGATTATCAAATTCGGGGTGGTTGAGTGTCCCTGGTTAGGTGTTGTCCTTGGGCAGTAGCAAGGTAATGAGCAAGGAACCAGTTTTTACCCAGGCATAAGGGTGGTTGAGTGCAAGTGTCCCGAGCTGGTAAAGAAGCATACCATTAGCTCAAGGTGTTCCTGGAAATCAGATGTCTGCAAGTGGAGTGGTGCAGCTGGTAAGTCACGTAGCAAGATTCGGAAAAATAAAATGGGAAAGAAATTGTTCTAGTTTGACAATGCATATGAAACAGTAGTGTTTCATAGACGATTTAGCAGCTTACGTACAGCAAGGTAAAGTAGCAACGCTGGTGGGAGTTTTCTTGAAGTTAATAAAAGAGCACATATTTTTAAAATTCACGTCCTTCCCCGTCGTGCGCTCACAGTCTTACAGAGGTGTTTACTGTGATCGATTGTCGGCAGATGCAGCGCTTATAGACCGCGCTTGGTTCATGCTGATTTATCGGTTGCCGTCAGGGAAATTTCAGCTGAGGATCTCTTGCGTCTCTCTAATAATAATAATAATAATAATAATAATAATAATAATAATAATAATAATAATAATAATAATAATAATAATAATAATAATAATAATAATAATAATAATAATAATAATAATAATAATAATAATAATAATAATAATAATAATAATAATAATAATAATAATAATAATAATAATAATAATAATAATAATAATAATAATAATAATAATAATAATAATAGCTAATAATAATAGGTAATAATAATAGGTAATAATAATAATAATAATAATAATATTAATAGGTAATAATAATAATAATAATAATAATAATAATAATAATAATAATAATAATAATAATATTATTATTATTATTATTATTATTATTATTATTATTATTATTATTATTATTATTATTATTATTATTATTATTATTAGTGGTAGTGTTAGTGGTGTTACTGTTAGTATTGTTATTATTGTTATGCTTATCATTGTCATTATCATTGTTATGGTTATGGTCCAATGGTCATATCCATATAGTTTAGCTCTTATTGTGCTGTGCCCTGGCCACTGTCGGAAACCCACTATCGTCTCCAGCACCATAGGCGCACAACAGTTGCACGACACAACCAAAATGTGCCACGTGGCAATGCAAAACAAGATCCCATCCTAAGTTAAACGAGACCCGTCCCAATCCATTCGCACAGAGTAGATGCAGAGTCGGAACGCAGTAGAAACCTACCTTAAGGAGAAAAAATTGGCAAGACATTCTGTGCTTACTCCCATAAAACTTACTTCGCTGTACGCCATTAACACTCAAAGCGGTATACCAAGAAGGAATTAAGAGTACTATACAAGTCCCTTGTCCTCAACGAGCGAGATGGCTTTCGGTAACGTATGAGTTCCGCATTGGAGAGGTGCCGGGTTCGGTTTTCTTATATCATTGTATGAATCCTGGGGTGGCTCCTCGTCTATCTCGAATTTCCTGTCCATTATTTCCTGCCCGTATCACTTCCTTTCATTTGTTTCCTCTTCACATGTTTGAGCGTTATAAAACCGGATGAAGGCGATGGACCTGACGCTGTGTAAAGATTTCTCCCTGGCGCTTGGACGGCCGGCTGGGACCCCTTCTTTGTTCTAGGGCCCACGGATTGAAGATAGCATAGACAGACTCTCGCCGATATCGAATTGGTGTCATTCTGAAATCGTTAGACCTCGTCCTTACTAGGCCCCATCGTCTTCTTGATACGGTCCCTCTTCGGGTGTCTGCCTCATCACTTCCTCTCAGGGGTCATGTAAATCACAAACAGCCTACAAGCACTACTTGTGGTGTGTTCCAGTGGCTCGGGCCCCCTCTTAATCCTCCTCCTTCATCGGCTACTCATACATCAAATCTTTTTGCTAAAGTTTCAAACCTCTCCTTCAGAGGCTCCACGGTTGTAGCGAATCACAGACCTGCAGCGTGGCCTAATCAGAACTAGCTTCGTCTCGCTTAGTAATGACTAAATAAACTCGGGTATTAACAGTTCATTACAAGCTTAAAATTTATGTCAAATATAAATAGAATGATCCTATAAGCATGTACGAAAAAAGAGCGCAATTTTAGCTTCAACCGTTCGGTATTTATACGCAGTTATACCGGGTGGAAGGGAAGTCATTACATTAATTTAAACCAGTGATAGATCTCGATATTTGGAACACATTTTGTATCTTACGTTTTTGTCTCTGACCATTTCCTACGGAGATATTTTAGTTTTATCGAAAGCAAGCTGGCAACACTGCAGATTGTGTGGGTGTCACTTTTCCTAGCGCAGTACATAAACAAACGCAGTAACAGAGCTTCTTGAGAACACAAACAAATACTCTGCCTTGTCCTTCTGTGTTTACTGCGCGAGTGTAGGCCAATCACAAGTGTTAGCTCCCAAAACATTAAGCTAAAGCGAAAGTGTCAGACGTGTTTACATCCACAAACCAAGTCAATTCCCTGACCAACCTCAACGCAACGTTGTGGACTTACTGCATGTGTAAAGGAGCTGCTTGGAGTATTCCTTCACGTCTTTTAAGTGATTAATTATTTCGAAACCCTGTGTGATGTCCCATAATTACTACAGAAGCTATGTCAGAAATAAGTTACTCTACGCATCTTACAAGTAACAGACTGTTAGCTTCGTACATTTCTGTGGAATTACGCATCCAAGTTGGATTGAAAAAAAAAGACTTTTTTTTTTTTCGAAACCGGCTGATCAAAGAACAAAATGCCATTAGACCTTTTTGTTTGTAATGTTTTTATGAAGCACATATTAGAAGAAATATAATGACTTCCCTTCCACCCTGTATTTTAGGTACATTTTGTCAGAACCGAACTGTTAACAGAGGTGTGAATAATCTTTAAGAATAAGTGTACCGTTATGCTTTCCCCTTTCTCCTAATATACCCCTAATTATTCTGACCAGGTGACAGCAGGTAGATAATGTTCTATGAATTTGTAAAAGTTTGTAGCATGTCGCTAAGTATAGCAAGTGATTGTGTTAGTGATAGAAGAGGGGAATAGATATACAGAATTTTACGTAGTCAAGCACAAGTTTTTTAAAAGAAATTCAGGTGACGAAGAAAGGTACAAACTTGATATTAAAAAGTGCCTAGAGTTAACTGCTGCAGCGTGTGGAATAAATCAATCCATTTCTATTGTCATTTATTTAGTTTAACTGATTAGCCAAATTTTACTTAAGTTTTAATCTACAGTTCGGCTTAATAGCTCTGTAAAACGCACAGCGAAACGCTATTCCAGACATGGGGAAGAAGGGTGACAACAGTGCAATCTAGTATTTACCCTCTCCACTTACTGATACGATTTGAAGGACTGACCGGTTCTCTGAGAAAGACAGATAATAGCGTGAGGCGTGGCCTGGTAGCTAATCGCTCTGAGGCAGTGTATGGGGTTAAAACTACGATGTAGGGGAAGTAACACAGTGTGTCGGTTCTCCCCATCCATGCGCTGTTCTAACCATGCGCACATGCTAATATGTCTGTCTCTCTCACGCACAAGTACACGATAAGGCTACGTTGTAGAGCGCTCCGATTGGCCACTGCCACATGCAGGAGATTTGACGCGGATAGTAGTTATTTATAACCATACGTGTAACTAATGTTCACAGTTTACGTTTCTCTCATTGGAATGTGACTTGTGTGAAAAGCAGTGGTGTTGTCTCTTCTGCTTTTATTCTTGCTTTGGCCTGAGGAGAAGAGAGGCTACATTTCGGAAACTGGAGATAAAGATTTAGACACTTCATTTCGACAATGAGAGCAGAGCAAATTTCATTGCATTAATGAACACTTGAAGGCCTGGCTGTCTTCACGTAGAGTGGAGCTAAGCACTGCTTCACTGAGATGTAATATTTATGGACAAAAACAGAGGAAAACCTACTTCAAATATCAGCAGCAAAAGCGAATACGAAATCTGTAGCAGTGTCGAAGGGTACAGGACTAGGAAACAAATGATCGCCGCGATTTCTGTATCTGTCAGCTATAGTGGACACAGTTTATCGGCAGTTCCCAAGAGTTAAACATGGCCGACATTACACTAAACAGCAGACGAAAGTATCCCAAAAAGACAGTCCTGCCAACGTACATAATAAAGGGATTTCTAACCTCAAATATCACAGGCTTAAAGTATCACGCTTTCAAACGATAATAATGCTTGAACATCGTTGCTACACAACAAAGAACTTACCTTCGGCATATCTTGTTATGCAGTAACACTTTTGCATAAAATCACTTCCGAGCGCTAAATATCATAATATATATTTAATGCACTACTGGGTAACAAATACAAAAATAACAACAGTAACTATAACTGCATATACTGCTCTAAAAGAATACGAGACAAAATCATACAGACACGATCAGTACGTTCACAGATTGATTAATTAATACGGCGTCTAAACAGAATCTTGTTTTAAAATCTATTGGTTGGCCTCTCTGCAATGCGTTCATAAACAAGGGCTTCTGTGGCAACATAACAGACAAAATAACACCAGCTATAGCCGTGGGTTTATCGTGGTTATATGTTGCGAACAGTTGGCGGCACTAATGCAAACTAACGGATGGAATAAGGGAAGACAAATGCGAAATCTTAATAGTCGGTCTGAGTGGCTCAGTTGGTTAGACGCTGGTCTACTAATCCCAAGGTCGCGGGTTCAAATCCGGCCCAGACCGATGGTTTTTAAGTGTGCTTAAAAACGACAGCTCCATGTCAGTAGATTTACTGGCATGTTAAAGAACTCCTGCGGGACAAAAGTCCGGCACACCGGCGACGCTGATGTGATCCTGGCAGTTGACAGCGTCGTTAAAGAACAAAATAATTTTAATTTTAAAGTTCCCTTTTTACTCATCTAACATTCTAGAATCAGCTCATCTACAATTCTTTCTCTATTACGCTGCGATCTTATAGGTACAGTGAAGACAAGAGCCAAGTACGTGTATACAAATACAACACATCTGAAATTTAACGATATACCTACATTTACAATCGTATTTAAAGCGTAACATAACAGTATGTATCTATGTGCTATACGGTGCCAAGGCCAGAAGACCTTGTCCACCACTACATTAGTTGTACGAAAAGTCAAGTAATTCTACTACAATTAACAAAGTTCCAGAAGTCAGCTGCCGTCCAGAGTTTAAATACTCCATGGCTACGTCTCACAGCCAGTGTGATGGGAGATAGTCGGCCATCAGGAGCATCAAAACAATGAACAAGTTTGGAGGAGCGGAGTAATTGAAGCTGGCATTTGGACAACAGCAGTCTCTCTCTCTCTCTCTCTCTCTCTCTCTCTCTCTCTCTCTCTCTCTCTCTCTCTCTCTCTCTCTCTCTCTCTTTCTAGCAGTGTTTAACGACCGTTTTTACTACATATGAAACCACAGGTGGTGGATATTGACAATATACTTATGAAATGAAATGGTAATTGGGAAAGGATAATTATGAAGAAAACTCTCCAGCCATAAGTTTAGAGCAGGTGTGTGCAACCTGCAGCCCGCAGTGATATTTATAATTTATAATATTATTTATGAAATAAGTAATTCTATTTGGCATAAAGTAAACTTGAAAGAGCAAGACTTTTTCCGTTTCCAACACATGTATCCTCTTACTCAAAACATGGAGAAATCACACCTGCTTTAAGAAATAGCCCAGTGTTTTATTTATTATTCTGTTGCTCAAATGGTTAACATGCGCGTTAACTTTGTTAATAGAAGCCTCTCGTATAACGCACTGATATTTTCGGAAGTTGCCGTAGTTTCACAGTGCGCCAATGAGCGCGTCACTTCAGCCAATGAATGCATAGAAATCAGAAATGACAGACACGCGGAGTAAAACACAGCGCTGCAACTTCTTCGCTGTTTTCTCTCTCATTCATGTAGTCCCAACAAATAATGCCATGTTTTCAAGTATATGTAAGGCAATAAAATAGGGAAGACACCGGTTATTGAAACTGCCTAAGCAGACAGTCAGTGAAGTTGCGCGGACAGTTCCCATAACACAAAAAGAAGGGGGACAGAAAACCAAGTTGATATTTTCACCTGTAACATAGAGGTGTGTAGGTTTTATAACAAAAAGGTAGGCACCAACAGTGCTTAAATAGCTCAATAAACTTCACACCGTGTGCGATTGTGCTCTCCAAATGGATTAGCTATTAGTGAAGCTAGATTTTCGTTTTCGGACGTTAAATGCTTTCGCTTGATTATGAAGTCAGCTAGGATTGTGGCATGGACATATCGGTATTTAATAGGCTAAACTAGTTCAGACAGGAAGGTTTATTTAACTGAGTCTTGGTACAATACTCATGGTATAGGAAAAGATTGCCTTCCAGACCCTGTGTCATGTGGAATAAAATGATCTTGTACGCTGGTGGTAGCCAGGATTGGATTGAGGGCTGCTTATATTTGTCCTGTAAAATATTTGGGAATCCTTGGCTGATTCATATCACGAGATGAATGCTGAAATATTTGAAGCTTGGTTCAAGAACACACTTTTGATAAATATTCCTCCGAAATGTGCTAGTTATCTTTCCCGGCTAAGGTTAAAAATTCTCACTATGTCCAGCATAATGAACGAAATGATCAGTTTCATGGAAGAACAATTTAGAATAGCCAGTCCAGTTGCTATAAAAGCCGTGCTTTTGTAGAAACTTCGGGAAGCCAATATAAATAAAGTACACAATAGACGAAATGGCAAAGACCATGGTCATGAAGTCCTCAGGTTACTACTATATCACTGTTATCTGAATCCGATTGAGCTGATACGGGCACGCTATAAACATGCCGTAAGAAACCGAAATGTGACTCCCTCTATACGTGGAAGTGTGTGCAAAGTGTTGGGAGAATGTGTACCGAACATAGATTCAAGTGTATGGGAAAGATGTGTTCAGCACACCATGCAACAAGAGCGCGGGATGTTACACACGAGAATGCTTCGCTCGTTATACTCATCAGTATAAATGACTGACAGCGAAGACACAGCGTAATGTAAGTAGAAAATGTGGTTTGATATTATTAGCATTGTGTAGTTCTCTAGTTGCACTTAATAAGAACTCTGCTAATGTTGTTGTTCACCTGCTGTTCTAAGAAATAAATTTCCAGGCTGCTATGTGGGTGCTTACTTCGAGAAAACGTGACAATGTTGCATTCTGGATACTTGCAATCTTATCGCACCCTTTGATGCCGCGATGTTAACCATTTGAATAGCACGATAATATGATCCTACCTACTGCGCATCTCTTTGAAATCTCTTTGAAGTATTGTTGACCTAGCGGTAACGTTGCTACTTTCAAAGGTGCGTGTGTACTCGATGTTTCATTGTTGTTACACTGTGCAAATCCCATGTTAGCTTCCAGCTTGCAGTTGTTCGTTCACATTGTAGTATCAGTGGTAGTGAGAGGTTTGAAGAATAGATATAATTAATGCTGTAATTTTTCATAAATGATAATTATGGCTTCTAAGTGTAGCAGCAAGAAAAGAAAAGTTTCAGACGAAGGTAGATCATTTGAAATAAAGTGGAAAAATCAGTACTTTTTTACTGAAGTGAACAAGAAAGCAGTGTGTTTAACTTGTGAAACAGTTTTAGTGTTTGAGGAGTATGACATAAGGCTACTTCACGACATCAAACATGCGTCTTCATATGATAAATTTGAGGGTCAATTTTGTGAAGATAGGTTACCGAACTTAAAATTAAACTTTCGGGACAGCAGTTAATTTTTAAGAATGTGTCACTTCAAACTGAATCTCTGGTAAAAGCGAGTTACACAGTAGCAGAAATTATTGCAAAGAAATCTAAACCAAAAATATGATTTGAAGCTTTCCTGGCGACGAACATACTCATGATGTTCTCGGGCTTCGAGTCAGGTGTATACTC
Source organism: Tenodera sinensis (assembly GCA_030765045.1). Lineage (NCBI taxonomy): Eukaryota > Metazoa > Arthropoda > Insecta > Mantodea > Mantidae > Tenodera > Tenodera sinensis. The sequence continues at coordinate 109,304,031 of CM060964.1, forward strand.
GTCCTTTCACTCTTGCTAGTCATTCATCATCCTGATGATGGGAGAGATGCACACTCCCGAAACGTCGATGGCTCTTCATCACTACACCTGGCTCGAAGCCCGAGAACATCTTGAATAAATCCAAGCCATTTTCGGATGGCGAGTTAGTTAAAGTATGCATTGGGAGTGTTACTGATATTATATGCTCTGACAGAAAAGAGCAGTTTGCAAAATTAAGCTCGTCGCGAAAGACTAGCTTGCCGTATTGATGTATTAGCGTCCAGAACTTCAAAATATCGAGCCACAAATTTCCAGTTCTGTTGTGTGGCACCCGATGAGAATAGTGATGCTAGCGATAGTACCCAATTAGCAATTTTAGTAAGAGGAGTTCATAAAGATTTCTATATTACAGAAGAATTAGCTGCTCTTGTCCGTCTTAAAGGCACCACTAAAGCCAATGATTAGTTGGGGGTGTCACTGAAACCTTGAACCGGCTTGGCTCGAAATATACAAATCTATCTGGTGTAACAACAGAGAGCTCCTGCGTTTGCAGAAAAACAAAAAGGGTTATAGTTAAATAACTGCAAGCAGAGGCAGCCAAACAAAGAAACATTTCTGTAATGCAATATCACTGCTTAATAAACCAAGAAAACCTTTGTGCCAAATCCCTAAATTTAGATAGTGTTTTAAAGTCGTAAAAGTAGTGAATTTCATTCGTTCACGTGTTTGCGTCATAGAGAACTTCAGTTTCTTACAAAATCTCGATTTGGAACTGGAAGATATTGTTCATTATACTGAAATAAGTTGGCTGAGCCGTGGCAAAATGTTGAAGCGAATGTTTGTTCTAAAAAACGAAATACAAACATTTATGGAGGAGAAGGGAAACGTATTGTTGAATTAAAGCCGCAGAATGGATGTGTGATTTTGCCTCTGGTAGACATAACAACACAACTGAACGAACTTAATTCACGTCTCCACGTGATCACTACTATGTTTGATCACGTGAGGGCCTTTAAAACAAAATTACGATTGGAAATCACAAATAGGAAACACAACTTTGTGCATTTTCCAGCTCTACAAAAGTGTGGTAATCAAAACTCTCAAAAATACGCAGAAATTATATCAGAATTAAGAAACGAATTCCTCGTTAGATTTCAAGACTTGAAAGACAATGTTATAGGTTTCAATCTGTTTTCTTCCCCTTTCTCCATTAACGTAGACGAGGTCCCCGAGGGTCTGCAAACGGAGTGTGTTGATTTTCAATGTGCTTCAGATCTAAAGAATAAGTTTAACAATGTCTCCTTACTACAGTTCTAACGCGACTACTTTCCCATAGAACAATATCCGGGCATAAATAGACAAGCACTTCTTTTCGCATCACTTTTCGGTAGCACGTACATACATATGCGAAGTGTTCTCCAGGATGAAACATGTGAAGTGCGCAACGAGAATGCGGATCACGACAGTCATCTGGAGAGTTCGCTTCCAGTTGCTACATCAGTCAAATCAGATATTGGATGCCTTGTTCGTGAGAAGCAGTGCCAGGTGTCGTATTGACAGGTAAAATACTAATTCAATTATTGTAATATAAAAATTTCATTTATTTTGGCCATAATTTCTCTGTTAATGGGCCAATTTCAACAAACAAGCCAGGACATTAATGGTCTCGTCACGGAAACGGCTCCAACAATTAGGATAGAAATGTAAATACATTTTGCATTTCAAATTTAAACAAGTATCTTCCCCCACCCACCCCCCCCCCCCCCAAAAAAAAAAAGCTCGGTCGCCCAGGTACTATATATAATACACCGTGTTAAAATATGTAAAGTTTAGCTCCTAAGAGAGATTAGGCGAAGCTACGTTAACATTAAATTGTGGCCATACTCATTCGAATTAAGGTAGAAATAGATTACAGCATTGTTCACACAATGTTTGCGCGACAGTTAGTGAAATAATAAACCCTATATATCCATTCGTCAAGAAGCTAGATGGCTCCAGATATGCGACACAATTTTTTTCTTCTGTGAAACAGTTTTTTACTGACAATAATTGTATTGGTCATATTTGTTACAATTATAATGTGGAATCTTTGGTTAACGTATGGTCGAAGCAATACCTTCCACCCGGTATAGTAATCCAATCATAACTCTATGTTTTCAGAACCCACACTAATATCAACCACAGGAAATCTGTATTTGTCTCTGCAGCAGTCGGTAAACGGGCAACTCGTGAAAGCCGAAATTAGCATTATTTTGTATGTGGTGTATTTGTTCATCATGAGTTAAGTTTAAAGCCGCTTGGAAATGTTTGCTTTTATTGTTCTATTCAGGAGATGGCCTCTCTAAAAGCAACAAAAGGCATGCAAAAGCAAGTTTCGCTCTTACGCAGAAGCCCCGAATCAACAACACAAACAACCACGATAATAATTCGTTTATCTACGCTATTAGATGTGCCAACGAGACGATATAGCAGTATTATTGTCAACGTAAGGTTTATAGTGTGCTATAATGTCACAATGAAATGCTGTAATGGTAACAAGCAGCAAAAGCTATTCTACAACTTCGCTTTCACTTGTTTTTCTTCGATTACACTATACACCTGTATGGAGGACTTAGACCCCCTAGGACTTACAAGCCCGTGCCCAGGGTCAGATGCTGTCGGGAAGCAGAGGAACCTATGGACTGGACAGAGTGAAGACCTGGAAGCGGGTGGTCAGCCTAGCACCAGATATGAGAGTGAGGAAGAGGAGGTTATGAAATGCAGGCGAAATGGATGATTGGAAAGGTGATGATGGAGAAGCTGGTGGAGTGAATGGCGTGGGAAACCGGAGAACCCGCAGAAAACCCCTGCTGCTTCGTCCACCACGAATACCATATGCAAGTCTCTGGGATCGAACTCGGTCCGTCTCGGTAATAGGCGAACGGTCTAACCGCTCGGCCACGGCGCCGGCTCGCTTTCTCTTAACGTTGTAAAATACAGGAATCTGAGTCTGTTGTTATATCGCGAAAGAAACACCAGCGAAGCTCTTTATTTCCAATTAAGCAAACGTTTCAATAACAAACCCAAATAGCTTCACGCTTGTAGACGACTAAAGGACATTTAAATAATCGAGCGGGGTGGCTGAGGTGGTAACGCTTGGGTCGCATTCGGAAGATCCCGAGTTTGATCTCCGGTGACCGACAAATCTAACCAACGGTTTTTTCGCGGTTTCCAATGGTCACTAGCGAATGTAGTGTTGGTTACTTTCCTTTCTGCGACTTCCAGTTCATTTCTTTATTCAACCCAATCTTTACCAGGCGAAAGTGTCGACGAAGGAGCGAGTGTGGCGCTGCTGCGTGGTGGAATTTGTGCTCTGTAACTGCTGTTTTCGGCGTAGAGGTGACGTGGTCGCTTGTTCCGACAAGGGGGTCGGTGCCGGAACTCGTGAGGCTGGCGGCTGCAGTAAGACACCTGTCGAGATGAATCTTCAGCACACATTTGGGACCCCTCGCTGGCTCGCGCCCCTGACTCGGGTTCTCCCATCTCCTCCGTCCCTCCTGGGGTCTGACATGCAATAGCCTGACCATAGGCTCAGTCTGGAATCCCATCCCTCCGTTTATATTCCACCTCTACGTGCAATAAAATTAAAATTGTTATCGGTATTTGTGTGCGCAACAGACGATAACATATGGAAGAGGGACTATCAACAAACTCAGCTGGATGTTGGAAATATCGACTTGTGTAAACTGCGCTGCAACACGATGTGGGAGTTCGAAATATTCTGTTCTCTTAATGCGCTCAATCATTTTTTCCATGTCTGTGCAATGTTCAAAGGAGTGCTTCAAATGTATAAAATCTTACAAATAAGAAGCTTTGAATATGTTGCAAGAATTTCTTTAAAAATTATAATTGAGGTAGGTAACTTTGTGGGGGAAGAAAAGCCACTGACGTGGTGCAAAACAATCAGATTTTAAATAAAAGCGTGAGGAAATGCTGCCTGATTTGACGGTATTGTATTGTAACTGGTGATCCAAAAGACTCTGAACCGGCTGCGTTGTGTTTCGACTGTACGCGTCCTTGGCGCTCGTCGCCGATTGCCGCTGCCATAGAATAGCGCGGATGTAACCATACAACATTTTTAAAGGCTTTACTTACGAATGTTATTAAAGGGGACGCTGAAACTGGCCACCGTCGTTGTCCATACATTTTTTCACCTCTTAAGGAAACTATCCATCACTGGCCGTAGTTTGCGTTAAGAAATGTCCTGGCAGATATTTTGTTTTAATTCTTCCAGGGTGTGTGGGTTTGTCTTGTACACTTTAAATAACCCCAGAGATAGAAATCGCAGGTCACTTAAATATTTCTGCAAATCGCACTTTCACTTGGCGAGCTGACTGAGTTAACACATATGAATTATAAATAAATACACGCTGTGCAAACAAAACAAATGCTGAGCCATAATACCCTTTGTGACTAAGTACAGGACAGAATAATCAAGCAGACTTGTAATCACTCAACCACGCGATAGTCCGTCAGCTCAATACTGCACTTTCAGAGAAGAGAAAAACAAGTCAACCGCGTGACCTTGTGTACAGCAGCTGCGTTATCGTGTTTCCGGTTGCGTAGTGGAAAAATGCTCGTTTTTTTAGTGTTTAATGCCCGCTTTTACTACACACGGCACCGTAGGCGGTGACATTTTTTTTTTTTTTTTTTTAATTAACGTCCTCCAACATTGTGTCATATCGGACGAATGGTGACACTGATATATGGAATGAAGATGAAGATGGAACACCGGTGGAATGAGATGGCTGGGGTGCAAAACACCGCGCAGCGGTTCGGATGTTTTTGGGTCTCTGTATTTCCTACAAATTTTCATAAAATGTAGGTGAAACAATAAAATGTAACAACTTAGTTCGTAACAAAGACTATGTCCTGCTCTTTTAAAGCTCACAGGAGTCTTATGTATAACACAGAGTAGGAGACACAAAATTTCAGCTCAACATAATGCAGAAAAATAATTAAATGCGTTAAACTGATTAAGGGACTGCAGTTTAAATGTTCTATATTTCATAGGTATGAAATCAATACTTTGCACACTTAAGGGTATTTATGTCATAAGCTACCACACAAAGTTACAGCACAATTTGTTGTACAATTTTGAAGGAATTAATTATTCAATTTATTCACGATGCGAAAATACCTTAATATTCAAAATACTCCATGCGCATCTAAGCTAAATTATCACAACAGTTTTATTATTTTACAAACTCTAATTGCGCGACAAACACCACCAATCTCTGGGAGGAAGAAGAAAATAATTACTTTCAAAGTAATTAATCTCTTTGCTTTGATGGGCATTGAGAATATTTTTTATTTGTTTTATGTGTTTAGTTTTTTTTTTTAAAGCTAAACAAGTTTTCAGATTTTGGAAACCAAAGACTGAAGCTTAAGTCACATAAATGGAGCACATGCTGCAAAAATTCTAGGAGCACAGCACAAAACTTAAAGTGCATGTAGTGGATAGTGTATTTGGAATGTAAAGTCCAGAGAAAACTTGTTTTCTACACACATGCATCATGAGTAAAGGCCGGAGGTGTGTGCGTTTTTCCACAGGTGTACTGCACATGGACTTTACTGTTATCGCTCGTGCATATAAACAACTGCAGGTATGTACAGCCTGACCATGAAAACCGCCTCACTGTAGGCAACCTACAAGCATCATATGAACACTAAAGAACACTATCATTCCACATCTGCAGCTCACTGCGAGAAGAAACAAAACAGTCGCGTTATACTACACCTTCACCTTGCGTCTGCATACACTTGCAAAGCTTGCACTTCATTAGTTTGCAGAGTACCACGTTACGTTGTTTTCGACTCTTGCTTCTAGTGGCAGTTGTTTGCACATTTGACGGCCGTACTGTACTTTTGACGTCATTCATACTCTGCGTCCAGTCAACCTTTATCATTTGCGAGCGCACATCCCTCCGGCCTTCAATGATGATTCAGATTACCTCTTTGGCTTAACACTGTCCTGCTGCATACCTCACATTTTCCCTCTTTTGTCTAGCAGTCTCTCCCCAGATTCGTAGCTTAACCACTCCTTTTCGCTAACTTTGTTAGTTTTTGAGCCCTTTTTTGGCCCATAGTTTCTTCAAATACTGCCGAAAGTGTAAGCAGAAAAGGGGCGTTTAAATGCAGCGCACATAGCATTTAAAGGCCTTTAAAAATGGCGGAATGTAAACAACTGAAGGTTTGGGGGAACGTTTATATGTATAAACCTAAAATCGTCAATGTGATACTTTTTCGGTCATTTTTCAGACCCAGGGTCCCTTAAGAATCAACGGAAATAAATAAATATACACTTAACTAATCAGTAAAATCTAAATGGCTGCACGATATAAAAATGATTCTTAGTTAACTTTGTCATGTTGTTTCTCTTTAACGACTGCCATTCGCTAAAACCTGATCGTTGACCCTGTTTGCATTACACATCACCGAGACTATTAGCATTAGAGTGGCCCCTTATGCGCCATTAGGAAGGTCATCAACGCAATTCGTCACCCTTCTAGGAGCTGGTTATGGAAAATCGGAATTCTGGGAACTGTATATACCCTTCCCGACAATCGGGCTGAGCTGAATTTCATCATTTAGATCTTATCGCCATTGCTTCCCTTTATTTATTGATATTTGCTTAGTATTTAACCCTACCAGCCATGTCACCTTCAGTTGTCTGCCGTCTGCACTACCAGGTGCGCATAATCGATTACCAGTTCGCAGAGGCTACCGCGATATAACAGACACCGCTTTAGAAACGCTTTTATTAATTTTATTTCCGAGTAAAATTTTTATTATTCACTTTTGTCGAAAAGTGTAATTCAACACAGGTGCGTTAAGTGCTTTGCAGAAACTGGAAAGTGAAAATATCCAACTTGGTCTTGTATTTTCAAAATTCCTCCTTGTTTGCGTCCGTCATCATCCGGATGTGGTCACCCTTCGATTCTCTCCCCACATTCTTCCCTCCTAGGGATGGCGGTAGTGGCACAAAGGTCCTATTGGCCTGACACAGCTATGTAATGGAGGGGTCTTTCCGCTGTTTATGTGCCTTTTACCTTTGTGTTTAACCGACATTTATCTTCTTACTCGTAGTATAAGCAAACTCTCAAAAATAGTATTTCAGTTTATCGCAGCCAAGATTCGAACTCATCTCCTTCTAATTATGCTGCTGTCTAGCCACACGAGGTAGAAGTCCAGGTTTAACTATTGTCACACAGCAAAAATAAAACAGTTAAATGAATTACGTGTTATAAACTACCTTTTTTAGGTTTCACCGGTTAGGTCATATCACATGATGAATGAATGGCCTCAATTGAGCTTAGAGTTCACCAACATTTATTTTTCAGGATAACGCAAAATCCCGATAAAAACCATATCCAGGTATTCATCTCATCTTAAGGGACACTAGCACTGAGATTTGAATTTCCTATATTTTTATAGGTGTGAAATCAATACTTTGAACAGTTAAGGGTGTTTATGTCATAAACTACTACACAAGTTTCAGCACAATTTGCTTTATAGTTTTGAGGGAATTAATTATTAAATTTATTCACAGTGCGAAAATACCTGAACATTCAAACTATTCCATGCGCATCAATAACTCAATTATCACAACATTCTATTATTTTATTAATTCTAATTGCCCAATAATACCACCATTCTCCGGCAGGAAGAAGAAAATAATTACTTTTAAAGTAATTCATTTCTTTGTTTTGACCGACATAGAAAATGTTTTTTAAACTTTTTTTGTGTATTTAATTTAATTTTCAGATTCTGAAACCACGGACTGAATTTTAAGTCACTCTACAAGCATAGCACATTACATGGGCGTGGAGCAGATAGTGTATCAAAAAATATGTGTTGCACTCACACGACTTTCTCTACTCTTCTACTAACCGTTCTTATAAACTCTTATTCCTGTATCTTCTTCGTGTTAGTGCAGAAATTATCTTATTGTTTATTTTCTTGTAGGTGCAAGGGGAATATGGGAATACAGTAGGCGCTGAGAGATAGTCAGGTCTTTTAAAGCTTTCAAATTCCGTTCTCTTTGCACGGTTAACGTATAAAAAATGAATAACGATGTTCCATTTGACAGAAGTATAATTATGTTCTCCAAAAGGCATATCTCCGAAACGGTTTATTCAACAAAAAAGTTATTTGGACATAAATTGTGTATTTTAGCAAGATCTAAATTTTTGTATAGTAAGATTTTGTCTATTTCTTACGGTTTGTCAGTTATGCAAAAGTCATCCAGAGTAAATATGACTACATGGCCATTAGCCAGAAAATTCAAGATATGCGTTTCATTTGGCAGAAAAATATCTCAAACATATGGCATTTTAATCAAAATCGTTAGAGCCATTTTCAAGAAAATAAAAATTTTCTAAAACTTTTCCATGTAAAGGATTGTTTAGGGTGGAACAATTTTCTTCAAAATATTCATGTCGCATCCTTAAAGGGTGTTAAACTTAAATACCGACTTTGGTTTCTAACCGACTTATCGTTTTTTAGTTATGCTGTTCACAGTGACACACACGCGCGCGAGCGCGCGCGGACCTTTTTCTAAAAATGCTTGTTTGGATTCAGGGGGCCTCAAAACATATTTCCGGTGAAATCTCGACATCGAATTTTTGGGTGGAATAGAATACTTCCTCTACTTTACTATATGTAGTAGACAAAGTAAAAATGTAAACCCAAGAAAAACTAATTTTTGTGCACACATGATGAGTCAGATTACCTGTTTGTCACACCTTCTCTCTTTTGTCTAGCAGTTTCTCTCCTCAGATTCATAGCTTAACCATTTCTTCCCGCTGAATTTGGTTGTTTTGAGCCCTTTTTGGCCCATATTTTGTTCAAATACGCCCTAAAATTTAAGCACAAATGGGGCATTTAAATGTAGCCTGCAAAGACGTTTAAAAGAGGCGGAATCTAAGAAAGTTCACTGTCAACCAATGGCTGAAGGTTTGGGAATCTTTTATGTGCATAAACCTAAAAATCGTTAGTTTGATAATTTTTCGGTCAGTTTTCAGTCGCAGAGCCCCTTAACCGAGATTGGAACTGAGGACCTGTTGAATGTATAGCAGTGCTGTACTGTTTGTGGTCTGATGGCCATGGGAAGGACAAGAGCGACTATTATGATGCAGGATACATTCGAGACATGTTCCAAACGGACGTGCTCTGCTTTTTGTCGTGAACTGGCACTGAACAATCATAGCAGTGTACTGGTCAAGCGATTCGATTTCTGGTCGGATCAACCAGGCAGCTCACAGATGACCTGTAGGTTGGCGCTTTTGCTTGCATTTTGGATCCAGTGCACGGAAAAATTTGAAGAAGGCGCCTTAAAGAATTTGGTGTCCTCGGCATATTGGTCATTCTTGGCCAAAGTCCCACCAAAGTCCCTTTGTTGCTCCTGCAGTCCTGTGCCAATTGTTCGACACGATAAAACTCCTAACTCTTGCTCACTTAGTGTCACTTAGCTAATTCCACTTAACTTTCTTCCCTTTCAAAAATATACACATGTACTGAAACATGAAATATGTACTTGTGTATATACAGGTGTTAATAGACCACACCAAAGAAACTTGAGAGATTGTAGATGTAACTGATGTAACTAATTTGGGATAGGCAATGTATGGCGTGCGGCTAAACGTTATGCACTTATTGGTACCAAAAGGTAAGGGAATGGATGTGGGACATTTGGAGCAATGGGGAGTATTGTTATAGAGGTTTTTGAAAAGAAGTAGAATCAAGAGTAGAAGATACTAATAGCCAAGTTATTTTTGCTAGTACAAGGGAGAAAAGCTCGTTGAGGTTATAGCGATAGGGAAATTAAGTCAGAAAGTACATAGATGTGTGTAATAAGCAAGGCGAGAAGGATTTCCTTGGGCGAGGACAGGAGTTAGAAATTTAAAAGACATTAGACATGATAAGGATAAAGGGAAATGCCCAATGTGTGGAGAAGATTCAGACTGACATGGTATACTATATTGCAAACAAAGGTATGGAGAGAACAAATTTGGTAACAAAAGTGGAACAGTTTTAGGGAGGGGGAAGAGGTATTACTAATCAGGAAAATGTTGTCTGTAAATGGAAAACATAATTTAGGAAGTATAGACGATTATTTGGGAAAAGTTAGGGAGAAATGGCTAAGAAGGATTAAGAATTATCAATAATCAAGGTTGGAGAAACAGGAACAAGGGACATAAGAGAATAGAGGGTCATCAGTACACAGAAAACCTGGGGTATCTATATATGTATGACGAAAGATGAGAAATAAATATTCTATTCTATTGGTACCAGATGCTGCTAACTCGGCGTTAAATTAAGGATACCCATCTGTGAAATTTTGAAAATCTACAGTTTTGATTGGATTGATTTGAAATTTTAACACAATCATCACTGTATGGTGAGGAGTAACTGTGCTAAATTTCATACATTTAGGCAGATTAGTTGCAAACATATTAATATTTTATTATCTTCTTTTTAATATTTGTATAAATGGTTCCCCATGATGCAATTTTGATTTGAAAAACTTGATAATTTTCAGTTATGTCCTGTAATAGAATGGTAGCAAATTGATGAGATAATTTTTTAATCTTGTTACTAGTTTGGATAAAAATAAATTTTAAAGTTTGAATTCATTATTTTTTTCATTTAAATTTTGAAATGTAAACTTTAAGATTTAATTACTCAGCAGTTATTCACTTTATGAAAAAAATATCTCATCATTTCTTTTTAATGTTGTTTCTAAGCATGTGCACCAAATTTCATGCATAAGTACTGAAAATTGCATCGTGTGGAGCATTTTAAAGAGCAAACAGTGCTACAAATAAAAACGTGGAAAAACTAAGTTTGAAGTCGTATCAAGAATAATGGAACTGTATGGATTTAAATGGACACGACCACTTACAGGCAATCAGTTAGACGGCCATGTGACATAGATAAAAAGGCTGTAAGGCTGTAAAAAGCATATCAAAATAAAGCAGACGATTTATACTATTTGATAAAACAAAAATCCATTTTTGGCAATTTTGGAAATTTTTAGCCTTTTATCACAGATGGGTATCCTTAAAGTCGAATGAAAAATTATTGGCTTAGAATGTCTTTAAAACTGCTGCCCAAGTATAGAAATATTGATTTTCTTCAGCTCGTTATCAGCGTTCTCAAGATTTAATGCCACTAAAATCCCTGAAATCTCGTAATAATCACTTGATAATGCGATACTGAACAGCAATTACCTGCCTTCTTGCGTTATGTAGCTTACTCCAGTGACGTTTATCTAACTTCTCTAATGGTAAATTCGCAACGCCAAAAGTTGTTATTCCAATTTTCATGGTTCGTTTCTTATCATGTAGTTACTGTTTTTCCCTATCTTTTTTATTCCCTTCGAAGAAGAGCATTAACACTACTATCATTTGCTTGATTCGACAGTACGATAATCATTCCTTTGCTGTTGTCAACTTTGACATGAAAATTCAGGTCACCATTTCGAGCAGTTCCTATTGAATAACGTAAAGGATCAAATGTTTCTACGCTTTCATAGTTTATTTCGCCCTTTAAACCATTTCGCATTCTGAAGTACAGCATATGAAGGTGTTAAGCAGGATTCAACGTTTTGTTAGCAAGAATTGCAATTAATTGTAGTGATAAGTTGAAATAAAAATACATAATGAAACAGAATTTAAAATGTAGACCAAAATGTTATTAATATGCGCTACTCACAAGAAAAGAAAAAAAAGGAAAAGGAAAAATCTGATGTGTTGCACTCACATGACTTTCTCTACTCTTGTACTAACCATTCTTACAAACGTGTTAGTTGAGATAAACATTTGTACAAATTACTTTATTGCTTATTTCCTTGTAGGTGCAAGGGGAATATGAGAATGCAGTAGTTAAATCTTTTAAAGCTTTGAGATCCCGTTCTCTTTGCACGCTTAATTTATAAAAAAAAAAAAAAAAAAAAAAAAAAAAAAAAAAAAAAAAAACAACGATGTTCCATTTCACGAAAGTTGTAAGTTTTCTGAAACTGGCACAAATAACAAGAAATATCTCCGAAATGGTTCACTCTACAAAAAAATTATTTCGAAATAAATTGCGTGTTTTAGTGAGATCTACATTTTTTGTACATTAGGAATTTGTCTATCTCTTACGGTTTACGAGTTATTCAAAAAGTCCTCCAGAGTAAACAGGACCACATAGGCTATAGCCAGAAAATTCAAAATATACATTTCATTTGTCATACAAGTATCTTAAACATGACATTTTAATCAAAATCGTTAGAGCCATTTTCAAGAAAATCAAAATTTTCGAGAAATGTTCCATGTAAAGAGCAGTTTACAGTGGGGCTATTTTCTTAAAAAACTTCGTATCGCATCCTTGAAAGATGTTAAACTTAAATACCAACTTTGGGTTTTAACCGAATTTTCGTTTTTGAGTTATGCTGTCCACAGACTGACACACACACACACACGCACGCACCCACGCACGCGCGCGCGCACACACACACACACACACACACACAGACACACACACACACGGAGCTTTTTCTAAAAATGCTTTTCTTGGATTCAGGGGGTCTCAAAACATATACGACATCGAAATTTTGGGTGGAATACAATACTTCTACTTACCTGTAGAGAAAGTAAAAAGTAATGTACGACACTCGAATTCGAGAACAATAATCATTTTATACTCGAACGCTATGCAATAGTCATTATGCCAGAGAGGTACGTTCTAAAATATCACTTCGTTTTCGTGTGTAATGCTATCGAATGGTTGATATTAGTCAGTGGCGTACTGGCACTTAAGAAACTTCTAGCTGTAACTTCGAAATTTGAGCAAACAGTCTATAAGTCTCCTATCTCAAATTACTTGTTTAAGACCTCTCCATATTGTCTGAAAATATTTTGGCGTAGTTCATTAACACCCGGTATATATGGGTGTGCGTGTGTGCGTTGGAAATGTCGTTGGATTGTGAAAACCGAATATGTATTAATTTGGGTAAAAACAAAGAAAGGAAATAAAAGCCTAACAAAGGTTAATTGTTCATAGTACTTATAGAACTTAAGTAAAGAACTTTACATTCTGTAGAATTATTGATAGACTCGGTAGAGTTCAGATTATCCCAATTTTCGTACTTTACAGAATATTTTTATCGGTAATACTATAAATTTCCCTCTTGATAGGGAATAGCATATTATGGACGTTGTGATCATAATAACTCTAATCAACTTTTCATCAAAACTCGGGCTTTCTAGGAACCAAGATAATCGAGTGCGACTGTGTGAACAAGTGCTTTATTCCTATACAACCATGCTTCATACATCATTCATACATCAGTAATGATGGGGGAGGTTAGGAAATTGAAGAACAGGTTTATAGGTAATAAAATGTATGATGGGCTCCTAAGTGCTGAATTTGTATTACCTGTGTGTGGAGTACATCGTGTATGTGTAAAATTAAGCAAAAGAATTCAAACTGCATTTCATGAATTCACGTCAGGGTGTCATAATCAGCGTGGTTATAAGACTACGAACTGTCTGTGATGGAAGATACTTTCGTAGTTAGCGTTTCTGTGGCAGGCAAAGCATTTAATGGCGGATGATAGCTGACTATCACTATTCTCATTCCTGCGTGATTTCACAGTGTGTTTAACTATACAACACCGCAAGGCGTGGCAAGCCTTGATAAGATTTACTGAAAATAAACGTTTTGAGCCACCCGCCATTAAATTTTGTGTCAGCCGTAGTAAACATGCCTTTTCGCTGTACTCAGCATAACTCGAAAACGAAAAGTCGGTTACAAACCAAAGTTGGTATTTAAGTTTAATATCTTTGAAGGATGCGACACAAAGATTTTGAACAAAATTCCTCCACCCTAAACTACCCTTTATATGGAAAATTTTTTCGAAAATTTTGATCTTCTCGAAAATGCCTCTAACAATTTTGATTAAAATGCCATATGTTCAAGATATTTTTATGACAAACGAAATGTATATTTTGACTTTTGTGGCTATAGCCTGTGTAGTCCTGTTTACTCTTGATGAATTTTGCATAACTGGTAAACTGTAAGAGATAGAACAAATCTTACTATACAAAAGAATGTAGATCTCGTTAAAACACACAAATTATGTCTATACGCATTTTTTGTGTGTAGTGAACTATTTCAGGGATATTCATTGTTATTTGTGTGAGTTTTGCAGTATTTACACTTTTCTCAAATGGTTTCTCCGTGTTCACTTTTTTATCTCTGCAAAGAGATTGGAATTTCAAGGCTTTAAAGGATTTGACTATCGCTCAAAGCCTACTGTATTCTCATATTCCCATTGTATCTACAAGAAAATCAGCAATGCGATAAGTTGTGCAAATGTTTATCTCAACTACATAACTTGAAGATAGAGGAATAAGAGTTTGTAAGAGTAGTTTGTACAAGAGTAGAGAAAGTCATGTTAGTGTAGCACATATTTTTTTCTTTTTCTACTGCGTATCTATAGTAAGTAGAGAAAGTACTGCATTGCGCCCAAAAACTGAGATTCACTGCAAATAAACGTTTTGAGGTCACCTGTATAAAATAAAGCATTTTTAGCGCGGTGGTAGTGCAGGTGTTTACCCAGTGGGAGGCCCGGGTTCGATGCCTGTACCAGCGTGCGGATTATCTCCCGCTGGGCGACCTGTTCCGGAGCGCACTCAGCCTACGAGGCCCCTGGGATCGGATAATTGAGTAGTTACTTGAGGGAAAAGTAATAGCTACGTCCCACCCTGTGGCAGCACACCCCATTGGTGACGTATGTTGTAGGCGTATGTGGTGAACGCAGCGATCACGCGGTTGGCCTTAGTCGGTATCGGGCTGTTGTGCTATGGAGTTTAGTAGCAGAAGGTCCTGTAGTGTATGGGGCGTGCCCCTTCGTTCGTGTATCTCAACTCAAAAAAGTAAGAAGTGGGTTAAACACCAAATTTGGTATTTAAGTTTAGCTTCCTCAAGGTTGCGACACGAAGATTTTCAAGAAAATCCCCACCATAATTTATCTTTATGTGAAAATAAGTTCAAAAGCTTCTGAATTTTCAAATGAGAAATTATTTTTGTATTGTATTTCTTCTGTCATGCAGAGAACGGAATTTAAAATTGTGTTCTCTGCATGACAGAAGAAATACAATTGCACCTGCAAGAAAATTTGCAATAAAGCCATGGCGACCAGCTCAAGCAATTTGACTCACTTATTGTACTGTGTTGTCATATTCCTATTGCAGCTACAAGAAAATTTGCAATAAAACCATTTCAACAAATCCTTACCTCGATCAACATTAAGTACATAGAAGAAACGCTTTTTGTAGGATTATTTTGTTGAATAATGGGTAAAGAAAATCATACGAATGTAATCCCATGGACCCGCATGTGGTATTCGTGGCGACGAAGCGGCGTCATAGCGGGTTTTCTCCGGGTGCTCCGGTTTCCCCCGCCATCTCATTCCACCGGTACTCCATCTTCATTCCATGTATCATCAGTGTCACCGCCTGCGGTGCCGTAGTAGTAAAAGCGGGCGTTAAACACTACAACTACAACATACGAATGTAACAAACATTTCTGTCATGTTTAACGCTTATTCATACTCCGTATATACCGTAGGCGGTGGACACATTGAATAAAAATTAAGGAAATCCTGAAGAATAAAAAAAAAAACTTATTCTATGAGAACAGTCCTGGCGTGATTTGAACCGCGGACCTCCTGGATACAAGTCTCACACGTTACCGCAGAGCCATCTCGCTCAGTGCAATTCATTATTACCTGGTAAATAAAACGAGTAACAGCCTAAACATTGACACTTTTCATTAATATTCTTCACCTTGCCTAGAACGGATCGTATCGGTGCAACATTTTTAGGCTAAGAGCGTGAAATAGAAATAGCTGAGGTAATGGACACAAAGTGAACAAAATGTCTAATCGCAGGAAAAGTGACTCATGCCCCTTTGAGGAGTGAAGCAGAGGAAATGCCACGTGATATCACGACGCCTTCCTCCCACGGTTACTTTATATCTCACTATCTTTGCATGAACTAGTTTAAACAGCAGTGGAATTAATAACTGCCGCCTCTGAGTCTACAGAAATAGACATGAACGCAGCGTAATTCCTTACAGCTTCGACACAAATGATTATTTATATAGAAGGCACTTGTTTTGTGCTGGCTCTAGTGAGCGGAAGAGCTAAGGCGTAACGTCTGTAGTCTGCATCAGGGAGGTGGTGGGCTCGATTCCCTTGGCCGGTCTTCATGACGCTTTTTTCGGGGTTTCCCCGCATTACTAGGCAAATGTTGGGAGGTTCACTATATCCTACGAATTTCCTCTCCGTCCCTTTCACCTACATTCTCATTTCACTTCACCCATCATCTGCTTGGTTCTTTCAGGGTTGACCCGCCTCGGCAGTTGTTTCGGGAACTGTATGGCAGGGGAAAAGGAAGCTCTTTGTACACCTCATTACTTTAGTGACGAAACCGTCAAAATTCATATTGTTGTTCACCAGCTCATGGTCTTGGAGGAATGAAGGGGAGAGGAGGGACATCCCACGTGGTGCAACCCGAGTTTTGTAAACTTCCACGCAAACATTGATCTGGTAGTTACGTTGCCAACTTACCTCAAATGATATTCGCCCCATGTTCATTCAGTGGCAAAAAGACAGAGTAGTTCAAAACATCGTTTACGTTTTATAAGCTGAACTGAAAATAACATTTAAATTCCGCTAATTTGAGCGAGTTCTTTACTTTATCTGACGTGAATACACATTCCAAGGTTGGCACCACCATCGTAAGCACGACTAGAAGCACGCTGTGTACCTGGAATTGTTTACTGACGTACTGGCTCGCTGCATTCTTGCGAGGTACCATGAGCTGGTGAACATACTCTAGGACTATCTTCAACTATGTCATCTTGAAGAAATCGTCTCATTTGTTACGGTATTAGATTGTAAATTTTTCTTCTGATTAACTTATAGTGAATCGAAATACAATATTTTTGCATGAAAACTGTTAAAACGCTAATATGGCACCTAGAAAAGCGGTGTGTTTTTTACACATCGACGTCTTTATTCATTTACTAATAGAACGCCCATCTCTGCTGATGTCATTGTTTTAATTGCAGGTTTTCCCTGTTTATTCCTGTCACATTTTCTCTGCTTCTTTTCCTGCTCCCCCTCCCTTTCTTACCATCTCCCTCTTCCTGTGTATCGTAAGTAGTGTCATTTACTGTCTGGAAATCCATTAATAAAATTACTTTTATGGTATTTTGAATCGTAAACTGTTTTACAGCACTCGTCTCATGTGTGCAAACTTAAGTTTTGCTGGCTGACAGCCCACAAAGTACTAACATTTATATTAATTATTGAGGACGTCATTAGAAGCCACTGCTGCCCTTTTGCTTTTTCTAAAATCCACTTTAATGCTGCTGTATTTCATTAATTATTTTGTTATGCTTAAAAATTCTGACGATAGCCGGCCGCAAACTATCCTTCAAGCTAAACTAAAAGCAATATCAATTTTTCAGGCAAGGTCAAGTACCCAAATAAGAGCTGCTTTTTAAAATTAGGCTATTACATCTACTGGTATAAATATTTTTATGTCTAAATGGTGCTTTGAATTCCCTAAAAGGATCTATTTTCAGATTTTATACCGTGAATTACGGATAACTGTCTGTTGTTTACACCAATTCCTCTGAAATGAAAGGTAAGAAACACGAGAATTTTCAAATTGGGGCCCAAATAAGAGATAACATTATCAGCCTTCTTACTTTTATTGATAAACACCAAAACTAGTAATTGCTGAATGCATAAGTAAAAAACATAGACGTTGTTGAAAAGTATTATTTTACAGCAAATGAATAATTCTCGCTCCAAACAATGACAGCAACTGTTCTTGGAACAATAAGGAATATGAAAGGGTCTTCTTCACCACCACATTCTTCATGTGTCCTTCGATGACATGTTACACATCGTGCCCCCTTTACCCCTCACGTGTCCTCAGAATATAATCCATTACAAAATAAACATTTGTCATTCTGCAACATCAGCTTCTGCGACTTATTTGGCACCACGTGGTGTCTCTCTGAGGATGCAGGATACACTGAAATTTCGTGACTGCTTATGTTTAAAGACGTTATTGCCGGCATTGCTAAATTCGTTTATAACAAATTCTATGGGACCTATATTACTAACAAGAAATTTAATTGTATCGTGACATTGAGTCGTTCAACAATATACTGACGAGAGGGGGCTGGGTAACGTTGGATATGGCGAGCGGCTGTGTGTGTACCTGACCGTAATAATGGCAATGAAACACAAAGGAAGGGTCCGAGACTACAGGGCAACTAGTGACTGTGTGTATGTGATCGAACAGCGCGATAACATCGTACTGTCCAGAAGTTTCTAGTTAATTCCGCTGAGTCATCGTTGCACGTGTGTATAGAGGGTTCTCGAAGGTCACGTGACGCCGGCTCCAGTTTAAAGAGGACAGACACAGTAAGTAGCCGTTTTCAGCTTGAGCAGTTAGTGATAAAGTTGTGAGTTTAGTGTTGAAGTTGTCGTGTACAGTTAGTTCTTAGTTACGTGAGTGAGTCGGCCAGCCTGTCAGCGAGTACGTGTGTGTCGTCGAGTGATTGTATCGTAATAGTAAAGATATAAGAGACAGAGAAACTGGGAGAGGACATTGAGAGACTGAGAAAGATTATCAGAAGAACAATTGTGAATTGTAATAGCAGAGAAGACTATAAATTGTGTTAGCAACGAGAATGAAATTGTGCATTTGCCGTAAAATTTAGAAAAAAAAAAAAAAATAAAGTGTTAGCATTTCGAATTTTGCAGTTTTGGTACAGTATTTAGAACTCGCCTTCGTAAAGCTTCACGGCTTCAAAGAATATGGCAATAAAATTTCAAGCTCGTACAACAAAGTTGTCTCCTTATTGGTTTGGCGCTACCTGTGTTCCTGGCGTCTCACAAACATCGTGCTATCCAAACAAAAGAATTGTTACTATTTCCAGCTGACAACGGCGGGTCATTGGCGGGATACACTGGTGCCTCTTATGAGACAATCTCTTATTTGGATACTTTTCTTTACTGTAAGTTTGCTGCTTGCCTCTTCAGCTGTTTGCACAACTTCAAGAGGGATGACATCGATATTAATTTCTTTGAAATACTAATTAGTCTCGATTCAATTTTACTATAGTAAACAATTTTATTTTCCACGAATGTTTTCTGGTGCTCTGAACTGTTATCATACAGTGTTTTGTTTTCAACATATTTTTGCCAATTAAAAGAGCCAGAATTCCGCTATAATACGAAATAAGCAAAAGGTAATTAAAATTCTAGATACAAGCAAACTGAAATATTTTATTTACATCCTTCACGATTCAAATAACCTAAAACGCTGTGTAACGTTTGACCATAATAAAGGACTCAACATGTTCAAACGATCTGCTAAACTCGCAAGCGTTCACTTAGTTAACTTCTGTGCTCGCGTGATAAACATCAACATAACGCTCTTGCATCGTAAACAACTGTTTTGGTAAACACGCTCAAAAGCAGAGTTACATTGCTAACACACCGAAAAATAGCAATTTAGCATCCTAGGCCGCTTCAGTAGTATTTTAGCGGTGTAATAAGCAACATCCGAATGGCAGTAAACAGTCATATCACATTTAACAGTGTTTAAATAAAAATACTTGATCATAAAACAAGAAATGTAAGTCTAACCTGTTTTTATATTAATTATAAATTTCACCAATATTTTTCACAAAATAATTCACAATTTAAAGGAACATTAGTAAACATCGTTTTATTGTTTTCAGAAACACAGGAATGAGAGATCTATTTCGCAAAATGCAGGAGAAAATGACTCCTTAGAAAATGCAATATGTTCCTTCTCATACTGTTATCCATATTTTGGTGGCAAAATCAATATCTTCGAGTCATTTTAATAAAAGTGAAGAATTACGAAAGCGTGTCCATGCAAAAGTAATTCGGAATGGGGGAATTTCCTTCCAAACATTCCTGTTGCGTCCTTGGAGGCACGCTGAACTTGATTACTTTCTCTACTATGAATAGTAAGAATGGGGAATTATTGTATTCAACCCAAAAATTCCATGTCGACATTTCACCGGAAATATATGTTTTGAGGCCCCCTGAATCCAAAAAGGGCACTTTTAGAAAAAAGGTCCGTGTGTGTGTGTCTGTGTCTGTGTGTGTGTGTGTGTGTGTGTGTGTGTGTGTGTGTGTGTGCGCGCGCGCGTGCGTGCGTGCGTGTGTGTGAGAACAGCATAACTCAAAACGAAAAGTCGGTTAAAAACCAAAGTTGGTATTTAAGTTACACATCTTTCAAGAATGCGACACAAAGATTTTGAAGAAAATTTCTTCACTCTAAATCGCCCTCCAAGTGGAAAGTTTTTCAAAAATGCTGATTTTCTCAAAAATGGCTCTAACAGTTTTTAATAAAATGTCATGTCTAAGATATTTTTGTGGCAAATGAAGTGTACATTTTGAATTTTCTGGCTGTAGCCTATATAGTCCTGTTTACTCTTGATAACTTTTGCATAACTGGTAAACCCTAAGAGATAGACCAAATCTTATAATACAAAATAATGTAGGTTTCGTTAAAACAAAGTAATGTCCAAATGCATTTTTTGTAGCGTGAGCCATTTTGGAGATATTTCTTGTTATTTGTGTGAGTCTTGCAATACTTAAACTTTTCTGGAATGGAAGTTCGTTATTTAGTTATTTATCTCTTGGCCGTGCAAAGAGGATGGAATTTCAAAGCCTTCATATAGTGATCGGCTTTAAAAAATTTGAGCAAGGGAAGGATCATCATGTTAAGGGTGAAGAAAAAGAAGATGAACAAGAAGATAATGAAGATGACACACTGTGCTTGTGAACTGGTAATGGGTGCATACAACAGTTGCACATCAGATATTTATTTATTTATTTATTTATTTATTTATTTATTTATTTATTTATTTATTTATTTATTTATTTATTTATTTATTTATTTATTTATTTATTTATTTATTTATTTATTTATTTATTTATTTATTTATTTATTTATTTATTTATTTATTTATTTATTTATTTATTTATTTATTTATTTATTTATTTATTTATTTATTTATTTATTTATTTATTTATTTATTTATTTATTTATTTATTTATTTATTTATTTATTTATTTATTTATTTATTTATTTATTTATTTATTTATTTATTTATTTGTCTGTCTGTTTTGATTTAATTTAATTTCATTTTATTTTATTTTATTTTATTTTATTTTATTTATTTAATTTAATTTGCTTAATTTAATTTATTTAATTGTTTGTTTACTTATTTATTTATGCTTCTAAGGAAAACGAGATTTTCCCTCGGTGACTATTATCTTTTCTTCAAATACTTGAGGGACCACCTTGGAAGCTGCAGCATCCACAATTACAGTGCTGTTCTGCATATATCTGTGGTATGCCAAGTACCAGAAAATGGCGGCCACTCAACCTTATCGCTGGAAGAACGTTAAAACCCCAGACGTAATGCTTTTAATGCATTTTTTAGCGCTCTTGTGTCCCTTACACATACTCTGTTGTAAAACTTCCTGGGGCTGCAGCTAGTGTGATATTCAGAATGGGAGAGCTTACATCACCTGTCCCCATGCTGTTAGTATATTCCGAGTAACTAAAAAGTGCCTAGCACTCACATGACTTTCTCTACTCATACTTATCAAACTATTCTTTCTTACAAACGCTTATTCTTCTGTTTACTTCATGCTAATCGGCATAAACACCTGAAGGCGCTGGTAACCATGTAGTTGAGCGCCCTTATACCTACATTCTTGTTCATAAACATTTGCAGAAATTGTCTTATTGCAATTTCCTTGTTGGTACAACGGGATTAGGGGAATATATGGGTGTCACAACATTTAATGTCGGGTGGCTCAACACGATATTTACGCCCACAAAGTGTATCTCCACAACAGGAAAGAGAATAGTAATGTTCAGGTATCAGCCACCATTACATGTTGTGTCTGCGATAGTTGGCTTAACTGATAGTCAAAACTTTTGAGAGCGGGTCACTGTGTAATGGTTTTGAAATTCCGTTGTCTTTGCATGGCCGAGAGTGAGTGAGAAATGAGAGAGAGAGAGAGAGAGAGAGAGAGAGAGAGAGAGAGAGAGAGAGAGAGAGAGAAGACTTACCATTTCAGAGAAGTATATAAGTGTTTGAAAATTCAAACCAATAACAAGGACTATCTCGGAAATGGCTAAGTCCACAAAAAATGTATTTGGTATAAATAGGGTGTGTTTACTCAGATATAAACTTTTTATATAGGTAGTAGCATTTCATCCATCTCTTTACGGTCTGCCAGTTACGCAAACGTAACATTCCCAGAGAAGTTGAGATATACATTATACAATATCTTAAGTCTATGGTATGGTAACAAAAATCGTTACAGCCATTTTTAAAAAAGTTAAGACGTTTGAAAATGTTTTAAGATGTTCAAAAAATTTTATGTCGCATCTGTAGAAGATGCTAAATTTCAAGTTTGAATTTTAACCAATTTTTCGATTTTGAGCTACACACGCGCACACGCACGCACGCGCGCACGCACGCGCGCACGCACGCACACACACACACATACAAGGACCTTCTAAAATGTTTTATTTTTTTGGTTCAGAGGGCTTCAGAAACTTCGACATCGATTTTTAGGGTGAAATGCGATACTTCCCCTATTTGCTGTAGGTAGTAGAGAAAGTAAACATCCTATCGAAGACGCCAGTCGTCTGCTTCAGGCTTTAAAAATACCCATCTGATAAAATAAGCCAACGTCAAAATTCTTAAAAGTGTTTTTATATATTAAAAACTTTCTACTTTAAGGTTAGTGAACAAACAATTCAACAGAGACCTCAGGAATCTTCAAATACTAAATTAGCTGCAGAGGAGCAGAAAAAGACGGAGGGCCTGTTAATGCACTAAATATTTTTTAAACAACATAAACTCAGAAGCAATGTTATTTTAGTGTTACAATTTTTAAACTCTCTTTTCTCGAGTTTTCATTCGCCGGCACCCCTCATTTTAAAACTTTCCAACAGGAAAAAAATGAAGAGACGTAGTTTAGCTAACATGTTTATTTGTGATGTTATTAAACAATTGTGTCAATTTTTATGCCAAGTATTAGGTTAATTAACATTTATATTGTCCCAAAGCTAATTAAAAATTCATCTATCTAATGTAATAATATACCTAATATTAAAGAGATTAATTATTTTTCAAAACAGTAAAAGAATTCACAACTCGGCAACTAATTTACAAATACACATGTAATGCAGATGACACAGATTTGTGCCTTAATTATACCACCACAAGAAGAAGAAAAAGAGGGGGTGATCAGCTCTACAGTCCCGGGTTCGTTTCTCAAGTGAAACAAGGTATTTTTCAGTTATAGAATTACTACGTTTCCATGAGGAATTGAAATCCATTTGAGTGCAATCCCATTTTCAATACGATCCGCGTTTACATGTTGAATTCAATCCGGAATGAGGTCGATTTGGATACGCAAGGCTCGAGCATATATAAGTCAAGCTTTTATGTTGGTAGCTTGGTTTATGTTGGCGAACCTGTAAAAATGTTTTCTGCGTATTTTAAGTAAGTTTTGGCGTTAGTGAATGTATTTTAGAATAATATATTGCGAGATTTTAGAAACAATAAAAGTGGCTTTGTTGTTGTTTTTTATTACACCAATTTCACTAAGAAAACAAAATGGCGACTGTGGAGCTTGTTACAACGAGTGCAATAGAAATTAGCATCATTAACGGATCCTGCTAGATTTCAATCCGGTATCTGTTTCCATGCAACAAAATTTCGATCGGACCCAAGGATTCAGTAGGATTTGAATCCGCGTTTCCATACAGTATTCAATGCGGAATGGGAACACCTCATGGAAACGTAGTAAATGTTCCGTTCTGCGTTCTGGACTGGGTGTATGTGACGTCACTTCCTTCTCACACTATGAAAGTAAGGTCATTCCGGTTGGACTCTAGTTCGGTTGGTGGAGCACCTGACTGCTGTCCCGCGTTCGATTCCCTACTGCAGCGGCCACCAACTCAATGCACAGTGTATAGCTAGAAAGTGGCCATTTTGGCAGTAAAAACAACTGGGGAAAAATAGTGAATGCCTGTAAATAGGATTGCTAGAAAACTTTTTTTTTTAACAAAGTATTATTCCTTTGAAGTGACGTGCCTAAGAAATGTAGCTAAAGCCATTAAGCTTGGTGATCCTTTTTGGCATAAAATACTGATATCCTTAAATCCATACCAAGAGATAATTTTCGCCCTTGATCTTAGAGAACGTGGGAGATCTACATAAGTTTCCCAGTTCCATAACTTTCTTTCCTCCTTTCATCTAATATTTTCAGCCTTTTTACAGTACAGTTTTGTACTAATTGGTTTATAACGTCATACAGATCTTTAAGCGGGGACGTAGGTGTGTTGCACTCACATGGCTTTCTCTACTCCTGTACTGACCATTCTTGCTAGCCCTTATTCCTATATCTTCTTCGTGTTAGTTGAGATAAACATTTGCAGAAATTATCTTATTGCTTATTTCCTTGTATGTACAAGGGGAATATTGAAATACAGTAGGCTTTGAGCGATAGTCAAATCTTTTAAAGTTAATTGTGTGCTTTAGCAAGATCTATATTTTTTGTATAGCAAGATTTCGTCTATCTCTTACGATTTACCAGTTAGCAAAAGTCATCCAGGGTAAACAGAACTGCATGGGCTATAGCCAGAGAATTCAAAATATACATTTCATTTGTCATAAACATATCTTAAACATATAGCATTTTAATCAAAATCGTTAGAGCCATTTTCGAGAAAATCGAAATTTTCGAAATATTTTCCATGTAAAGGGTACTTTAGGGTGGAGGAATTTTCTTCAAAACACACACACACACACACACACACACACACACACACACACACACACACACACACACACACACACACACACCGTTTTCTAAAAATATATTTTTTTTTTTAATTCAGGGGGCCTCAAAACATATTTCTGGTGAAACCTCGACATCGGATTTTTGGGTGGAATACAATACCTCCTCTACTTACTATACGTACTAGAGAAAGTAAAAATATCACCTCGAGAAGTCCTACATTTTCCAAATTGGAAAACTGAAATTTGGTGTGGTAATTACTAATTATTTTTTACACACTGTGTATAAAGTGACATTTTCTCAAAGCCTGCTTGAGATATTTGATTGAAACATTTTACGAGTTATCTTGAATATACATAATTCTTGGGAACAGAATTTTTATATGTATTATTGTTTTTAAGCTAAAACATAAAATATTGTTATCTTGACATAATTATTGAAAATCCATTCGAGTAAAATTTCACCAACGTTTAACTAAAATGTTGATTGAAATGCTGTTCCACTGGATTATGCAGTAGATTCTTCGCTATCAAACTGCCAAATGTGACAACTGTACATGCAACAGTTTTGGAGAAAATTTTGCCTTCAGGATGTAAAATGTAGAAAAGTTGAGTTATAAAGATTTACTTTGATTTCCATTGGCGCTGAGGTGTTTCAAAAGTAAACAATCTCAAATCACAGCCACGTCAATACACGCATTTCGCCATTTTGCCCACAGACTTCTCTAAGTGTACAAATAACACTTTCAGGAAACTGACAATCGAAACAGCAAAAAATACAAAAAGGGCAACCTTTATAAAGAGGAAGTAAAAAGTGGCTGGCACAATAACATTCACAGCTATTTCAATTATTTTTAACACTTATAGTAATAGAAGCATGGAACTTCAGGAATACGATCTCAATACTGTAAATAATTTTAATGAAACGAAAATAAATGTTATTTTTGAAAACATTTACCTAGATTTACCCTTAATGGTAACTTGAAAAGAAAGTAACTAAGTTATGTTGTTTTATTTTGCCCAGCTAAAGAAACTTACTATTTTCTTGAATGAATTTTCCCACATTTTAGATAATATCCTTGTTTTAAAATTTCTGATTATAAAGTAGCTGATATTTACAATATGCCGAAATGCTTACATGCGATGAGATACAACAAGATTAGTTCTGAAAGGGTTAAATTTAAACATCTGAAGTTTAGGTTTTGTGTTTAAAATACCACCAAAGTTTCTCATTGCTTATGTATTTGTTTTCATTTTTAGCCAGTTACCTTCAATCTTAACAGCTCGAGTAACTATGTTCATGTAACTTTGTAATTGAAAAGCATAAAAGAGAACACAATGGAATCTATTTTCCCAAAAATATCTGCGAGCAACTGCTGGTTATTTCGGAGTACACAATCCCAAATTACATACACACCAGTTCTTTGATTTTAGTACATACAGATTATAAATTACTAGTGTTCATAGTTGATATTGCTATAGTGTAGGGCTACTAATGTAGGTATAAGTTTTTATTTATGTATGTGGATCGAATATATCTCCTGTTGTTAAAGAATGGGATCGGAAATGCTGATCCAGATTACTTGCTCAGAGCCGGATTCGAACACGTGGCTGCTGCGTAATGTAGCAGGTTAGAAATATGTCAGAAAACCGTTATGATTAGAACACCTGCACCGCAAACATGTCACTACCAATTAGCAATTGTTGTACTGTTATTGATGACAAATATATGTACAGAGTATGACAATATTCTCGGATCGCAGGCGTGAATCTGAAGGTCAGGTCTGTCAGCTTTATCTCTGTCAGGGGCAGTTTTGTGCATGGGTTAAAGGAACTGCTTTGCAGCTGGTGGTACTAGGCGTCGTTAATAATTCATCTAATGGACTAACGCACGTGAAGCACTGTACTTATTATGTCATATGCCAAGGAGAGTAGAAGCGTACAGAAATAACTCAAGCGTATACAAAATTACAACACGAGCGTCTAATATCCATAACGAATATCCCTTATATCCAAAGTACTGATGGGACGATTCCAATATTTATCGGTATTCGATGCTAATAGTGACTTTTAAGCACCAATACTCGATGCTGGCTTTATAAAAAGCTGTAAACACCATGGCTGCTCTTATGAGTAGTTTTCTATGTACAAACCCATGTAATTATGTATTGTATCCTAATTACGAAAAAAAAAATCCTGTTTGACATTCTCTAATTGTGAGGAATATTTTATCTTGACTATTTCACTCGTGCCGTATTATTACCTCTCGGTCGTGGTATTATTGCTTTGGATACTTCCAGTTCTACCAACCTAATCATTTTCTTACGTTTCTGAACATCTGAAGTATCCATGCGCAATAAAAACAATTAGCGGGCCATTAAAAAATGGCAGACAAAAGATTTGGTGAATATTCTAGTGAGGATATTGTATTTTAATTGAAGAGTCGAAGTAAAAACATCTGATGTGTTGCACTCACATGACTTTCTCTACTCTTGTACTAACCATTCTTACAATCACGTTGTTCGGTAATGGCCTGAGAAAATAATGTGAGTGTTTCACACCATAATTTTTCTGTTGGTTGCATCCTTCGCTACCATCATAGGTGGATAGTGTAAAAGAGCTCAATAAGTGTAACTACAATGGATGACCTGAGATGTACCAATGTTGGAGTGTGAATAAAAGACTCGTCGGTGATTCTGATCAGATAATGAGAATCTCATATGTGATCGATTAAGATCTCAGCCTGAATAAGCCGACATCTGGTCTGTCTGTGTGGGCCCGCTGCTGGAAGAAATTATTCCAGTATCGTCCCTGGCTGGAGTTTCTGGCAGACTTGTGTTGGCACAGCTCCGCTTGTGACTGTTCCGACATGAGTTTCGCAGAAGTGGTAGCTACTGAGAACGGGGTTCATTATTTCAACACGTTTTATTCTAGATGTGTAACGGTGGCGCCTCGTCTACTGCTGCGGCGGACAAAGAATTTATTTGTTGATGAACATCAGCTTCACGAAATGCAGTACGTCTGGGGAATATGGTATCACTGGCTTTTCCCATAACACCACCAGAAAGCTTCAGCCGCAGCATCCACAAATAAAATCGAAAAATTAAAAATATGTGCTACATTCACATGATTCTCTGTACTCACTCCTCTTCAAACTATTCTTACATAAACTCATTATTCGCCTTTATGCATTTCGTTGTGGGATACAATAGGTAAAGCGAGTCAGATTTTTAAATAGCGTGTCGTTATGTGATGGCTTTAAAATTCCATATTCTTTGCATGGCCAGGAGGAAAAGGAAGGGGAGGGGGAAGAAAAAACAAGTACTTACCATTTGAGAAAAGTATCAGCATTTGAAAATTAAAATCAACAATAAAAATCTATCTCGGAATTGGTTAACTCCACAAAAAAGTTAGATTTCATATAAACTGTGTGCTTTAACGGGATCTACAATTTTTCTGTAGCAAGACTTTGTCTATTCCTAATGATGCACCAGTTATAAAAAGGTAATTCAGAATAAGGTTTTCACAAATTATTTCCAGAAAATTCAAGATATGCATTTCATTTGTTATTACATTTTAAACATATGCTATCAAAATCGTTAGAGCCTCTTTTGAGAAAATGAAACATAACCAAAAATTTAATATGTTTGGGATGAGGGTATTTTCTTGAAAATCTTCCTGTTGCACTTTCGGAAAATATGAACTTAAATACTGGTTTTTTATTTCTGAGCTACGCTATTCATAGGCACGCACACTTACACAAGGTCCTTTTTTTGGATTCAGGGTGATTGCTGAAACTGCCAGATGCGCAACAGTCACTTGAACTGTCCTCCGATGCAGTGTTGGGCGTACATCAGATCCGTCACAGTAGATTTAGCCGTGCCACGATCTTGAACCCACATAATACTAGTTACGCCACTGTATTTTATTTGCCTTGAGACATAACGTTATGATCCTCTTCCCACTTTACCGGACTTGCCTGGCTATGCTGTTTAATATAATTGGTCAATGCAAGGCATCTATATTGGTAAAATACTTCGCCGAAATCGAGTCTTTCTATTGAAACGATTTATTGGTGTAGGTACCGAGCATGTGTTTCTTTTTCTTTTGTTATTTAAGGTCGCATAACAGAACAAATTATATTGTAGACAAAATACACATAGCTGCAGAACAATTGAACGTTGACAGTGGTATAACACAGTAAATGAGATTGAAGTGAGCAATGCGTGATCTGGTAACCAGGACTTGTTTTCTTCTCCGGAAATGAATATTTGGAAAAGCTGGTTCTGTAGCAGATTTCCTAACAAGTTGTAACTTCATTCCAGAGGTTCACAAAACATTTCCGAAACATCTGTTTGGCATCCACATCAGCTTCAGTTTGTCGCAGCAATGTAGTAGATTTAGCTGCCACATTTGTTTGTTTTTGTTGTTGTTGTTGTTTTTTCCCCCCATTTTTTTCATTTCCAGATATACCTACATGTGACGGAATCCATGCCAAAGCGATTTGAACATCAGTCTTGTAGTGATAAAGTAGACGCTCCTGAATTCGTTGAATGAGTGGATTCATAGAAAATTTATTTGCAACAGCAGCAATAGTTGACATAGAATCTGAAAGGATTACGATTAGCGGATTATTGTGACTTAGGGTGCTTATTTCGATTGCCTTGATAACGGTCCAAGCTTCCCATGAAAAGATGGAGAAGTAATCCGGTATAGAGAGTTTCTGGAGGTGAGTTAGAGACTGTGGCATATCCTGAACTTGAGTCACGTCTTGATCCATCAGTATAGGGGCTCTAATGACCTAGCTGTCGACGGGCCCTTAAACCCTAATCACTCACTCACTCCATCAGTATATACTTTGTTTTCATTCTTTGTTTATTATAAAAATCTACTATTAATATTTTAGTTCTAGCGCACTGTGGTCCCAAACTGTACAGGATGGACCATTTAAAGTTGTGATGGCACAGTATCTCCAAAAGTACAAGTCGTAGAAAGAAATGTAAGTTGCTTGATGCTGTGGAACCCTGGGAATGAAAAACGACCGAAAAGCGTGTGTGTGTGTGTGTGTGTGTGTGTGTGTGTGTGTGTGTGTGTGTGTGTGTGTGTGTGTGTGTGTGTGTGTGTGTTGTGTGTGTGTGTCTGTGTCTGCGCGCGCGCGCGCCAGTCAGCCTGTGGACAGCATAACTCAAAAACGAAAAGTCGGTAGAAAACCAATTTAAGTTTAATGTCTTTCAAGGATGCCACACGAAGATTTTGAAGAAAATCCCTCCACCCTAAACTACCCTTGACATGGAAAATTTCGATTTTCTTGAAAATGGCTCTCACGTTTTTGATTAAAATGCCATATGTTTGAGATATTTTTATGACAAATGAAATGTATATCTTGAATTTTCTAGCTATAGCCCATGAAGTCCTATATACTCAGGATGACTTGCAGAACCGGTAAACCGTAAGAGATAGACCAAATCTTACTATACAAAAATGTAGATCTTGCGAAAAGTCACAGTTTGATAAATAATTTTTTGTAGTGTGAACTTATCGGAGATATGCCTTGTTATTTGTGTGAGTTTTGGAAAACTTATACTTCTGTCAAATGGAACATCGTTATTCAGTTTTTTATGTGTTATGCAAAGAGAACATATCAAATCTTTAAAAGATTTGTCTATCGCTCAAAGCCTACTGTATTCCCCGTATTCCCTTTTACCTACAAGGAAGTAAGCAATAATTTAATTTCTGCAAACGTTTACCTCAACTAACACGAAGAAGATAGAGGAATAAGAAATTGTAAGAATTGTTAGTACAAGAGTAGAGAAAGTCATGTGAGTGCAACACATCAGATTTTTAATACCCTATCTGCACCATGCGCATTAAATTTTGTGCTATGCTCCTAGAATTTTTTCAGCATGTGCCCACTTATGTGACTTCAACATCAGTCCTTGGTTTCAAAATCTGAAAATTTGTTCAGCTGAAAAAAGTTAAATACCCAAGAAATGTTCAAAGCAATATTTTCAATGTCCATCAAAGCAAAGAAGTTATTTACTTTAAATGTAATTATTTTTTCCTCCTGCCAGAGATTGGTGGTGTTTGTTGAGCAAGTAGAGTTTATAAAATAATAAAACTGTTGTGATATTTAAGTTTTTGTTGGGATGGAGTATTTTGAACATTAAGGCATTTTCCCATTTTGAATAAATTGAATAATTAATTCCCTCAAAACTATAACACAGATTGTGTTGGAACTTTGTGTGGTAGTTTATAACAGACACAACTTTAAGTGTGCAAAGTATTTATTTCATGTCTATAAAAAGATAGAAAATTCAAATTCAAATTT
Organism: Tenodera sinensis; assembly: GCA_030765045.1. Classification (NCBI taxonomy): domain Eukaryota; kingdom Metazoa; phylum Arthropoda; class Insecta; order Mantodea; family Mantidae; genus Tenodera; species Tenodera sinensis. Next base: position 109,335,325 of record CM060964.1, read on the forward strand.
CAGTCCCAAGATGATTGGGGGAAAGTAAATTTCATATGGCGTGTTAGTAGCGCACCTGTAACAGTTTACTCTAGTGCAAAGTTTACCCATCTGTGCTTCGTGGAGCCCTAAGAACCACGTGTACACTTTTCCAGGTGGTGCCTGTTTACTGCAGGAGAAATACAGTAGTGAAATAAATTAATTAAAGAATTAGAAACAAAAGATAATATCAGATTGTAAGGAAATTCCAAAGTATCTATATTCAGAAATTTGCCAAGTTAAATTTCCAGTCTTCTAAAAGGATATTTAGAAGTTAAGGTGTACCTCAGTTGGCAGGGACATAGCAGCGACGGCCAAATAAGACATTTGTAATTCAACAGGCATTTAAAACCACAAATTGTCAAATCTGACTCATAAGTTCCTCATCAAGTTATTGCCAAATTGTATAAAGCAGCAAATGACAGACATTTTATGGATGTGGCAAAGAAACTCTCCTTGTCAAGGTGAAAAAGAGGCTTCAGTGAATATTTTATCCAGGCAGCTCATCAGCAAGAATCGAGAGATCTGCCAGGTGATTCCTGGCAACTGAACTGCAGATTCAGTCGTGCTGAACTTAAGAGAACGTTCTTACGCTGAATCCCACAGCTATCATTTCTGAAGGAATTGGAATATTTCAAGTTTATTGCTTTGTGACCAAGAATCACCATGTGGGAAGTAATATACCACGAGGCTAATTCATTAATCATGTTTCTGAAGGAGGTAGCAAGTAGCTTATTTGTGGACGCTCTTTAACCGCTTTGTTGTTCACAATATAAGTCAGTGCTTCATATTGTATTAGATCTCCCCCATTTAACGTTTCGGAAACTTGTGTTTCTTCAACGTCATAAGGCCAGACAAGTAAATCAATGGCTTTTTCATACTTTCTTCCAATATTCCACGTTTCCACAAATACGTGGAGCTTGCTTCCAAAAGGTACCATATCCAACAGAGTAAATTTACAGGAAATTGAAAATCATTGCTTGTAGTTGTAAAAAATAGACAGTCATTTCTTGATTGTGGTATTCTTTGTGCATCATCACATGGGCGCAGCGAAGGAGGAGCCCCACCTCCTTGGAAATGTATGAATTTAATGTGCAGTCAATTACTGACTGTTAGACCATTGTTTTAATTTTCATGTAAAGAACAATTTTTATTCAGCACAAATTAATATGGTTACGTCCAGCAAATACTACATTTGACACCAGAATATAATAAGGATGTTGGTGATGGCGTTGGTGATGATGATTATGGTGATCCGTACAAGTCTTAGGTCCGAGGCCTGTTACGGACTCAAAACAGGATAAAATTCTCCATCCACCGCTTTCTAGGACGTCCAAGAAATCTTTGCAGAATAATGAATTAATGTTGTTTGATTGGACACCTCCAACACGCGGCCCCCGAAAAAAGGTCTGCCGACACCCATACATCATCAATCACATTCATGCATCTATTTAGGATATTTAACACATTTGCAAGCAACTTGCAATATTTTTAGGTTAGATTTGGTACATTTTGGCCACAAAATCGATTATATCGGCATAAAATAATTCAGTATAATGAATGGGGAAGTAAAAAAATTGATTACCTACTCTTAATGAAAAATTTAATATATTATTAAACATAATTATCTCAAAATATGTAGCCTATAGCTGCAGTTCTAATCATAACAATGAGTAATAACATCGATATTATTCTCATCCACTGTTCTAATACCCTCTATGTACAATATTACAGTAAAACGAGAAATTGTTACGCCTGGACAGTCTATGGATACTAAAAAGCCTTCAAGTCCTTTTTGACCTTTTAACATATTAATTACAAGAAGCCTTCAATAGAAAGTACAATATTAGACGTAGTACATATTAACGTTAAATAATTCAGCGTATTAGGGGCGTAAGTACAGATAATTTGATAATTGGCACCTTAATAAGTATGCACTTCAGTGTGTTAGTTGACTTTTCCCTTCATGCAACAGTTTCTCCACTAGCACATCACGTAGTTTACTACCTGATGTTTTCTGCACGGTCGTAAATGCGCCACAAAATGAACGCCTCTCAGTTTGCTTCCACGCCATCACACTTTAATACCTGACTTGCTGACCCAGGTAGTCTGGGGTCATTAGCCTTGCAGAAAGCGTTCGAACTCAGTTACACATTAAAATAAACAAAGACAAGGAATAGCATTACATCCACAATTTTAACTTCGTTTGTCATCTTCTTCTGTGAAGGTGTAAGTTGTGGATAACACACATAATGAACATTTGGATACGCAAGAACCGAGACTAATTCCTCCAATTGTTATTACGTACTTAGTTTCGTGAGTGTAACTTGACTTTCCCTTTGGCGAGGACTGTCCGGTTCGCTTTGCCCTCACAACAACCCGTCCCACGCTCTCGGGGAAAAAAACACGCATTACTTGAGTGTGCCACACTTATCTGGAACTACTACCCAACCTGAAAACATACTACACTTAGAAACTAAAATTATTAGTCTGCGAATGATGTAAATATTTATGTAATGTTGTTCATCGATCTATCCTAAGTAACTAATACAAATATCTGCAGTTATACACCCGAACACCCTGTATAGTATTATGGATGGAGCTAAACAAGAATGATTTATTATTACTAAAATGTTGAATACATTATTAAATATTATTTATTTCAAAACATGTGGCCTGTTTTCTATTATTATTATTATTATTATTATTATTATTATTATTATTATTATTATTATTATTATTATTATTATTATTATTATTATTATTATTATTATTATTATTATTATTATTATTATTATTATTATTATTATTATTATTATTATTATTATTATTATTATTATTATTATTATTATTATTATTATTATTATTATTATTATATTAATATATAATATACCTATAAAGCATATATGGATATTATGTATATGGATGTATACGTTGAGTATTCGTATTATTTGTCTCGTTTGCACTTGTTGATTAGCACACGTACTCTGCTAAATGGTGGTATAACCCATATTCCCTTTTTGTGAATACAGATAGGGATTATTGCGCTGTGCGTGATTCATTTGTCCCAAAGTTAGTTCAAAGAAAGCCAGTAGGGGCCATGTCAACTAACGCTCAGTAGAGCTTACAGGAGAATGTAGGAGTGTCATTAAAATACATTCTAGGATTCTTCCCATAAAACCTACTCCCTTACCTGCTGCTGTTCATATTAGTATTCCGAAAAGCTGTTAACATTACGTATAACACGTGTCTACATTGGGAAGATGCGTCCAACGGTATCAACCATATGGGTATTCATGTTTGCGAAGCACGTTTGAAGGGCAGAGTATAGAGGCGCCAATTCCGTTCGCATATCTTTGGAGGTTGTGGAGTCACACAGTACCAAGGTCGTACGACAATTTTTCCCATACGTTATATTTTTACATATGCATTCAGAATACACATGTGTTCTGTTGTTTTCTGGCAAAGATATCTCATCAAGAATAGACACTGAAAGCAGTTGAAAATATGTTTTGTTTTCCCGCTTTAAAATATTTTTGACCTAATAATCCAGATAATTTGGGAAGGTATCTAAGTGCGAAAACAATACTTTTTAAACGTCCACAACAATGTATGAATGTAATGCTCGTTAGTCATGCCAAAATATTTCTTTCTCTAATTTAAATATTCTGACACTGCTCGCAAAATGGTTTATTTGATGAAATGTTATCTATTTTTGTATATATTTAAAAGTATTACATAACTTGCTTCATTCCTGAAACATTTTATGTATGGAATATAGTGGAAGGTAAATATTTTAATTTCTTTCGTAATTAGCATTCGAATGAAAATATTTATATTATACTGTGACAAAAGCGACAGAAGTCCAGTCCAGTATTTTTCTCACTTTATTTTCCTCTAACTGAATGCACAAATGTACAGTTCTCTTTTACTGATGTTAACACAGTCTTTAGTCTTTCGTGATACTACAATACCCAACTGTTTTCTTTTCGTAACCTTGACTCACTTCTTTCACTGTCTTTCTTCACTTTCTGTGTCTCTCATAAACCAACTGACGATCAACCACTCAACTCTCATTAACATTTCTTAACTTTGACGCGACGTATCGTTCACGACATACCTCCCCCCTCCCCCACACACAGAGCCGTCTCTCACTGACACACTGACTGACTCATGTCTGTAACGGTAACGCTCCGCTGTTTCCTCGCCTCCTTAAGCTACTTCACACCACGTACCAGGCCGACGAGCAAAGTCGCAAGGTCAAGCTTCCCCATACCACTCACACCACGCGAACACTTGACTAACAATCAAGTGGTAACACAAAAGGGTTTCCAGAACCTTTGAGGGGCATCCAGTGGCCGGCGTGTTTGTGGAAGTCGAAAAAGGTCCATGTTACGCCATACTCGCTATATAAAGAGGGAGGACTATGGCATTGAATTTTTCAGTCTCACTCTCCCTTTCCTGTTGTTTGCAATAGTATTTTTCTTGTTATTAAAACAATGGTCTATTATGTTACTGGTTTTACCCTTTCTAGGCAATGTAATGACCAATGAGTTATTGACTAGTAAAACTTACATGCACAAGGGAGTGCACGCACGCACGCAGGCACCCCCCCCCCACACACACACACACACTTAATGTGTACAGCATTAAAAGCCCAAAGCCGTGAAGTAGTAAATATAGATCTAGAACGATCACAATAACGCGATAGGAATGAAGGACTTCGACAATCCGATATATATATATATATATATATATATATATATATATATATATATATATATATATATATAGTATTTGTGTCCTACATCTTTTATGTGGTGTCTGATTTGTATACCTCCATCAACCAGCTATTGGGATCCTTCTAGATCTATACAAGAGATAATTCAACATACGATATATGTAAATTGTACACTTACGTGCAAAAAAAATTGACCGATTCTGTTATATTCCAACATATGTAGGATAATACGCCACGTTTTTGCACGTCACTATACATATTCACATATGCTGACTTTTCTTTGCATGCACCCTGGAATTTTATATAACTGAAAATCATAAAATAAACACATTTTAGAAGCAAGGTAAGATTTTATGTCAAACATTAATTACCTTTTATATTTAATTTAATCCATGTTGAAGCCTACGTGCACAATCCATGTATTCAAAAAATGCACACTAACATAATTCGGCTTAGAATATAAAAAGCTCCTGTATATATCAATAAAACAGTGTTTTTTCCACGTGTAATGACTCCAGAAAGCATTTGTCTTTACTTTGAACATTTTATCAGTCAAATTGAAGACGAGGAAACACTCATAATTATTATACAGAAAGAACAAGCGACATTACAGTTTACATGTTCTGGCGTTTTTTAAGTTTTTCGTTTTATTAATTTTATATTAACTATTTTTTAATTGTACCTATATTTCTAATTTTTCATGCGTGGTGATTAAAAATTATTTTACATGTGTGGAGTAGAACTATTCTTATAATAGTTCGCAGTATTACCTTCATATAATTTAAACTGAAGGGGAAAAGATGTGCGAAGTTTTAAATGCTGAAGAAATAATGAGGAAGTTATGTAAAAACGTTGATAGTTGTTTACGTTGATAGTTTTTCCTTCGTCAGATACAAATTCATTTCACTGCAATTTCAGGTTATAACCAAACAACACAATTTTGAGTGCTAAACACGAAGAAGTTAATAAATCGGTGCAATTTTGAAAAACTTATAAAACTCGTAAAATGACAAAACTTGAAAGATGCCAGAACACTAATTATAATGCTGTTTGTAATTTCTGCACATTAAAAAATTACAATTTTCTCTTCGTTAACTTGGCTGCTAAAATTTTAGACCGAGACGAACATATTCTGGAGTCACTGTGGTACTCCTGGAAGTCCTATAAAACTATAATAGTGCAGGAAGTTATATCTTTGCTAAACTTAAGACTTTTATAATGGAACTTTCTCATCAGATTTTCTTTCTGATGTTCATAAAAGTCTACAGGGCATGTGCTGATGTAGATAGCAGCAGGGCAAGAAATGTGGAATGGAGTTCTTAGATGCAGAACAAAGATGTGCTTTCATGCAGTGTGAAATTTGCTAGGCCACAGCATTCAAAGAAATTGTCTGGAGAAGTACCAGTTGCCTGCTAACCTTGAACAAGTAAGGGAAAATGTGACATTTTTCTCTGGTGCTATCAGTGTCAACACATTGCAATTTACTTTCCTGAAGATAAGTGAATAGAATGTGTTTGATTCTGGATTGTTGCAATAGTTCCACGTATGCTGCCACATTAATCACCAAGGTTGAATTTGAGGAGTATTGGACAGAACTCCGGACTTCCCCAGTTGAGACTGCAGAGAAACCGATGCAGTTCAGAGGACACTGATACTGAAATACACAGAATTTTAGTTAATGAAAAAGGTCTGCTTGATTTAAACGCATTATTCCTTGCTTTCAATTCCTTTTAGAAATGACCACTTTTACGTAATTTGGTGTTTTTCGCTGTTGAATTCTAACACAGAATTACATTTTGGGTGTGGTAGCAGTGACATAATATACTCTTTCAGTATTGTTTCACAATGGTTATTCAACGTCAATTAAATCTTCAATTAAGCGTATTTAAATTGCCTTTCTCATTCCTTTCTCTACGAAAGTATAAGCTGTATATAGTATAATTGAAAAATCCCACAATTTATTGCAACAAAAAGGCAACAAATTGTGGGTTCTTTTAAATTTAATTTACACAAAAGCCATTGAATCTATTGATATACGCCAAAGGAAAAAGTCGTTTATTCAATTTTCTATAAATATAGCCATAAATCAAGAAGCTTCAATCAATAATAACTCAGTCAGGTGATGATACGTTTTTTTTATAACAATAATTTTTCTATAAACTTTTCATTGGTATTAGACTTTCTTGTTATTCACAACATGAGAAATTCGCTGTTAAAGTCTGGCGGATCATTTAACTTCCACCCAAACTCCAACACCGGTTGACCGATCACCATGAAAACGGACACATCTAAGTGTTTTTTCATGGAGATTTTTATGTTATCCATTTTACTATGCAACATATTACATTCACATAGCTGACTCTAATCGCTTTTCTTTTCTATAACACGATCACGTGTCCTCTACTCGCTCTTCAACATATAATTCATACAATTTTCAATGACTGAAGTAGAAATTCAACGTATAACATCCATACGGTTTTCTCTATTCACTTTTCCTTTACGAAACACAATCACGTGGCTCTCTTTGCTTCCTCTACTACTAACAATTGTTACCATTTTCTATATGTTTGAACTATAAATGCAACATAGGTTTTGCATTCACGCGATGTTCTCTATTCACATTCACATCTCCTTCTCTACTCTCTATCTCTTCAACATACAACTCATATAATTTCCTGTGTGATTGAAATACAAGTGCAACTATTACATTTACACAGTTTTCTCCATTCGCTTTTCTTTTACGTAACATTTGTGCTTCTCTACTCACTCTTCTACAAACAATTCATACCATTTTCTATATGACTGAAATAGAAATGCAGCGTATTACACTCACACAGCTTTCTCTACTCGCTTTTCTTCCTCTGGTATTTGTGGTTGCTCAATGGTGCTTTTGTATAATGTCTCCCTGTGTTTTTATTAATTTATTCTGCTAATTTTTTGTTATTTATGGTCTCCTAAGATTTTAAACTCTTTAAGTGCATTAAGTAATATTTTTAATTTCTCCAAAGAAACATAAGCTAGTGGGAAAGTGCAACCTAAGCCCAAAAGCTTCAGGGTTAAATCGTCAAACTATGGGCAATGTCACCTAGTGCTCATATAAAAGCAGATGTCGCAGGAGGGAAAGGCTATCTTGCGAGTTGTCACACTATTGCTATCAGTTAACTTTGGCACTGCCCAAATTAGCAACTGCGCCAAAAGCACAGGGTATTCCATGGCAAAGACTCTGTAGTTGCCGTGAAAAAACTGTTGTTTCTAGCGACATATCAGTGACCTCATCTTGCAGCTCATCTAATCTGTTTAGATGTGTCACATCCACAATTGGGCAGAAATGCTGTAGACGGAAAATGACTTTCATCAACTGAAATAAGCGGAGGTCCATGAATTCCGAGAACTAGTTGGACAGATATGGCAACACTTACTATTGTTCCTTGGGAAGTACAATCCAGACGCAACCATGCTTTGTATATATGGAATTTCTTGAGGATTTTTTACACTGTAATTGGGGAGGATATCAGAAAAACACACTACTTCTAGCCTATCAAAGAACGTACGTCGTTCTGGGTGGTTCAGTTGATCAGGCACTGGCCTACTGATCCCAAGGTCGCGGGTTCAAACTTGGCCCAAACTGATGGCTTTTAAATGTGCTTAAAAGCAGCAGGCCTATGTCATCAGACTTACTGGCTTGTAAAAGAATTCCTGAGGGACGAAATTTCGCTCACCGGAGGCGCTGATATGAACCTGGAAATTAACAGCGTCGTTAACACTACATATAATGTTTTAAATGTACCTTATCGAGGTAAAGTAGTGCAGTGTTGACAAAGAAAAATATGGCAGTAGCTTAACTCGGACGCCTTGAAAACACCTACACCTGAGTAACTGATAATATTAGTTTGGGTTAAAAGTTAAGTAACCCCGTGGCACAACAACCCATCCAACCCAAGGCCTACGGCCCGGCCACTGCGTCCTCCACCTCTGTCCACCACAGCCGTCATGGGTGGGGTGCAGTACTGGAGGTAGGACGTGGCCAGCGTCCCTGTCCCTCCCGGCCGGTTATGCGGCCTTCTCCACCTGGGGCCGCTACTTTTCAATCAAGTAGCTCCTCAATAGGCCCCGCAGGGACCTAACGTGGCTGCGTGCACTCCAGGCCAAACCTCCCAGCGTGGAACAATCCCATGCGGTGCCGGGGATGGAACCCGGGCCCCCCGCGCCAGAGGCAGGCGTGCTACCATTGGGTTAAAGGTACTATTCTGCAATCACTTATAGGCCCTTTATTTATAGATATATTTCCATTAACGTATTTCAAAGCCTTATATGCAATTCTACAATACTTATTTTGCGTATTTGACATGGATCTACCCCCCCCCCAAGGGGGAGGGGATGGGACAAAGTGAGACTGGAGGCTTGTCAGAGGGCGGAGCCAACGAAGCCCCCAGAGACGCATAGAAGCCCTAACAGTTTCAGATATTGTCACCTGGCGCATAACCGAAGTGTATCCTCTACCCAGGGAGAGGGCGACGAGGCGACCCTTGCGGCCCGGGCAGCAACTTCCAGGGAGGTCCAGGGAGGATGTTCCAGTGCGCAAGCAACTATGCCATCTGTCTGCAATTGCCTGAACGAACCGCGCTACCAACCAAATCTGAAAGATGAAATGGACAGAAATGAGAAATGAACGGAAAGGAATCCGTGGAGAAGAGATTCGCCTAAGTGACATGGGGAAACCACAGAAAAAAAATGTCAAAGTGCGCGGTCACGGGGATCTAACCAGCGAACTCCCGAATGCGGGCCACAGACGTTACCGCCTGAGTCACCCCGCTCGGTTGATTATACTGTAAATGAATGAAGTGAGCTTTGGCACTGCTCTCCTTTTTAAAATGCTGGAGGAAAAATGAATTAGCCAGGAAACACAAGAATTTGTAATGCTGGATCGCTCTTGAAGCATGCCACGGTCAAGACTCGAACCACGGATACTTGACTCGGATGAGTAGTTTGATATGCATATTGGCATCTCGCCAAAGTAGCTCAAGCGGTAAGAAAAACATTGACATGGGTAGTCGAAGATCTGTGTTTCGAGTCTCAAGTCTCTGCTGTGGCGTCAATTGTTTCAACCCTGACTCAAATTTCCAATTAACCGTCTACACACGTTGTGCAAATGGACAGTTATCAAATCTTTAAAATAAAAAAGAAACATCTTTTGCATTGCACAGAAAGATTTATATCATAACACCTCATAACCTAACCATTAGTTGTTAGAAAATTGATACCATTAACAATGCTTCATATAAATATATTTCCTTAGATTTCATACTTCTCTGTTCTATGCCGAGCCAGCTCCAGCGGTCAATGCTCTTCACGCCACTTTTGCAGTATCTTAATTCTTAATCCATACAAGATATTACTGTAGACCGAGGTGGCAGAAAGCAAATATTTTAAACTCGCCTCCCGTCCAAAATGCACGAGACTTCACAGCAAAACCACAAGGTCTTCCCAAGACTCGGAAGTGAAACAAATGCATGCATTTACCCATGTTAGCAGCCAGCTACGCTACCCTATTGTAGGAAGGACTTCACCTTTTAATACTTATTACTAGTGTTCTTTTCATCTTTCTTTTTTGTGTGTGTATTCCAAATGCTTTTAGTAATATAAAATTATTTAAAATAATTTCTCAACCTGGAAATAATGTAATACTGTGGGCTCGTTGATTAAATTGTAGTGTTTGAATAACAGTTGCGTAAATATAAATAAAAGTGATGAACTTAACAAAGCGCCCAGTGCCCATTTATTTTATACAAACACCTTGGCAGTTGACAGGATATTAAATTCTACCAACCAAAGGGTGTAGACAAGAACAGACATTTTCTATATTGACTCTATGACAACTTGCGCAGAACACTTAGCACCTCGACAGAACGGCGATCTTTTATACCTATGCCCCTGACGAGGCACCCCTCGGGAGAATGGATGAGGCGAGTGGATCCTTAGGGCGGCCGGAACGTTGCCACGACAGAGCAGGTGGCTGGGGTTCTACATTTTTCCAGTTAGAAGCACCTCGGTGGAGGCTGGCTTGGCTCCCCTGCCCCCCCTTCAGACTTGTGCCATCCCATGGGGGCCCGGAGACTGGTGGCTCGACTTCCAATCCGGCGGACGAGATTTCCAGAGCGCATCGCATTTGTTCACCCTGCTGTGCTGCTGCCGCGACACTCGCCGACACTTCCAACCCTGAAAGAAACCCAATGGAATGAAGAATGAAATGACATGATTCCAAATTCGGCGGATATGGAAATCCTTCCCAGCATTCGCCTGACGACCCAGGGAAACCTAAAAAAAACATGTGTCAAGAAGGTCGGTTACGGGGATCGAACCCGCGACCTCCCGAATGCGGGCTACAAACGTTACCGCCTGAGTCATTTCACTCGGTCGTTTTCTATATTACTGAATCATGCAATAAATTAGCTTCATTTAGCTTGGCACTCGAAGATCCTTCATTGTTATCATACCTTATCTGCCGGAGATTTCCATGTGAAGGAAATTACAATAATACTTTTACCGCAGACAAAAATACTTTCTAAACCACTTGTGTTTAAAAGAATTTCCACTAGCTACCATCCCTTATCTACCGGAGATTTCCATGTGACAGAAATACGAATTTGCATTAGGGAAACTGCATTCAACGCGTTCTTGGATGAACAGCAGTTTCAGCTGTCACTCTTGCACAGGAAATTGGCTAGTGATCGTTTTATTTGTGCTGTCTATCTTAATTATTATCTAGTTTAGGAAGAGCAATAGATTAAATCGCATGCAAAATCCCCACGCGAGCCTAATGTCCACTGAGTCATTAGATGCAGGTGTCCTCGAGATATTTCACAACACAGGATGCACTGATGCGGTCCTTGAGGAGGCGCCTGTAGCCAATTTGCGTCGTACATTAATAGCGCAAGAAACAGGTAAAATGCGTCATCATCCATTGCTGCAACTGCAAAACAATATTTCCGGACTGTTAAGGTATTGTGCGCTAAATTATGTGAATTACTATGCTTTATGACTGTGATTTTCACATTCGTAGCATATTTCGCAGGAATTTTCTGTCACCATAGTTTGAATAAGTACATTTAACGAAATAACTACTGTATAACAGTTACTCAAAATTGACCGCAACAGATCGTAAGTGCATTTTGTTTCGTTTTAATAACTGCAAATTGTATGTTTAACTAATGTTTAGTTAACTCAGGTGTAAACGTATTTAAAATATATACATACTGTGGGTTGTATTATTGCTACAAATTCCTAACTCGGAAAAAGAAAGAAAGGAAAAAAGGATGAAACTATGTTGGAGTGTAGATACATGTAATAAATGGGCAAGGTTCCTGTATATGCGTTTAGAAACCTATTTGGAAAATTACTTCTTATCACGATGCTTGTAATTTTCTGACGTTACATCCCAAACTGAACCCCTAGTACGAACTTCTATAAAATATACCGTATCTATACTTGACAAAAGTCTGAACAAGGAAAATCAGGCCACTGTGGCAACACGTGAAAGCACATGCGGCACTGAAAAATTAAAACTACAACTGTGGATTTTCCAAAGTGACAGCTATGATCCGATTGTCTCGCTCGGAGTGAGACAACGCGACGTGCATAAACAGACCCACATACTCCCATGCATATTGAGATCATACCATTGTCACATATTTCGTGCGAACTGAAAGAGCACGCGACGTTTTTTTGAGCGCGTAGACTCAGAATATTGTGCGATTGTCGCATGGTATGATTCAGGGATGTCCAACTTTGTCTCTTGGAGACGCTTACGTAATGAGCGGCTATCCCCCACTCCACTCCTTCAGTCGGAGGGACAGACAGTCTGTATCCACTGATGGACACAAACAGGCCGTTCCTAAGCCATACCTTGAAATTTCTGGGAATGGCCTCAGAAGACCTCTTCATTCTGGATAATTTTTGCATAAATGTTAAACAGCAAGAGACAAAGTTTACTGAATAAAAATGTGGGTATAGTTAAAGCACAATTTATATAAAGTACTTCGTTTTTCTTTTGAGTGAACCATTTCCGAAGTATTCTTTCTTATTTGTTTGAATTTACCAAACACGAATGCCTTATTCGTTTTTCTTGTCTCTTGGCCTTGGCCGTGAAAAGATAACGGGATTTCAAAGACATCCCATAGCAACCAGCTCATAAAACATTTCACTACCGTTTAAAGTCTACTGTATTCTCATATGCCCCTTACACCCAGAAGAAAATTAACAGTAAGGTAACTTCTGAAAATGCTTATGTAGATTAAAATGTTCTACATAGAGAAATAAGCACAAGTGCAAGAAAATTTGCAAGAAGAGTGAGTATAAGAGTGGATATAACTCTACATATATTTGCTACCAGAGTTGCTTTAAAGTGAACTATATTAAACGTCTGTATCGCTATAATGTTACACGACGATCACTTGGTGGATCATATAAGTGGAGACCGGATGTTAAGCAAAATGCCTATTCTTAATCACTATAGATATCATAAAAACGACTTAATTTTAGTTCAACGTTGCTTTTTCTAAAGTTGAATGTGCCTGTTTTTGTCTATTTTAACATATAATGCCTATACTATGGCTATTTCCGTTTTTTTCGGGTAGAAACCCCCCATTTTATTCAACAGTTGAATTAAAATGCTTATCATACAGACAACTTGCATCTCATGGGTTCGTGACATGTTAAGGACTTCTTAAATTTGCTTTGCTCACTATTCTGTCCTACCAGATGCCATTAAATGCCTTGAAGGGGGAATTACAACACTGGTAAATTCGCTGCAAGTTGTGGATAAAGTTGCTCAGAAAATTGAAGTTGTTCCAGGTGAGGCAGGTCAACGTGCAAGAGAAAACCTGATGTGTTGCACTCACATGACTTTCTCTACTCTTGTACTAATCATTCTTACAAACTCTAATTCCTCTTTCTTCATGTTAGTTGAGATAAACATTTGCATAAATAATCACATTGTTTACATCCTTGTACGTGCAAGAGGACTATGGGAATACAGTAGGCTTTGAGCGATAGTCAGATCTTTTAAAGTTTTGAGATTCCGTTCTCTTTGCGTGGTTGACATATAAACAAATGAATAGCGATGTGCCATGTGACAGAAGTGTGCTGTCCAAAATTAACATAAATAACAAAGCATATCTCCGAAACGGTTCACTCTACAAAAAATGTATTCAGACATAAACTGTGTATTTTAGCAAGAGCCACATTTTTTGTACAGTAAGATTTGGTCTATCTCTTACGGTTTACCAGTTATGCAAAAGTCATCCAGAGTAAATAGGACTACATGGGCTATAGCCAGAAAATTCAAGGTATATATTTCATTTGTCATAAAAATATCTCAAACATATGGCATTTCAATCAAACTCGTTGGAGCCATTTTCAAGAAAATAAAAATTTTGAAGCATTTTCCATGTAGTTTAAGGTGAAGCAATTTTCTTCAAAATCTTCGTGTCGCATCCTTGAAAGACTTAAATACCAACTTTGGCTTTTAACCTACTTTTCGTTTTTTAGTGTGTATGCTGTCGACGGACTGACACACGCGCGCGGACCTTTTTCTAACAATGCATTTTTGGATTCAGGAGGCCTTAAAACATATATTTCCGGTGAAATCTCGACATCGAATTTTTGGGTGGAATACAATACTTGCTACATAGGACTGATTCTTAGAGGTTGAAACAGTGCTTCAAGTGATATTGATCCACAAAATCTTCTGCTCCTCGAGTACACTCCGATAACATCAGTAGAAGTGGAAAGGTCGTTTTCAGTACTCAAAGTTTAAGTCTTTCAAGGATGCGATGCGAAGATTTTGAAGAAAATTGCTTCACCCTAAACTACCCTTTCCATGAAAAATTTGTATTTTGTTGAAAATGGCTCTAACGATTTTGATGCATCTGATAAAATGCATAAGTTAAAAGCGGAAAATTTGAAAAAAATATCTCGTTATTATGTGTAACAAATGAGTGTTGTTTAATGATTGACAAAAGTTATTGTGTATTAAAAGTGATGCATTAACCAAATTACTAACAGTTCATACCTGCAGCGTTTTGTTTAGGTTCCACTATTATGTCTTAATATTTTGTAATTTGTGTGTTAATCTATATGTCTCACGTACGTAAATTTGATTAAATACTGCATGCTTTAAATGTTTTATTTCTACTATGAACGAGAAATCCAAATAGTGTTCAGTTTTCTTATCCATTGTTTTGCATTAGTGCCTATGTTTGCACTTTAACAGCCTTTTTACCTGCATATTTTGAACTTTTTAAGTGCCAAAAGTTCAGTCGCTACTTCTAAGAACTTTGTAGACAAATATTGATTGACTTTTTAAACGTAAGCAGTACCAAAGAAATCACTAATGAACAGATGTTTATCGCATAAGATTTGAAAGTGCTTTCGTAAATCAAACGTAACGTACATATAACCAACGTGTCACTGCAACACAATGCACGGCGGGAGGTTAGGGAGTGGCAATGTCCGTATATAGTGTAAGGAGGTAAACTCAACTTCCCCCTTTCGCTAGCGTTGGAGATCACTGGTATAAATGTTTCCATTTAACTCCATACCTTCAGATTGCGCCGCACGTGTCGTGCGACATGAAATCGCATGCATAAATGGGGCCTAATAATCTTTATTCAAAAGCAACTCGTCCCTGTGTCACACGTAAAAGAGATGGCAAGCTTTGCAATAGCAATGGAAATAAGGTTGTAGCCTAACAAATGCCAGCATTATGTTGACGTTCAGAGAAAGTGGAAGGTGGAATGATGAACTTATTGTTCACGCATTCTCTCTGCGCACCATATCCGATAAGCGCCTTAACTAACTACTTCCTAGTTAGTGTTTTATAAGTTAGCACCGTTACGCGCAGGATATATGAAAGTAACGGAAGTATTTACGGATGTCTTAACCACACGGATGCAACCAGTGTGGCTTTTGTTTAATTTCTCCTTTGCTTTTCTGCACTTCAATGAGAATGGCATACCTAAGTATTTTATTTTGTAAAAGCGTCAAGAGCATCAAGGAATGCTGATGTGACTTGTTTGTCTCTACAGTGATGTTAGTTTGAATAATGTTCATGAGTTCCATCACAGACGGACCCTAGGAGGTGCCACGAGGGGCTTATATCCTCCCCCACCCTTAAATGCAGAAATATATGACAATCGTTATACTCCAGGTTATGGTGTTGCTCTGTTTATGTAAAATCAAAACCAACTCTTATTTATGTTTTATTTACAGAGAGACCCAAAAACATCCGAACCGCTGCGCGGTTTTTTTCCATTACGCAAACAGAAACACGATAACGGAGCTGCTGTACACAAAGTCATAAGGTTGACTTATTTTTCTCTGCTCTGAAAGTGCAGTATTGAGCTGACGTGATAACGTGTGATCGAGTTATTACCAGCGTGCTGTATTATTTTATGGTGTACTTAGTCACAAAGTGTATTGTGGCTCAGCATTTGTTTTTTGTTGCACAGCGTGTATTTGTTTATGATTCGTATGTTTTAACTCGGTCAGCTCGCTAAGCGAAAGTACGATTTGCAGAAATACTTCCAGGTGATCTGCCATTTCTATCTTTGGGGTGGCTTAAAGCATAAAGTGTACAAGATAAACCCACACACCTGGAAGAATTAAAACAAGATATCCACCAGGAAATTGCCAGCATTTCTCGACGTGAACTACGTCAGGTGATGGATAGTTTCCTAAAGAGGTGCCAAAATGTATGGACAACAGCGATGGCCAGCTTCAGCATCGCTTTTAATAACATTGGTAAGTAAAACTGTTGTATGGTTTCATCCGCGCTGTTTTACGACAGCGGCAGTTGGCAACGAGCGCCGAGGACGCGTACAGTGCAGCCGGTTCGGAGTCTTTTGGATCACCCGTTACTTAAACTACCACCTATCCGTTCGCGCTCAGGGATTGAATTTACCACAGGGATGGACCGTATCTTACATTATGTTACGTTATCTTAAAGGACCCTTACGAAGGGAATACGTTAAAGAAATTCAACATTATGGTCTCCAGTGCATCGTTAGTAATACTCCAACCGTTTAGGTTTAAAGTATCGAAATTGAAAGCTCAAATAGTTGCTAGTTTTACAATCCTCAATTTCTGTTGCAGAAAATGTATTCTGATACTAAATCTAATCATACTGAGTCAAGGAAAATAATAATGAAACCTTCGCTTTATCTCCCTCCCTACTCCCCTCTATATCTTCCTCAAACCTCTCTCTCTCTCTCTCTCTCTCTCTCTCTCTCTCTGTCTCTCTCTCTCAGTATTCCTTGATTTGCATCTCTGTGAAACTCCCTTAGGTACATATCTGTTTAACAGAAGTGAAGCTTTTAAAAAGTAGGACAAGTTAGGTAACATATACCTACTAATTACAGGTATGTTAATCCCTTGCCAACATTGTTACGTTGCTGCTAATGTCAACAATTGCCCTGACTGCAGAAAGTTCTTGCAACCAGTACACAAGGACAGAGCAGTTCCGCATTGTGGCAATGTCTCCTTTCGAATTAAAAAATATGTTAGTACTTAATGTTTAATAGTTTGTGTAATAATATATTAAATATATTATTTATATAATGTTTAATGAGTTGTGACGCCTGCTCACATTGTCCATGAATAGGCATTACATTTTAATTGTTGTTTTTTTCGCATTCTGATATTGGTTGAAGCAGTATATTTATCTCAAGAAAGGAGATTAACTATGTAGCAAAATAAAAACTCCTACAACTGACCAGGTAAAAATTAAAGTTATTTTGTTGTTTAACGACGCTGTCAATTGCCAGGATCACATCAGCGTCGTCGGTGTGCCGGAATTTTGTCCCGCATGAGTTCTTTTACATGCCAGTAAATCTACTGACATGGAGCTGTCGTTTTGAAGCACACTTAAAAGCCATTGGTTTGGGCCGGATTTAAACCCGCGACCTTGGGATCAGTAGGCCAGCGTCTAACCAACTGAGCCACCCAGACCGACTCTGTCACTCATTCTACTGCGCAGTGTGTATCGAAAGTCCCTTGTAAAGCTAAGAAACAATACCACTTTAAATACAGTCAATCAGGCTCCTAAAACAACTAATAGTGGAGAGATTTCCTACCATAATTTTTTCTTACATTGCGTAGACTTCGGCGGCCGGTGTCCACATGTGTCTTCCGAGGAAGGCCGTGCCTTGGTCATGACGAATAACGACGTTTCGCCCCTCTATGTTGGGCTTCTTCAGGTTACACTCCGCAACAGCACCTACAAGACAGCTTCCAGTATTTCGGCTCCATTGTTGCTATCAGCAGTGAAAATAAAGCCAAAAGCATGGCGAGGAAATACATACAGTGCTTATTTTCTTTATTCATGTACTACACATTAGAAAGTCCTATCACCCACAAGTTTCCTTAATAAAAAACTACAAACAGTCACAAATTATGAATTGGGGAAAATGCTACTCTGAGAGCATTCGTAGCCGCGTTTTCATAATCAATGGAAATGAACTGTTCTGGAACACACTCTCAATCATGTTGCATTTTGTTTTCGTTTTCCTGTAATGCTATTACCAGCGGAAGCCATTGTCCTCAGATGACCTGGTGGATTATGAGCACTGTCACATTAATTATGATACTGCTTTGAAGGTGTCTTCACATATTCAATGCGAGTACCTTATATAACGTAAAGAGTGACTGTTGAGCATGCCATAAATTTACTTTGGAAGCTATGAATTCTTGTAAAATTTATCTCTGTCCGAAATACCAATGAAGTCTTTTTAAGTTCTTGGATTTGATGGTAGAATTCCTTCTCTGAGTCTTTAGACAGTTCACCTTAAAACTACATCTTCTATATCTTCCTGTACCTCTCATTAGATGTTGGAGTTGATATTTAGATCAACGACAGAGGTCATTTTGACCTAATGTTCCTACTTCCTACTTTAACCCTAACATTACCAAGCCTTATTCCATAACTTAGATTACCAAGGGGTCGTACTTTGTGACCACCGCTAGTAACAAAATGCCTGAGCAAGTTTTGAAACTAGTTTATTTTAAAATGGGTATTATATCTTGTCATGTTTATAAAGGGAATATTTAGCACTATTTAACTATTACTTTTTAGTTGAATCACATGTCCTTATTACTGAGCTTATACCACCAACAGAAGCGACCATCACTGGTAACAAAATGTCTTAGCAATTTTTAAAGCAAATTTATTTTAAAATTGGGTATGGTACCTTGTCATGTTTATGAAGGTGATATTTAAGATTAACTATTCCTTTCTAATTTTTTACATGAATCACATTATACCGACGGGGCAGTACTTTATGACCACCCTGACATTTCGTTGTTTCTCTAAAAATTGTTCCTGTTTCGAAGGATTATCGTCCCTGTTGCGAGGGATTATTCTTCCTGTGTTTTGATGGGTTACTCTGAGCAACCCTTATAAGAAATAGCCAATCGAAACCGGATTATCTGTAACATTTTACCTCAACAAATACTCTCCTCGGACAACCCACCAAGTAAATGACTACCTTCCTGCTGCCAAGCTTTCCTGAGCAGTCACTTCTCTGCTCATCAGAGCGATGCGCAAGATAGGTGCGTGAAAGCAGTATTGACTGTAGGAAGAACAGTTGAATGTTGTCACCAGGAAAGCTTTCAATCAAGATTCAGCCATTAAATGCGTACATTACTATAGAAACATACTATTTATCAGAAAATAAATTATGATGAATTATTATGGTCTGAATTTGTGTGTGGAAACTATTTGTCGTTGGACGATTTTGTAATCTGGGTCAATTTGTCGCGGGCGATATCTCTGAAACGAGATATGCGATTTAACAGATGCTACATGCTAAAAATTTCATTAGCAGCTACTTCCATACGCTTACTAATGGCATTAAAATGAACCATGCACACAGCTATTCTACGAACTCCATCAACCCCATTTCATTATAATTTGCGTCAGCGAACAATAAATGCACTTGGAAGACTAGAGACAAATTTAGAAGGTAGAAGTACTTTAATGTTATAGACACTCTATGTCAATAGCTGCTCATCAGATTTTTAAAGGAGAGCTGCCTCTGGGTGAGAAATATTCTGGCAATTGTCCAAATTGTTGTACATTTTAGAGACGAAACAACAGCTTTGTTGTTGTTGTTGTTGTTGTTGTTGTTGTTGTTGTTGTGTTTAACGCCCGCTTTTTTTTTTAACAGCAGCTTGCCAAGCGATTTGGGACCCTCTAGGTCCACCGTTTGGTACCCCAGAAAGGAAAACCCTCGACGAAATATAAGACCTTAACACTGCAGTGCTGTAATGAAATGAACCTGAAGAATTCTGGGCTGACCTTTAAAACCATTAGAATTAATTCCTAAATTATTATTTTATTTTGTTAGTCTTTGTAGCTTCATATTATATATCCTCTATTTGTTATGAGAAATGGAAAACGAACGTCATGTTTTTGAAATGCGAGATCTAAATACATTAAATGAATTATTCTTTCTTGAAGAGTCTGCAAGCGGCACTGTCATGGCTTACTTTTTACTTTCTCTACCACGTAAAGTAGAGGAAGATTGTACTCGGCCCAAAAATATATGTTTTGAGGCACCCTGAAACCAACGAAAAGCATTTTTAGAAAAAAGTCCGTGTGTGTGAGTGTCTGTCAATCTGTGGACAGTATAACTCAAAAACGAAAGGTACGTTAAAAACCAAAGTTGGTAATTAAGTTCAATGTCTTTCAAGGATGCGACACGAAGATTTTGAATAAAATAGCTACACTCTAAACTACCCTTTACATGGAAAATTTTTCGAAAATGTTGATTTTCTTGAAAATGTCTAACGATTTTGATTAAAATGCAGTATGTTTGAGATATTTTTATAACAAATGAAATGTATGTCTTGAGTTCTCTGGTTATGGCCCATGAAGTCCTATTTACTCTGGATGACTTTTGCATAGCTGGTAAACTGTAAGAGATAGACCAAATCGTATCATACAAAAAATGTAGATCTCACTAAGTAAAAAACACAATTTATGTCCAAATAAATCTTTTTGTAGAGTGAACCATTTCGGAGATATTTCTTGTTATTTGTATAAGTTTTGGAGAACTTACACTTCTGTCAAATGGAACATCGTGATTCATTTTTTATATGCTAACAGTGCAAAGAGAACGGACTTTGAAAACTTTAGAAGATTTGACTATCACTCAAAGCCTACTATACTCCCATATTCCTCTTGCACCGACAAGAAAATGATAAGATAATTTCTGTAAATGATTATCTCAACTAACAGGAAGAAGACACAGGAATAAGAGTTTGTAAGAATGGTTAGTACAAGAGTAGAGAAAGTCATGTGAGTGCAGCACATCAGATTTTTGAATTTGCAAAGCAATGTTTGAAATCGTTACAGAAGGGCTAAGATTTTCTAAGCAGCGTCACTGGTTATCTCGATTGCAAATGTTAATTCGTAATAGTATACATTCCCATTTCCCAGGTGTCACACGCTTTTACTCACGCCCGGATAACGATTCCTGCAATTAAATGAATTGAACGGAATACTGTGTTAGGCTGGTGAACGAAAGCAATATACCTATTGCAGGTTCCATTAGATTTCTACAAAGACAGACAGAGCTGGTGGGTAGCTCTAGGTTCCATAATTCCAGAAGTGCTAATAAGAGTTAATCAGAGCTTGGGTAAGTTTATGGAAGCCCTGAGCTTGTTTAAGAATGTGGAGCTCTTTCAACATATATCTAGCATGTAGGGGCCTCAGTGCTTGATTAATAGTATCTTCATATTCGAATTAAAATATTGTCTAACTACAGACTCTGAGATGTGCTGCTAATATTCTTCTTATTGTTCAATGTTTCATAACATCAAAATACATTTAATGAATCTTCACGGCTACAAGGTATTCTTTCAGCTACTAAGTTTATATTAATTTATGAGAGAGCGGTTTTGTGGTTACTGGTCACAAATACAGACTTCGTGAGCTACAAAAACAAGCGAGAGTCGCTCCCAATACCGAAAGATGTTTGTGGTATGAGAAGCTCATAGTGTTCAATCCGGCTGTTTTCAGCTTGTTACTAAGCGAAACACGTATTTATGTACATGAGAATTATAAGAAAGCAGGGAACTAAAGCCCTGTGAAATAAGATCAAGAAATTTACCATGTTTAACAATTTTTAGTCCGTTGTTTCAACGTGTAATCGTATATGCTGTTAATCCTTTCTGATGATGAGATATATTTCACCGGCGACGGTTTTAAATCTTACTTGGTTAATTTTGTAATTAATAATAAATTATTAAGAGCAGAGGAAAATATATATATATGTTTAGAAAGCAATTATACAGGCTTTAAACCAAATTGATTGAACCTTTTCGAAACAGTTAACTTCATTACAAGAGCATAGAAGGACACTTTAAAAATAGATAATATGTAAATTTTAATTTCTTATTTTCTTAATAACATAATGGAGCCGTGGCCGAGCGGTTAGACCATTCGCCTACCAGCTAGACGACCCGGGTTCGATCCCAGGAACCCGCATGTGGTATTCGTGGTGGACGAAGCGGCGTCTGGGCGGGTTTTCTCCGGGTTCTACGGTTTCCCCCGCCACTCATTCCACCTATTGCTCCATCATAACTTTTCAAATCATCCATTCGCCTGCATTTCATATCATCCTCTTCCTCACTATCATATCAGGTGTGGCCGCGCCGTAGCCGAGTGGTTAAACCATTCGCTTCTCACCGAAGCGGCCCGGGTTCGATCCCAGACAACCTGATGTGGGATTCGTGGTGGACGAAGTGACGCTGGGGCGGGTTTCCCCCGGGTTCTCCGGTTTTCCCCCGCCATCTCATTCCACCGGTGCTCCATCTTCATTTCATGTATCATCAGTGTCACCGCCTGCGGTGCCGTAGTAGTAAAAGCGGGCGCTAAACACTATAAAAGCAGAAATACCTGGTGCTTGGCTGACTATCCGCTTCCAGATCGTCACTCTGTTCAGTCCATACGTTCCTCTGCTCCCCGACAGGCGTCTGACCCTGGACACTGGCTTGTAAGTCCTAGGGGTGTAAATCCTACATAGGGGGAGGGTAATCTGATAAAGAAGAAGAATTTTCCTAATAACATGCACTTTCTGTACTTACGGGGTTCATTTGCAGCACCAGCTCCTGGGGCAACACTTTACTCCTGCAACACTCGACTTTACAGCTCCTTCATTTCATCCTACCATCCTTTTAAACCAGATTTCTCAGCATAAAGTAGAAGGTAGTCGCTCTGAAATTAAGGCTTTATGCTTCAGATTGTAGGGAAGGGATTTATACTGTAAAAACTGATGTTTCTGTTTACCTATTTGATGCAAAGGAATAAAGCAAGTAAAGAAGGCAAAGACCTACCGCCGGTCTCGAATGTTGCATTTATTGTTTTAGAACAATGTTCAACCATGTCTCTTTGGAGATACCAATTAGCGGTAGTTCCCCACCCGTTAGTTGGATGGTGAATTAGCTCTTGTTTGTGACTCACATATCCAGTGATAGACACACACAGTCGATTCCATGACAGTTTTCTTCTTCTTCTTCTTCTTCTTCTTCTTCTTCTTCTTCTTCTTCTTCTTCTTCTTCTTCTTCTTCTTCTTCCTCTTCTTCTCCCTCTTCTTCTTCTTCTTCTTCTTCTTCTTCTTCTCCCTCTTCTTCTTCTTCTCCCTCTTCTTCTTCTTCTTCTTCTTCTTCTTCTTCTCCCTCTTCTTCTTCTTCTTCTTCTTCTTCTTCTTCTTCTTCTTCTTCTTCTTCCTCTCCTGGATTAAACTTTAGATCTGTACCGGTTTCACACAATCTTTCTATCTCTTCCTCGGTCTACCTAATCCTCGAATTCCTATTGGTTGATATTTCATAAGTCATAACTTGAATTTTTTGGGAATGTCCTCAGAAGACCTCTGCATTCAGGAAGACTTTTGCATAAATGTCTATCTCTTACTGTTTACCAGTCTTACTAATGTGGATCTGGTTAAAACACAAAATTTATGTGAATTTTTTTTTTTTTTTTTTTTTTTTTTTTTTTTTTTTTTTTTTTGAGTGAACCTTTTCCGAGTTACACTGTTATTTGTGTGAATTTGCCAATACTTGTAGTTATGTCAAATAAGAATATGTTATTCGTTTTTGACCTATTGGCCTTGCAAAGTGAACGCAATTTTAAAAGCATCGCATAGCAACCAACTCCTAAAACATGTCACTCGTTTCAATGCTGTATTCCGATATTCCCCTTGTAGCTACAAGAAAATTAGCGATAAGATACTTTCTGAAAATGCTTATCTCGATTAGAATGTAGTAGTTAGAGAAATAAGCATTTGCAAGAATAGCGTGTGTAAGACTGAGTATAGCTCTATATATATTTGCAAACAGTTTCTCCATATTGAACTATACTAAAAGTCTGTATCGCAATATGTTACGCGACGATCACTTGGTGTATCTTCTAAGGCCACGAACTTCGACTCTGTTGCCAAATATTGATTAACTTCTTAAACGTAAGTAGTTGCATACAAGTCGCTAATGGACAGTTGTTTATCGTATAAGATTTGAAAGTGCTTTCGTAAATCAAAGGCAACGTACATAAAACAAATCCGCCACTGTAACACAATACACGCCAGTCCGCGTATAGTGCAAGGAGGTAACTCCAACCTCCCTCTTCGCAAACTTTGGGCGTCGCTGGTGTAGAAGGCATAGGTTCTCCTTACAAGTCCACCATCGGACGATGACGTCCTTGTCGGTAAACAAGCGACTGGCAATTACCTCTCACAGCAGAATTCGAGAAGGGAGTCTTCTGTCCATGTTTGTACGAGAAGCGAGGGAAACAGGCAAGGTGCTCGTTGCCCCTGCACCTTTCTACTTTCTCCTCAGGAAGTGTTTTCTCCACTGCTGTCCTCTGTATAACCTGCGACTGCTGTGTAATGTCGTTATTTCACCTCAAGACTTGCTATGATTGACGTTGAATGTATGACAGATAAGACAGGATCACGAAGCGATTTCTACCGCTTGCTTGCATGACGTGCAGCACTTCCGTCTCGCACGTAATGGCGTGATTGTGGCACATTTGCAGTCCAAGTACCCTTTGCAGTTTTAGTACAAATAAATATCTGTACATTCGTGAAGGTGCAATTCATTATGTTAGTTTACACAGGATAACACAAAAACAGCACTCACTCTATTCTGTATGTGTGTGTGTGTGTGTGTGTGTGTGTGTGTGTGTGTGTGTGTGTGTGTGTGTGTGTGTGTGTAGTTAAATCACATTTTAGATAGCTTTAAACCAAAACAAGTGAAATACTTTAGGGACACTGGGACTGAAATTTAAATGCTCTGTATTTTTACTTTTTCTCTTACGTTTAGTTAAGCCGAGGAAGTATAGTATTCCACCCAAAAATTCGATGTCGAGATTTCACCGGAAATATATGTTTTGAGGCCCCCTGAGTCCAACAAAAAGCATTTTTAGAAAAACGTCCCTGTGTGTGTCTGTCAGCCTGCGGACAGCATAACTCAAAAACGAAAATTCGGTTAAAAACCAAAGTTGGTATCTAAGTTTAACGTCTTTCAAGGATGCGACACGAAGATTTTGAAGAAAATTTCTCCATCCTAAACTACCTTTTACATGGAAATTTTTTCGAAAATTTTGATTTTCTAGAAAATGGCTCTAACGATTTTGATTAAAATGCCATGTGTTTGAGATATTTGTATGACAAATGAAATGCATGTCTTGAATTCTCTGGCTATAGCTCATTAAGACCTATTTACTCTGGATGACTTTTGCATAACTGGTAAACCGTTAGAGATAGACCAAATCATACCTTACAAAAAATGTAGATCTTGCTAAAACACACAATTTATGTCTGAATACATTTTTTTGTAGAGTAAACCATTTCGGACATATTCCTCGTTATTTGTGTAAGTTTTGGAGAACTTATACTTCTACCAAATGGAACTCACTATTTATTTTTTATATGTTAATCGTCCAAACAGAACAAAATTTGAAAGCTTTAAAAGATTTGACTATCGCTCAAAGCCTACTGTATTCCCATATTCCAGTTGCACGTGCTAGAAAACAAGCAATAAGGTAATTTCAGCAAAATATTTATTACAACTAACACGAAGAAGATAGAAGAATAAGAGTTTGTTAGAATATTTAGTACAAGAGTAGAAAAAGCCATGTGAGTACAACACATCAGATTTTTATAGATATGAAATTAATACGTCACACAGTTAAGGGTGTTTATGTTATAAACTACCACACAAAGTTACAGCACAATCAGTTTATAGTTTTGAAGAAATAAATTATTCAACTTATTCACAATGCGAAAATACCTTAATGTTCAAAATAGTGTATGCACTCAAAAACTAAAATATCACAACAGTTTTATTTTATAAACTCTTAATTGCCCAACAAACACCATCAACCTCTGGTGAGAAGAAAACATTACTTTTTAGGTAATTAATTTCTTTGGTTTCATAGATATTAAAATCTGTGTGTGTGTGTGTGTGTGTGTGTGTGTGTGTGTGTGTGTGTGTGTGTGTGTGTGTGTGTAATAAATACACAAAATAGTATATATATACATACATACACTTTTTGTGTATTTATTTTTTTAAACTAAACTAACTTTAAGATTTTGAAACCAAAGGCTGAAGTTGAAATCACGTAAATGGAGCACATGCTGGAAAAATTCTAGGAGCATAGCATAAAATTTAAGGCGCATGGAGCAGATAGTGTGTTAAAAATGAAAAGTCGAAAAAACCCAATTTTTCTGCACACAAGCATCATGATCATGAATCAGATTATTGCCTGTTTGGCCTAAATCTGCCGTTCTGTATATGTTACACCTTCGCTCTTTTATCTAGTAGTAAATGATTTATGGAAAGGGATAACATCACAAATTCGGCTATTTGCGGATGATTGTATAATCTATAGAAATATCAAGACCGAAGGTGACGTTAATAACTTACAAGAAGATTTAAACAAAATTCAACTCTGGGCGCAATCCAATCAAATGGAGATAAATCCAAGTAAATGTAAAACAATTATATTTTCAAGGACAAGAACAGAGGAAAATGTGATGTATAAATTAGATAACAAGAGAATACCCAGGGTAAGTAGCACTAGATATCTAGGTGTAATAATAAATGAAAAATTGGAATGGGGGGAACATGTAAACTCGGTCACTGGAAAAGCCTGCAAAGCATTACACTTTGTAATGAGAATATTAAAACGCAGCAATGGGAAATCGCGAAATTTAGCTTACACATCCTTAGTCCGACCAATATTAGAATATAGCGCGGCATGCTGGGATCCATATCGGGTTGGTCAAAAACAAGCACTCGAGAGAGTTCAAAAACGAGCAGCTAAATTTGTTGATAGAGAAAAGCGATTTGAAAACGGGCAAGGCTATGTGCAATCTTTAGAGCATATAAGGGGGAACCTGCATGGAAAGATATAACAAAGCGGTTGTTGACACCATCATATAGGGGAAGGAATGATCACTCTAAAAAAATAAGAAACAGGGAACAGAAAACTGATATAGGTAAATTTTCCTTTACCAATAGAACAATTAATGACTGGAACAATTTGACTGCAGAGTTACTGGAGACTTTGCCTCCAAATGTAAATAATTTCAAAGAGAGGTTAAAAAGAAATCCTGTATAGTTACCATAGTGCATGAAAGGAATTGTATATATATTGTAAGGAATTGTATATTATATTGTAAGGAGTTGTATATTATATTGTAAAGAATTGTATATCATATTGTAAAGAATTGTATATTATATTGACAGCGCTGCCACCGGGCCATGCTCTAAGCATTGAAATAAAGTATCTATCTATCTATCTCTCTGCCAAGATTCATATCTTAACCACTTTTTGCCACTGAATTTGCGTGTTTTTTGAGCTCTTTTTACCCAATATTTTGTTCAAATACCGTCGAAAATTTAAGCAGAAAGGGGGCATTTAAATACAGCGCACGAGGCATTTAAAGCCTGTGATAGTCCTTTAAAAAAGACCCACCTAGGCGGCCCGGGTTCGATCCCAGGGACCCGCATGTGGTATTCGTGGTGGACGAAGCGGCGTCAGGGCGGGTTTTCTCCGGGTACTCCGGTTTCCCCCGCCATCTCATTCCACCGGTGCTCCATCTTCATGTATCATCAGTGTCACCGCCTGCGGTGCCGTAGTAGTAAAAGCGGGCGTTAAACACTACAACAACAACATTTAAAAAAGACGAAATCTAGAAGATTTCACTGCCAACCGATGACTGAAAGTTTGGGGAGCATTTGTATGCATAAACCTAAAAATCACCAATATAATCATTTTTCGGTCGTTTTTTAAACCCAGGATTCCTCAAGTTCATAACGTATAAACATATAAACCAAATTTGAATCGAAAGGAAGAGGCAAGCACACTGAGTAGGTTGAAGGGGACTTATACTAGTTGTTAACTAATTATTTTTAGCAGTCAACATTTAAAAGGTCAAATAATTATAATGAATGTATGTATTTTAGCAGTTCTGTTGCATGCCTCACACACCTGGAGCTTAACAAAATAACTGAGGAAAGCGATAGATAGCTGCTAAAATACTTTTAAAGTTGTTAAAAGCACGTATGCTAAAAATCATTTTATTCTCTACAGGGTCATCTGAATGAGAAATTATCCTGTTAATGCTTATGTAGCTTTGCGTTTGTTTCTAGCTGCTTTAGTGGCAAATTATTGCCAATTTCATTTGTTGCCTGCTCGAAAGCTACTTAAATTTATATTGAAGGACTGACAATAGATGCTATGCATTGCTTTGAGACGTGGCAGGAAAAGTCTTGTGAAAGTAAAGTTTAATTTGTATTTGTATATACATATGTGTAGGTATACATATTATGTTAGTCTTATAACTACAGAGAAGATCTGATTTTGTAACTGAATCATCCCTGCTTTTCCCCCCTCATGATACCTGTATATGTTTTTTATGCTCAACATTCAAATCTAATGGCTATGTTCACAGTACTGTAATGTATATTTCCATTGACATATTTAATGCTCACGGACCTTTATGGCTACCTGTGAATTCCATGAACGCATTCCAATCTAATCTTATCTAAAGAAGAACAGAAAGTAAGAGATGGAATGAAGAACCAAGAAATAAGGAAGAGGCTGCAATAAAAGGACTCCGCGACTATGGAAACTGCTTAATATGGAGATGGGTATGGGCATGTTATGATACAGCACTCGGATAGATGCACACAGGCTGACTGGAATCCCAGCATGGGTAGAGAAACAAGAAGTACCTTAGGCAGCGGTTGACCACGATAGCCAATGAGAAAGAAACTTGTAAAACAATAGTGGTCATAGTCAGTAGGACAATAAACTAGGTTGAAAAGCTAACCGAAACTGCATAATCCAGCTCTCAACTAAAAGAAGCTCCTGCCCAAACGGGATGTATAGGGGCTAGTTATGAATTATTACTTTCTCTACTACGTATAGTAAGTAGGGGAAGTATTGTATTCGACCCAAAAATTCGATGTCGAGATTTCAACGGAAATATATGTTTTGAGGCCCCCCTGAATAAAAAAGAACATTTTTAGGAAAAGGTCCTGTGTGTGTGTGTGTGTGTGTGCGCGTGTGCGTGAACAGCATAACTCAAAATCGAGAAGTTGGTTAGAAACTAAAATTAGTATTTAAGTTTAATATATGTTAAGAATGCGGCACGAAAATGTTGAAGAAAATGCCTCCACTCTAAACTACTCCTTACATGGAAAATTTTGATTTCCTCAAAAATAGCTCTAACGATTTTGATTGAAATTTAATGTATTTAAGATGTTTTTATGGCAAATGAAATGTATATTTTGAATCTTCGTTTAGTCCTATTTATTCTTGATGACTTTTGCATAACTGGTCAACCGTAAGATATAGACCAAATCTTACTCTACAAAATGTAGATCTCGTTAAAAACATTTTGTGTCAAATAATCTTTTTCGTGAAGCGAATCATTTCGGAGATATTCCTTGTTATTTGTTGGAATTTTGTAAAACTTACAGACCGTTTTCAGTGTGGGGGTGGGGGGTCTTTATTCACTTTTATCCCTTGGTCATGCAAAGAGAACGGAATTTCAAAGTCGGCATGTAGCAGCCACTCTTAAAACATTTGACTACCGCTTAAAGCCTACTCTATTCCATTTGCACCTGCAAGAAAATTAGCAATTTCTACAAATGTTTATCTCGATTTACATGAAGTAGATTTAGGAATAAGTGTTTGTAAGAATAGTTTGTACAAGAGTATAGAAAGTCATGTGAGTGAAACACATCAGATCCTTTTAAACAGGCGAAACCGACTTCTTCTTGAGAGTATAGCTAAACAACTACAGCAATTAGTGTTAATTAATGCCATGAATTAATTCAACATAGTGCTTATAGGTTCAAAGATTTTAGCCGATGTAAATCCAGTCAGGTCATGTGTGTCCGGATACATAAATCCTGCAAGATTTCGAGATATTTGGAAATAATGCAATCAACCACAAAGGTCACCGGATCTGAACCTAACTTTAATTTAACGCAGCTAGTCGCAACTGTCGACCTAAATATATTTCGGGCTACCCCTATCTCCTTTTAGGATTCCAATGAAACTTTATGGGCAGGATCGAACCGGGAACATTCCTTGGCCGGGAACCAGAGCCGCCACGCTCTAGCCCACTGCTTCACAACAGAAAGTACACATACAGGATGTTAATGAAATACACCGAAATAACTTGAGAGATTATAGGTGTGACTGATATAAGTAATTTCAGATAGGCAATGTATGGTCCTCGGCTAAACATGACGCAGTTATATATTAGACGTATTGGTAAGAGATGCTCATAAGTCGGTGTTAAACCAAATCCGGCTTAAAGGTTGTCCTTTAAAACTGCTGTCCGGGTATAGAAATATCGATTCTCAGCAGCTCGTTATCAGCGTTCTCAAGATTTAATGCCACAAAAGTCTCTCAAATCTCGGACTAATCTCTTGACAATGCGACACTGAACAAGACTAGTTGCCTTCTTGCGTTATGTAGGCTACTCTGGTGACGTTTGTTTAACTGCTCTTGTGGTTTAATTCGTAACGGCAAAAGATGTCCCCATGGTCATGGGTACGTTTCCTGTCAAGTAGTTAGTGTTTTTTTTCCTCCATTTTTTTTTAAATTTCATACGAAGAAGAGCATAAACACTACTATAATTTCCTTGATTCGGCTCACACCAGAAATTTTGGACAGAGTACGACAATCATTCCTTCACCACTGTCAACTTTGCCTTGAAAATTCACCATTTCACAGGTCACCATTTCGAGCTGTTCCTATAAACTGAAATAAAGACTTAGTTTTCATAATTTCTTCTCCTTTCAAAGCACTTCCCAGTTTGAAGTACAGTGTATCAATGCACTAAGGAGGATTCAACTGTTTGTTAGCAAGAATTGCAATTAATTGTACTGATATGTTGAAATAAAAATTAATAAATTGAAACACAGTTTTAAGTCTAGACCAACAATTATTTATATGCTCTCAAAAGAAGGAGAGAAAGTGGAAAGAAAAGTTGGTGAACGAGACTCGAACTCAAAAACGATGATGACCTTATACTGAAATGCCAATGTCATAATGACTGCGCCAGAGGTACGCTTTAAAACGTCACCTCGTTTTCGTATGTTGCGGTCTCGAATGGTTGATATTAGCCAGTGGCGTACTGGCATTTTAGAGACTTATAGCCGTAACTTCGAAATTTGAACAAACAGGACGTAAGTCTCCTGTCCCAAATTACTTGTTTACGGCATCTCTATATTCTCTGAAAATATTTCGGTGTAGTTCATTAACTTCCTGTATATACATTAATGATAAAATTAACCATGTGATATACATTTAATGGCATACATAGGGTTAGACAGTTTTTTTAAATTAACGTCCTCCAACATTGCGTCATATCGGACGGTGAGTGAATGAAACGGGTGAAATGATGCTCAAATGAGCCCGAGGTCCACGGAGCTTTAAGTTACCCGACATTCGTCTTCTCAGGATAAGGGAAAACCTCGGAAAAAACCTTAGCCGGATAACTTACCCTAAGCGAGATTCGAACTCGCGACCTCTTGAACGTGAGGTAGACACGCTAACCATCACGCTACAGAGGCGGGCGGGGTTAGACAGTGCCACAGTAATTCTCAATATGTACTAAGTTTAGAGACATCATAAATTACATTGTTGCAAACATTCGTTCTTATTCTGGAACAAAATGAACGCAATTACAAACATCTGACTTGTGCTCTCATATGACTTTCTCTAATCACTCTTGTACAAAATAGTCTTATAAACACTTATTGTTCTATCTACTTCATGTTAATCGAATAAACGCTTGTAGAAATGGTTTTATTACATATTTCCTTGTAGGTACAATGAGAATAGCAGATTACAGTAGGTTTAATGATAGATGTTTTAAGAGCTGGTGGCTATGTGATGGTTTTGTGACAAAAGTATGAATAACGATTTCCCATTTGAGAAAAGTGTATGTACTGAAAAATTAAAACCAATAACAAGCAATAACACGAAAATGGTTATTAAAAATGGCATAAATTGTTTCTTTCTATTTCTTACGGATGCAGAAGTCATTCAGAATGAAAAGGACTTCGGAGTTGAAGGTATACATTTCATTTGTTATGAAAATATCTTAAACAAATGATCTTTTAATCAAAATTCTTAGAGCCATTTTGAGAAAATAAAAAGTTCAAGTGTTCCATATGAATGGTGGTTTGCGGTAGGAGATGTTCTAGAAAAGCTTGGTGTTGCATCCTTTGAATATGCTGAACTTAAATACAAAGTTTTGTAGTTAACCGACTTTTCGTTTTTGAGTAACGCTGTTCACACACGCACACACACACACACACACACACACACACACACACACACACACACACACACACGTGCGCGCAAGGCTTTTTTTTATTCAGATGACTTCAAAACGTGTATTTCCAGTAAAATCTCGGTGTTGAATTTTTAGGTACAATTAACACCTTCTCTACCTATTATGTGCGCGGTAGAGAAGGTGAAAGTGACTAAATAAAAATATAGACCGCCTCCGTGGCGCAGTGGTAGCGCGCCTACCTGTGGCGTGGAGGACCGGGTCGATCCACGGTACCGGCGTGGGGAGTTTTCCCTGCTGGAAGGTCTGGTCCGGGGTGCACTCAGCCTCGTGATGCCAACTGGGACTCCATATGCAGACAATATACCTAGATCCTATCAAATCCTTGGTGAGCCTCACAAGGAGATCAAGGATCCCTGATGGAATCTAGGAATCTACCTGGTGCTAGCGTAAATAGACATCAGTGCTTGAGTGACCAAGCTGGACCCACCCCACCGACAAGGTTAAAAAAAAAAATAAAAAAAAAATAGAAATAAAGAATAAATGAAAGACAGTATTTCAAATACAACAGGTTGTAAAAGATGTTAGTGAATACAGATTGCACGAACCAGAGTTACAATATCTCGAACTTTAATCGGCACACGAATACTTAGAATGGTGACTGTTCAAAGCTGATTTATCACCAACGCTTGTCTTTAGCTAGCATATTACCAACAATACCACGTGGATGAAGATATGTCTACAAAATTGAGTACTGTCACTGAGCGTTCAGTTTCGACCGCACCAGAAGCAACAGGTGGATCCTTATTTACATTAACATTTTACTCAGTTTTAATGTTCTGAAACTAGAAAGGCTTCAAACGGTGACATCATGTTACATTCCTTTACGTTGACCTTTGTTGTAAGCTTTATTCAAATAAACGTGCATCTGCACGGGATTTTCTCATTCAGAAGAGACGCAAGATTTCATCTTTTATAGTTTGCTGCTGTAAATATTTGCTAGCAATAAAGAAAAAAGTAAGAAAGAAAAAAAAAAGTGTTTTCTTTAGACTGGAAAATTACAGATCGCAACGACACGTACGCCACTGTTTGGGTGTTGATCAAATTTATATTTTAGGATTATATGTTACAGTTGCTTGTGCAAGTCATTCCATGATTCTCTCTCACGGATAGAAAGTGCAACGCGCATCTCAACTAGCTGGATACTACACAGCGAAAAGTAATGTGACTTCTCTCACAAGGGAAAACTGTCCTTTACTTCCGCGTTCATATCCTTAGTTTCCTTCAGTTGCTAAGGATTGGATAATTGGTATCAGGATCTAAAGTTCCAACGTATGTCTATCACTAAAATAGATGTTAACGATTGCTCTGCCATCTACCCACAAATAACGAAAGCAGGTAGACTGGACTGCACTCTAATGCCTGGCACGTGTAGGAGCAGATGTACAGTTGCCTAGCACTAAGGTCTCTGCGGTCACGCGTTGCCATGAGCGTCACATAAGCAGTGGTACAGTTGCCGAGCACTAAGGACTCCGTGGAAAAGTGACGGAGTAAGGTGGTGTGGTACAAGATGACAAGTAGAAGACTGTTTGCCACACGCCAATCCACAAGGTAACTTCTAACACAGGAGTCGACAAAACTTTACCGGCTGGTGATATAACGTAATACCATCGTCAGGGGCAAAGCAATTCCTAACCCTCCGACAGACCTCCCTCCACCATTCAACACGCGTTCGAACGTAAACAAACAGTGGTGAACACTTCATTGACACGACGTGGTTCTTTCGAAACCATGAAAACACAACATAACCTTCCCATTCCAAGAGGAGTGAGAAGAACAATATTTTTGCTGTGCTATGGGCAAGAATGTGAAATTTCTATTGTATTTGTACTTACAAGTCAAACATTATAGAACATTATGAACGTTGTCACAAAGAACACAGGCATATCACAGATTGGAAATCTCAAGGCACTTTAAAATAATATAAAACAAACATTTGTCCGTAATCATAACCCTTAAATATTCACTGAAGCTTCGTAGTCTAGTAAAGCAGTGGACTAGAAAGTACACTGATTAATAAAAAGCAAGAACCTTATAGGACATTGTGTAAAATCACAATGAGAAAATAAAACTGGTTTAGATATTTTTAGAGAACTTGATATGGCAAGATTTCCGCCTCCCCATTCATTTGCTGCATATATTAGTACTATGTGTGGCTCAACATATATGTGTGAGCAATTGTTTTCTAAACTGAAGATAGTAAAATCTAAAAGCAGATCGGGATTGACAAATGACAACCGACGTGCTGTGTTGCACGCCAGCAGTTGTGAATTAACGTTACATGTATGTGAAAACAGATTAATGAAAACTAAATGATAAAGCCCTCTCAGTATGTATATATGTATGTGTTAAGCATGTATAAACTCAAACGGGCGGCGCCGTGGCCGAGCGGTTAGCGCGCTCGCCTACCACCTAGGCGGCCCGGGTTCGATCCCAGGGACCCGCATGTGGTTTTCGTTGTGGAAGAAGCGGCGTCAGGGCGGGTTTTCTCCGGGTGCTCCGGTTTCCCCCGCCATCTCATTCCACCGGTGCTCCATCTTCATTCCATGTATCATCAGTGTCACCGTCTGCGGTGCCGTAGTAGTAAAAGCGGGCGTTAAAGACAAAACACACAAACTCAAACGTGTATTAGAGAAGTTCCTTTACGCCGCCACTGGGACTTTCAAACCCCCTCCTTCGAACCACGCAAAGGACTTGCCCAGGCTCTAGTGACATTACGAAACCCCTTCTTTATAATTCGACCTGGATTTTGGTAAGATATATTCTCCTTAGGTTTTGGCAGCAACAAACAACAAATTATTACATTTTCTAAGAAACAGGTTATGCTATTTATTATATTTATGCCAACAAACTTAATGCTGATGTTTTTAAACACACAAGCCGTGTGTGGGTAATGTTTAAGAGGTGCAATTAGGACTGAAAAATGCAATGCCATAACCGGGATTTGAACCACGGATCTTCCGCTTATCCAGCATTGAATTTTTCAGTCCTGATTCCGCCTCTTAGTTTATGCTATTTTTAACCAAAATACGCATTTGTGTGTCATTAATTATATTGTAAAATCCACATCAATTACTAATGTTATTCCATGAAGAATCTACTTGACAGTTACTATCCTGTAAACCCGGCCTGGGCGACTCACGCGTTATCTTGAGAGATGTGGTGTTTTTTTTTTTTTTTTTTTTTTTTTTTTTTTTTTTTTTTTTTTTTTTTTTTTTTAATAACCTTCTGAACATACAATTATCAGTCTGCGCTCTCTGAGTACCAGTTGCCCAGCTCTGCTCTAAACTGCTGCACAACGGCATTTATAAGAAAGGGCAAGACATTTAATTTAATAATTTACTAAATGGAAAACAATAACTGAAATAAAATCGTAGGATGCTGTTAAGTTCTCTCATGCTTGTGAGGGAAAGAGATTACAAATTATGTATCTATCCCTAAAAATTAACTTTTAGTAGTGCTCACGCCCGTTCTTGGCCGCGCCGTGGCCGAGTGGTTAGACCATCGCCTCTCACCAAAGTGGTCCTGGTGCGATCCCAGGCTACCGCATGTGGAATTTGTGATGGACAAGGCGGTGCAGGGGTGAGCTTCCTGCGGTTCTCCAGTTTCCCCCGCCATCTCATTCCACCGGTGCTCCATCTTCATTCCATGTATCATCAGTGTCACCGCCTGCGGTGCCGTATGTAATAAAAGCGGGAGTTAAGCACTACAAAAAACGTCCGTTCTTACTAAATATGGCACCAAGGGGATGAACACCGGTCATGAGAGCTATACAATGACAATTTGGAAAGCAAAATGAGCGAGAAACGTTCCAGGCCCAATTTTTGGGTACCTTCCTGTCATATGCCAGTTATGAAGACGGCTCTTCTAGTCAGACTTCCCGTTCACAAGCACGTGTTTTAGAAACATGTTGGTATCATTCCAGAAAAATACAAATCAAACATCTTATATAATGTGATATAAAACAAGAAGTTAAAACTGTAGGATATCGTTTGAATGAGAAAGTTCAATGATAAATATCTTGAGTTGAATCTCAGAAGAATTTTATTGTCACACAAAAATATTCAATGCGCAAGACAACTAGCATATGCCGAATCCATTAGAAATAAAGGTCATTAACAGTAACATGGAAAAGGGTGTTTGCAAACTTTAATGGGCCTATCGTAATAAACACGTCGTATAGGAATTTTCGAGAAAGTTGATTGACAATTTGTCAGCTTCTGTGTTATATTGCTGTCTTGGGATTAAAGCACATTGTGTCATAAACTAACGAACGTTAGATAATCTTTCCACAGATTAAAGCTGAACTTTCCACTCAGTTTTTCTTTCATTAACCATAGCCTTAATATCTGCTTCATTATTCGTGCCACTCAGGTGATAAGCAGGTCTTACGTGATGAAAACGAGAGATAGTAATTAGGTTATATTTATTTTCTGATGGCGTGTATAGGTATCTTGTGGATATTAATAGATCTGTGTACTCTATTGTTGATGTTTTCCGTCAAGCCACGTACTTCATGTGAACGTGTGTGCGTGAAATTCAAGGTTTTTCCCATATCACTCTCTCGTTAAATGTTATCTGATTTCCGATGCAGTACAATGCATGCCTCAAGAAAAATATTCTCCTTAATGTTTCTATGCTGCATCAACCTTCAGGCAAGGATAAGTTTGAGAACGCTTTTGCGGTAGAATGCACCAGCACATGAACTTCACTTTTCCTGTTACCACTTTTGCCTAACTCAAAGATCATTAAGATACCCGAAGGTGTCAAGGCAAGAAATTTAATGGCGTACAAACATACACGCTCCTTACTCTCCATAATAAGAAAGAATCCAGAAATTGGATGTCAAGATTTCACAATAAATACATGTTTTGGGGCTCCCTGAATTTAAAAAGCCATTTTAAGGAAAAAAAGTCATTTTAGGAAAAAAAGTCGTGTGTGTGTGCGTGCGTGCGTGCGCGTGTGCGTGCGCGTGCGTGTGCGCGCGCGCGCCCGCGCGGAGAGAGAGGGGGGTAACCATTTCCAAGATATTCGTTTTCAAAATACTAAACTAGAAAGTGGTTATTCTGTTTTTATATCGGACATGCAAAGATAACAGAATTTGAAAGCCGTTACATTACGAGCCGCTCTTAAAAAATATGGCTTTTGCTTATACCTCCTGCATTTTCGTATTGTCATTGTACCTACAAGGAACAACGTAATAAGAGCATCTTTGCAATTGTTTAAGACAATAATATGAAGTAAATAGAAGTATAAGTTTGTAAGAATGTGTAAAGGACGTCATGCAAATGTAACAAGATTTTTTCAAGTGTTGTCGTTGTTCGGGTGTTTCTCGCGATGTCATGGAAAGAGTATCTGTCTTCGCCAGCATATAGCGAACCGGTTTTTAAACACCCCACTATCGATTCGGTTTCCTCTATGCACTTTGTACCTACAACAACTATATCTGCCAAGGTTTATGTCAATTGTAATGAAGTAGATAAAAATATACCCTCGTAAGAATAGTTGTACATAGAGCGCCAAAGAAAATCTTCGGCGGATTTTGGAAACAAAGTAGAACTAGAGGGATATAATATATTACATGTTTCTATATAGCGATTTATGATTTATGTGGTACATTTGTGAGAGTAAAGATTTGTATGATTAAATAAATTACTATTTTATTATAATTGAATACTCATGTTTAGAAGCTAGAGATAAATGTTTTATGTGCATGATTTACATGAAAATGACATAAATATTATCGCAACAAAATTGTATTATCATTTTATCTATTTCCTGTTGTATTCCTATAAGCAATAGGTTAATGAAGATAAATCAATCAGTTATATTTTGAATTAGAGGGAAAACATGCTACTTTATTTATTTATGTCTTAATTTAATTTTGCTTCTATACAGCAACAAGCATTGATATTACCGTGAAAATACAAGTATGTTTACTTTTTTCTTATAAAGTGTTGCCTTGCTATATATTTAATGAATACCATTCAAGCTTTAATGTGCACCCTCTGAAAATCTTCTCACACATACCTGCCCATTATACATTTCGCTAACCTGGGAGCTCATCAAGTTTTCCCTTAGTTTTTAACCCATTCAAAGGCGTGGCCTGCACTAGCCGATGAAGTATGGCTACCAGTCATGATAAGAGATCTATGTGACAGACTGAATGTACTCACTTTACCTCTTTCTCTTTTAGCCAATACGATCGAGAGCGTAAACATATATTTAGTTTCTACTCCATTTTGTAATCTTTGTTATGGTTATTGGTCAAACTGTTTACCAGAAAACGTGGCATATCCTTGCAAAGTGGCCTACAATGAAATGGCAAGCCTTCGTATAACGATGTGACATAGACGCGAGTTACAGTGAGATTTTCTTTGGCACTCTCTGTACAAGTCATATCAGAATAAACAATAGCTTGTGGAGAAAGAAATGTGAATAATTTAACGTATCATATTTTTACTTTACATAATTAAAAAACGAAAAGTCGTTTAAAAACCAAAGTTGGTATTTAAGTTTAATGTCTTTCAACGATGCGACACGAAGATCTTGAAGAAAATAGCTCCACCCTATTTTCGGTGTACATGGAAAATTTTACGAAAGTTTTCATTTTCTTGAAAATGGCTCTAACGATTTTGATTAAAATGCCATATGTTTGAGATATTTTTATGACATATGAAATGTATATCTTGAATTTTCTGGCTACAGCCCCGGTAGCCGTATTCTCTCTGGAAGACTGCATGACTGGTAAACCGTAGGAGATAGACAAAATCTTACTATAGAAAAATGTAGATCTCGCTAAAACACACAATTATTCATGTCTGAATAAATTGTTTTGTAGAGTGAACCATTTTGGAGATATTCCTTGTTATTGTGTCAGTTTCGGAAAACAAAACTTTGGTGAAATGGAACATCGATGTTCATTTTTTTATATGTTAAGCGTGCAAAGAGAACGTGATCTCAAAGCTTCTTTGACTATCGCTCATAGCCTACTATATTCTAACATTCCCCTTCCATCTACAAGGAAATAAGCAATAAGATAATTTGTACAAATGTTTATCTCAACTAACACGAAGAAGATATAGGAATAAGAGTTTGTAAGAATGGTTAGTATAAGAGTAGAGAAAGTCGTGTGAGTGCAATACATAAGATTTTTATCTAAGGCTTCCAAGCCAAAACCGAGTTTAGATAACTGTTCTGAACCCAGGTTTGGTACTATTGAACTACGGTTACTAGAATAGTTGATCCGTTCACAAGATGGCGCGCAGAAGTATGTTATGAATGTGAAGTGGTTCTCACGGTTTGCTCGGCATTCTCTGGTCGAGTATGTGAAGTTGAAACAAACGTTTCTAAGGAGAGCCTGAATAAATATATCATAAGCGAAGCTGTTAAGAGGTGTTGAGAGTTGTCATGCAAGCATCGGTGGCTGTGTATTCAATCGCTCTAATCTCCACAGTACTTGACATTTTAAACAGAAGGTCCATTCATCATACACTCAAGTGGCATCCATCTGTTCTGGGAATCAGTTGCTTACTTCACGATTTTGCTGCTTCTGTTCCCGCTATTAATTACACGTGTCAAATCAATTGTCGCTTTTCCATACCAGAGGCGCACTGTTAACCTTTCCACGTTCATGCCTGGAGTGAATATCAGAAACACACATTTAATTATGTACATTTTGACACAGCCATTGCCGAGTGGTTAGCGCGCTCGCCTACCACCTAGGCGGCCCGGGTTCGATCCCAGGGACCCGCATGTGGTATTCGTGGTGGACGAAGCGGCGTCAGGGCGGGTTTTCTCCGGGTACTCCGGTTTCCCCCGCCATCTCATTCCACTGGTGCTCCATCTTCATGTATCATCAGTGTCACCGCCTGCGGTGCCGTAGTAGTAAAAGCGGGCGTTAAACACTACAACAACACGACACAGCCATCTATTTCTTATAATCAGAGCCCGGATGTTTATGACCTAAAAATGTAAGAAATATGCAAACATTTATGACCGAAAAATTACAAAACACATCGATAAATATGACCTAAATTTTGTGGGTGCATTTTGGGAATCTTAAAAAATTTAACGCTGTTTAAATTAACATTATATTGAAAATCTAGCACTCTCAGTAATAAATAATACAATTTTATTGTTGTGTTTTGAATTTATTTAATTTCCCAATGTAGAGCTAACCCTTAACTCTGCACAAAATGAAATTAATGTCACTGTTTGAAGGGTGATCAGAAAGAATTACAGAAAAAAATTACATACATTTTAAAGCTTTCAAAAACGAATGATCTTATATTTGCACGCAACATTGTAACGGGAAAAATAGCTCGACAAGAATTAGGAGATATGACAAATCATCTTTGGGCCGACTGCAAAGTCATATGCGAAATTGGAATAGAAATATAAAAATATGACAAAAATACAAAAATGCAAGAGAGATACGACTATAATATGAAAAGTGAGAAAACGTTAAAAAAGCCAAAGTATGACTTTATATTACCCATCAGAACTCCATAATTTTAATCACTATTGATATAATCGTACTTCCCTTATATTTTCCACGGAAAAAAAAACACTAACAAAAACTATGACACCTGATACACATCCTGGCCTGTTCATAATTCACTCTAACGGGAACCGGCAAATTGGTGATCGCGAATGTCGGAATAGTGTCACCACGGAGCGCAACCCGGCAAGCACATAACGCACGGTTCGAAGGAAGGAATTTTGAAAGCCGGAGTGGCGGTGGTGTAAGTACTTCTCTAACGCACGTTTGATTTTAGTATATACATATATTAATACATGTATATGTTGGAGCGCTACAGTTTCGCTGATTCACAAGCATTGGCATACAACAAAGCTCATCTGCCAATGGCGATCCGTTTTTAGATTTTACAATCTTCAGTTTAGAAAAAAATGGCTCACACATATGTGTTGAGCCAAACATAGCACTTAGTGCGAGGCAAATGAATGGAGAGGCGAAGACATATCAAGTGCTCGAAATAAATCTAAATCAGCCTTATTTTGTAAATGTAATTTTAAAATTGTGTTTGCCTGTAAAAGGAGAGGTAACGCCATACCGTGGTTTTTGGAGTGTGTTGCATGTGCTATAAAGAGCAACAACTTATAGATATCTATCTTTATTTAAGTATATTATAATTCTGATCCAATGCCCTAATGTTTCGTTTATGTAGTTTATCCATTGTATTCAGTTAATATAAACATACTCCAAACAAATACTGTTGTGTTATTGAGATATTTCGCACTGTCCCAACTTTTGTGGAAATGGGTATTGTATCGAAAAAGTACGTTTCCAAGCATGGCTTCCTTAACAAAACTTGATTAATAAAGTTTCCTCTACAACCACTAGAAGTGCATAATAGGAACTCTGAATCACTCTGTATACTCATGTTTCTTTTTTCCAGTGTGTATTTTGTCGAATATACATACAATAGCAGAGCTTACAACCTTGTCTGATATCTTGTTTACTCGAATTATGAAGCTCTTGTTGGCTATTACCTGAGTATTATCACATAAAGAGTTTCTAGTATTCATTACTGAAGAGCTATATTTTTAAGTATATTCCAAAATGTTTGCATTTTCATTCTATCATAGCCCTTTTCAAACCCAACGCATCATCATCATCATCATCAGGCATTATTATTATTATTATTATTATTATTATTATTATTATTATTATTATTATTATTATTATTATTATTATTATTATTATTATTATTATTATTATTATTATTATTATTATTATTATTATTATTATTATTATTATTATTATTATTATTATTATTATTATTATTATTGTTGTTGTTGTTGTTGTTGTTGTTGTTGCTTTCACGTGTATACCTCCGTTCCTAGTTCTCTGCTCACAACTCCGTTTACGGTTGCGAAGCATTCACCGGTCGAGAGGGATCCAGGGAAATAATCACGTCCTACCTTGCACTACTGCACCCCATTCATGAAGCCCGTTGTGGGCAGAGGTGGGAAGGAGGTGATTGGGCAATAGGCCGTGTCCTGCTGTGCCGAGGAGTTTAATTTAACTTCACACATAGGCATCTGTCTTCTTGTTTTGAATTATCATTGTTTTATTTAAGTATTACTATTAGATACTTTAATTATAGAATATTTCTGTATGTTCCTTTTAGATAATGTACTTATATTT
The DNA here is from genome assembly GCA_030765045.1 of Tenodera sinensis. Classification (NCBI taxonomy): domain Eukaryota; kingdom Metazoa; phylum Arthropoda; class Insecta; order Mantodea; family Mantidae; genus Tenodera; species Tenodera sinensis. The sequence goes on from CM060964.1 coordinate 109,378,199, forward strand.
CTTAATACCCGGTGGATTGTAAGACAAAGCCATAAGGCTTTATTCGTCTTTGGGATAAACCCTTCATTTGTAAAGGGTGTAAAGTCGTGATGTTCTTCGTTTCGCGAGGATAGACCACGCCGGTCCTTGAAAACTCGGAATTGTCATTTGTTTTTATTTTTCTGGACAGAAGAAGCGAGGTGAGCAGTGTTTAGCCCTGTAATGCATGTCAAACTGTGGCTAGAGGGACGCTAAATCAGTGCAAGGTACTTGTATCTTATGAAACGAAGAATAGTAGCAGTCCGATATTATATACACTATTTCATTAATTTTTTGTGCAAAACACAGTTATACTTAATTTGTTTTCATTTTGTTGCCAATGTTTATTTTCTCAATATACAAGTTCAAAATAGTATACTTATTTATTTGTGTGTATTTATTTGCAATTAATATTGAGCAACTGACTCATTTTTGAATTGCTTTGGTTTGTTTCAGGTGAACTGGAAGTAGTTCTTGGTGAAAGTGAAGGATCGTGGGGAACTAGACATGTAGAAGTGACAGAAGGGACCCTTCTTGTGTATAAGTTATCTACCAACGTACCTGAATTTCGGCTTCCATTGAGATACCTTAATCTCAAACCTTGTGCAAGTCGATCGAGAGCCTTCAGTCTTGTGAGGGAGAAGAAATCTTTGGCCAGTTTTCAGGTATGTTTTTCACTCATGAATGGATATTTGATATAAAATACAAGAAGAATGATTAAAAGAGGGAAGGGTATCCATTACATTAAGACTAACAATACAGCGCCATGACCAGAAACAAGTATCATTTGTGATTCTTAGATATCTCATTTGGAAATAATAATTACACTTTATAACTATCAGAAGTGTTCGGGGGTAAAAATATGAGATTTAATCGTGTTCTGAACACTCTCTGTACCAGTCTCATTTTCTGTACCCCGAAGCCTGGTTTTAAGGATTTTCAGAAATAGATATAGTAATAGATATGACGGCAAGGAAGAATGCCGGTTGAAATTTGTAACAGGACATGTTGACGCCCGGCACTATCTTACTTTGTGAATCTCATACGTACCGCATTAATCAGTGCCAATCACGTTTACCCTGCACGGCAACGCCACTAAGCCAGAGCGAGTGCAGGGGGGAAGAGAATGACACGCGGTGTCACTTTATGCACCCCTGCTCTGAAACAATGTTTAGGATTTTACTTTATGATACACCGCTTGAAAGCCACAGCCTTTTCTTTTTTAAATAAATCGTATTAAATAAACGCATACGACTCACAAACATTTTGGTACTAAACATAAACTTTCACTTCGAAATATGATTTCAAACTTCTAGGTATTTTTCAAATTACATACCAAGCATGCCTTCTAATTCGCCAATCTTCTTTTTCACCCATATCACTAAAATAACTACCCAAAACCATCTAACCTATTAGCCATTTCAGCTAATTCTCAGTGGTATATATTCTACATGTGATTTCCAAGGATTAATACTCTTAAAAACATTCTTTGCCCCTAAACACACGTGCTGCTTTGCTTCACAAAGTGAGCGTAACACACCATCCTTTATTTTCAGTGACATGAGAATACGGCTGCCGAAGTGCTATCTATCGACAGAATGTGATACTAAGTGTGCAAAGAAGGTGTTGGGGTAATAACAATGACCCGAGAATTTTAAAGCAAGTAAATGTAGAAATGCTGGGCTCGGTAATTTTCGGAAGAATGTCAGCTAGTAAAATATGCGGGCTTGTTAGCGAGTGTGTTAATGAATGACGATTGTAAGTTTAGATAATACATTTTAAACCCTATTACTTCTTCCACAGGCGTTTTAGATATGGCATTTCTTTCCTCGCATGTTTATACCGGGCGAGTCCTCTCAGCCTTGGAATTGAGAAGTTATGCAGTCCCGGTGTTTAACAAGCTACATATGTCGTAAAGTACGTAAACCACGGGAAGACAACTTCGGGCCGTGTGACGTATTTAAACGAAGAGCCAGCTTATACGTTCGTGTGACGTCAGGCGAGAGCGGTGTATTGCTATGCTGCCTAGATCAGCGGCGCTACTTGCACGAAACTGAATGAATATGAAAAATGTTATTTGGGCATGTTTACAACATGGCCGGGCTGTTTAGAGAGAACCCTCTTCAGCCTAGTCTGAGGGTTTTTATTTGTTGTGTGAGGGATCCTAACGGCGTTAGTGCGCATTTTGTTCTTATTTTGTGTTTTTGTTGACGTTGTGTAGTGTTGTGTGTAGCGGTTTTATGTTTGTGTTCAGTTCCCCGTGTTTTACACCAGTTTGAGACCAGGCTTCAAGATGTAGAAACATTGTCAACTACGTTTCAGATCTTTGCGACCCCGTATTCATTGGATGTTAACAATGTTTCTAGCAGATTGCAAATTGAATTGATAAATTTACAGTGCTACGATTTGCTGAAGGACAAATATAAGCACAAGGAAGACTTGGCTGATTTTTATAATAATATTCCTCAAACCAGATTTCTGAGGTTGTATGCCCTTGTTGCACGGATATTATGTATGTTTGGTTCTACGTATGTGTGCGAACAATTCTTTTCTGTTATGAACCTTTCTAAGTCAAAATCCCGAAGCATATTGTCAGATCACAATCTAACATGCAGTGGTTACAAATGTGCCGTACATTACGCCCTAACATTGACAAACTAGTTAAAGAAAAGCGAAACGGAAAATGTCGGAAAATGCCCACCTAATTGCTCTGTATAGCTCTCCTCTAGCTCAGGCAAAATAGTTTTAATATCTGTTCTATTTGCGTTATATGACTGTTCACATAAACTAGAATTTATATATTATATATGGCATAAAGCCGAAATGTAATTATTTATAATCTTCGACTATCCGTAATTAGAACAGTCAGCATTAAAATTACGATTTCCCGTATGCCATTTCCTCTTCCCCTCTGAAACGTCACACGTTCAACTGGCCTTCGATGGGAGCATGTGAGCTCAGTGAGCTGACGTCACAGCAGCGATACCTCTCTACCCCTGTCGTAAACACTGTCCACTGGGTCGCATCGCATCAATGTGGACCGAATTGACTGCTTTGCACTGCTATGCATGAAGTTATTTGCTCTCGTACTGCCACAGTGGGCGCGTTGGGCCTCAGTAGCGATGGTCCCAGGTTCAAATACTACCACTTGAAGGTACTTCTTATGTTAGTAAATTTAACGGGAACTGACAGTTTGAAATGGAAGCGTCGTTTCACTTAATTAGTTTAATTATATGAAAACCCTAATTGTTACTCATTAGAACACTGTTTAATGAACATAAATAAATGCATAAAAACATTGTAATTATAACTTACAAGCATAAGGCATTATTACATAATATTTTACTATTTGAAGCTATTCTTTCCGAAAGAACACATGACTTGCTAGAACATTGTCGAAACATAAACAGAAATGAATAGAAACCTCATTTATTCGCAAGGCATGATTTAAACTTTTGACCTTTACCATGATTTTCCTGCATGTTAACCATTGCGCTACTAGAGTACGTTAAGAACGAGCATCACCGTAGCCCTTGTCAAGGGGATGGTGAATGCATCGTCTGTAAAATGCACCATTCCGTGCATCGGAGATGGGGAAGAAGAAAGGGCAATACGTATCCTTCACACCGACCACTGACAAAGCCACGCCGGTGTCCTACGTTTTCAACCTCCTGAATACAAATTGATGCTCTTTTAACTCTCTGAACAAAACTGTTGGAACTTACGATGTTGGATACCGAAAATAATTCCCTATCCTTGTCGTCAATCATTTAACCAGCATGTAAACTATCTAACAGATTTAGGCAAAACTTCTGACACCTATACCTTAGGGCATGGAGAATATTAAGACTCGGCGATTCTTCTTGTAACAATGGCTCTTTATTACCTACACTTTATTATATTTTCCCTGCGAATAACTATTTCTCTGAAACAACTGACTCTTCCGTTAAATAGGTATAGCAATTTGTTTCAATATATTCAACGAAATTGAAGTGCATCAAATAACGGTTCGATAACCTACTGTTTGAGCTTTTGCCGACCGTACCTGACCTGCTGTGCGCGAGCTGCCTGCTGTGTCCGACATATTGATGGATGGTAAATAAGCTTTCTGCCACCACATTCCCTGCATGTAATAGGCACACGTTACGAAATAGAGTTGAGTTTATATATTCGTATAAACAATATAATATACAATATAATAATTACCATCTAAAGGTTACTTTAAATACTTACTATTGTAAGCCGCCCTTGGGATATTTATCTCTGATGTGAGATTCCCTTGTGGTCTAACCAGGAAAGTACGAATCGGATGTGAAATTTAATGTCATACTGGCAAGTTGGCCATGATAGCTTAGTGGTTAGAGCAGCCGCTCGGTAATTGGAAGATCCGTGGTTCAAATCCGGCTGTGGCATTGAAATTTTCAGTCTTGATTCCACCTCTTAAATATAATAGATTTAGCTTATTATGTATAATAGAAGGTATACCCGGAAAAAGGGTTAACCCTCAAAATAAAATTTTCGAGATAAGTACTGCTCTCTGTTGTTGCGTCAGAGAGCTATTTTTCTTGTGTTGATCTATTCCCCAGCAACCATATGAAGCTAAATGGAGAGAGAGAGGCAAAATTCTTGACATGCTTTTTGTATGATGTCAAAAAATGGACTAAATTGTTCTTGCTATGTGCCTGCCATCTAGTAGCACCCACAGTAACTACGGTAGGACATAAACAGGATAACCAACAGAGATTCAAGCTTTTTAAGGGATTTAATATTTTATTTTAACTATCCTAATGCTTTATGAAACCAGCATAGTTTTATTTATCAGAATCAAGCGATATACGAGTAGTCATTTATTTAGCCCATTTCATATGTAATACTACAACAAACCGTGAATGTCAACACAAACTAGAAGAGGGCAATGTAAACGGAAATGTGAAAAGTATTGGAAATTATTGGAAAAGAAGGTACAATCCACAAAACTGTTGTAAAGTAATTCAGAATAAAAAATGAAATCGTGGGGAAGCATATAAACACCATAAAGGTGTTGCGAAAATGCCAAAATAGCCACGTTCAAATTGTGATTGTGCGAGAAAGTGTTTCGATAAATCCTAAAAATTAAAGGACTTATAGGATCTGATGAATTTTATTCTACCAATTTATCATAGTCATCGTTTTCAATTATAAGAGTCTTGAATCTACCACAGAATCTCAGAATATTACTGGCGAAGCATTTTTTGACCAGCTTGACTACTGTCGAAAACTTACTTCTAAAATTTCCTAGCTTAAATACTTACTGGAAAGTGTAATAAACCAAAGTGAACCATGTTTAGGAAGGTACTGGTTTTACCTTAAATATTAATGCAAAATGTGTTAAAAAATCTTGTAAATGCCGATAAAGGTTTTCACTTTATTTCAGTCGTTTTTGGGTGTATTAAAGATAAAACAGATAAAATATACTGTATTCTGGAAACTCATTCTCAGAAATGAAAAAAATAAAACCTTAAGTTTTTTTTTTTTTTTTTTTTTTTTTTTTTTTTTCGGGCTCATGCACAAACTGTCTTTCTCCGTTATTAAAAAATCTGATGTGTTGCACTCACATGGCTTTCTCTACTCTTGAACTAACCATTCTTACAAACTCTTATTCCTCTTTCTTCGTGTTAGTTGAGATAAACGTTTGTATAAATTATCTTACTGTTCATTTCCTTGTGGGTGCAAAGGGAATATGGGAATACTGTAGGCTTTCAGCCTTGGTCAAATCTTTTAAAGCTGTCATATTCCGTTCTCTTTGCACGGTTAACATGTAAATAAATGAATAACGATGTTCCATTTGACAGAAGTGTAAGTTCTCCAAAACTCACACAAATAATAAGGGATATCTCCGAAATTGGTCACTCTACAAAAAAAGTTATTTGGACATAAATTGTGTGTTTTAGCAAGATCTACATTTTTGTATAGTAAGATTTGGTCTATCTCTTACGGTTTACCAGTTATGCAAAAGTCATCCAGAGTAAATAGGACTACATGGGGTATAGCCAGAAAATTCAAGATATACATTTCATTTGTCATAAAAATATCTCAAACATATGGCATTTTAATCAAATCGTTAGTGGCATTTTCGAAAACCGTTCCATGTAAAGGGTAGTTTAGGATGTAGGAATTTTCTTCAAAATCTTCGTGTCCCTTGAAAGACATTAAGCTTAAATACCAACTTTGGTATGTGAGAGACAGACTGAGAGACACACACAGGGACTTTTTTGGATTCAGGGGAGCCTCAAAACGTATATTTCCGATGAAATATCGACATTGAATTTTTGGGTGGAATACAATACTTCCATCTACTTTATGTAGTAGAGAAAGTAAAAATTGGGGTTAACCCGTTTCTCTGGGCACCTCTTCTATTCACTTTAAATACATTTAATGAAACTAGATTCTGCATATATTGGCGTTATGTCATGTGTAGACAATAATAAATATAGTGGACACAGTTTATCGGCAGTTCCCAAGCGTTCAACATGGCCGACATTACACTAAACAGCAGACGGAAGTACCCCAAATGCAGTCCTCCCAACGTACTTAATAAAGGCATTTCTAACCTCAAATATCACACGCCTTCAAACGATAATAATGCTTGAACATCGTTACCACACAACAAAGAACGTACTCACCTTCGGCAAATCTTGTTCTGCAATAACACTTTTGCATAAAATCACTTCCGAGCGCTAAATATCATAATATATATTTAATGCATTACTGTGTAGGGAACACAAAATAACAACAGTAACTATAACTGCATATACTGCTCTAAAAGAATTCAAGACAAAATCACGCAAACACGAGCAGATTAATTAATACGGCGTCGAAACAGAATCTTGTTTTAAAATCTATCGGTTGGTCTCTCTGCAACGCGTTCATAAATAAGGGCTTCTGTGGCAACATAACAGACGCAATAACACCAGCTATGGCCGCAGCTTTACCATGGTCATATGTTACGAACAGTTGGCGGCACTAATGCAACCTAATGGATGATATCACCAAATATAACCAGACTGCACCATAATGGGGAAAAAAATGTCAAGGTTGTGTTTTGGGGTATCTCAACAAGCTGCGCGTACTATAGCAGGGGTACAAAGGATCTACTGAAGGTAAGGTGTCACCTCCCCATACCTCATGGTATGTTCAATATCGTGCATAATTGGCTTTTAATGGCACGCCTACCAGTAATAGCAGTGACTTAATACCGATAGTGGCTTATGGAGAGAAAATGCCTTTTCTCTAAGCAACGAATATGCAAAAATACCTGTACATTATCAAAACTAAAATAATCAATTTCTGAATATACAAATAATTACTATGCTGTGCTTATATAGGCTACATCATATAGAAGTGGCTGTTTTATTGGTTCAATACGCCAGGTAATAACAAATAGGAAGAGAACTCAACTACTCATTTATGAAAATACGAAGACGTCAGCTTGTCAGCTATGCATGCCGAATTATTTAATAATTTAATTCCTGCAGTTTATAAAGCTAAGACTGTATAAGCTGTTGTATCTAATTCGTGGATAATATACTATTAACAAGTGCTGAAAGTAAAATAGACCTTGAGTAACCGGAGTGTAAGTTTGCAGCACTTTCCTTCTACCAGGAAGGTACCTTCTTAATTTGAAGCATTTGAAATCAAGTTCTGTTCCGAATGTGTCCACAGGAACGCACTAAAGTTTGGGTGAACGACATCTGTCAGAAACCTGGGAATGGTTCGTCGCACTTCTGTGTGTATGTGTGAAGAGTCCATTGCTCTTTCCCATAAACGAAAGCAAGTTCAGGCTCTTCTTAAAATAATTACCACCTTTACAAAGTCTAGGTCAAACTTTATGCAGGATAACGTAAGATAAAACGGAAGTAAAACAGTCATGTAGTGACTCGGAAAGAAGATCAACTATGCGTATATTCCGTAAAAAGTGGATGGTTCATCAAACCACAGGCTAGGTAAGTCCATTCATCGCCTGCAGCGTCTTGATGACAAAAGCACGAATGATATTCAGGACGAAAAAGATGCAGCAAAAACTGAGGGGTAAATCAATCAAGTTCTGTCAGCAAATTAAATGACAAATTCTGAAAAGCTAATAAATCTGTTTAGCAGCCTTTCTACACTTTGGACAGACCTATTCAGACAGATATTCGCGTAACTATTTTCTCCAGGGAGTGTTGGAAAACAAACAGAAATAATGTGAACATCACAGCAATTTTCACCTTGGGTAATATAAATTAAGCTTATTTCTGATGGCATCACATCAGATTTCGTCCAAAATCGAAAAAATATAGTTGGCCGAGGTCGTTAAGTCACTCGTGAATGAGATGTGCGCGATTTCTTTTTTCTTTTTTTCAGCCCTCTATGTTTTTCTGTTCTTTTCCTGGTTGCTTTTCGGTATTTACTCACATATATACACAAACATTTACAAATACACAAAAACCCATACCCGAGTTGGGATTCGAGCCCACGATCCCCTGCACCACGAAGCACCAAAGCTAGGCACCTAGCGAACGTGGCTATGGGTACCGGCAACGGCTCAAATCCCAACAGTACCGTACTCCTTGAATGTTTTTCTCCCCAAGGTTTTCCTCAGTCTTCGTAATTGGCAAATGCCGGGGAGGTAGCCTAAACTTAGTCCTGGAAGCTTCCTTGCCCGATTTTCTTTCCCAGACACTGCTACTATCATTTAATGTCATGTATACTTTGTTCAGTATTTTGAGACACTGGAAGGGACAGAAAAGGACATCGCGTGGCCGGCGCGCGTATAAAACCAAAACCATCCAGGCAAAGTTTCAACAGAAATTGCACAAAGCTCTTAAACCTGTAAAAGTGTGTAGCGGAAAACAGGTAATGCATCTGCCACTTATAAAGCCTCGCCTATAGGACGTGGAAAACCAGTACAAAAGCAGACGGCACACATTAAAAATGTGGACAATTACTTTAAAGGAGGGAACGGCAAGTGTGACCCTCCGATTGCATATACCAGGTGAGTCAGCTGCCCCTTATTCTCGAGTTTTATGCAATCCGCATTTTATAGCCTAAAATGAAAACATCGACCCCATTACTAGGTTCTACCCGCGTATTTCACATGGATGTTAAACACTCGATCAAATTAGTACTAATATAGATGTTATCACATCGCTTTTTAATATATTCGTAATTAGACAGCTGACGTTTGCACTTCTGTAAATGTTCACTGGAACCACCGAGTATTACATCTTAAACGGAATGTTTACCTCGCACGTTACTAGGTAGCTCAGTTGGAACGGGCGCAAGACTCCGAAGTAATCTGTCTGAAGGTGGTTCGAAACACCTGCATATACTATTTTTTTTTATACCGTACAATCCTCACAATTTAAAAACTATTATTCTGAAAACTGTTATTATATTCATTTTTATTGTTTTATTTATGTTTTATGACATTGTTTGATGTTTCTTTATTGGTGAACTACAATTGTGTAGTTGTTTAAACACACCTATAGGTAGGTGCAATTGAAATAAGGATCATTCATACACATTTGAACACAGAAAGCAAGGAAATTACATTGTCAGAGTTTAACATGGAAGTTAAACTCAATTTTGTACACAATGAATTATTGTGCTATTAAAAATGCAGACAACCAAAAACGATTTAAATTATGTCCTAAACCCTCAGGGACTTCATAATTAGATTATTGTGAATTCGGTTTACAAGTTTTGATGAACATAAAAAAAAAAAAAAATTACAATGCTGAGACTCGAACCTGTGTCATTGGTGGTTAAGTGGTGAGGACCCGTCACAATCCTATTCAGCTATTTCGAGACTTCCTGAAAGCACGTACCACGTCCAATAATAGGACTTGTATGGCTGGCGCTATGCCATTGCCACCTCGCAAGTTATCGCGCTTGATTTAGCCTTTTAAGACAGTTTTAATCATTTACTGGGCGTTTTATTATTAATTAATAGAGATGCACGAGGCGTAGTTCACGCAAAAATGCAAATAAACTGTTGTTTAATAATATGTCCGTTTTGACTGTACGGGTCCATGATGGATGAGGCGTGTATAAATTTTTCCTGATTTTTAGCAGCCAATCCCTGCTCCAAGTACAAGAATCCACCATTTTCTTTTTTGCGGACGTTGTTAGTGTACTCATATGATACGTCCATTTTTTCCGAGGCGTTTACTGAATTACGTTGCTATGTATACTCTAATAAAAAGTTTGTAAAATCGGCAGGAAACCGGAATTCGCTCTCAGTAAACGAGTCGTATGTTTTTGAGGTGTACTTTAGCGAGGAGGACGTTCTGTCCCTTAAAGCACTGTTGCTCTCAATTTTGTGCATTCCTCTCTTTAAGAACGTCAAGCAATACATTCTAGTAAGCGCAAAACTGGACTAAGACGCACATGCCGTTAGATGGGTGGCCTACCTACCAAAAAAATAAGGCGCGGCTGACTCACCTGGTATTGTGGCTGCCATTAGCGTTCCCAAATGTACAGCAATAAGAACCATTACACTAGATATTCAGAACTATACAACCCCAAGAAGGACGAAATGCGATGAAAACAAAATCGTTCGTGAATTGATGCCTTCTTCGTTCCCTTCGGAGGAGGAGGATGAAGATAAATGGGAAGGAAAAGAAGAAGAAGAAAAAGAAGAAAACTAAATTATAAGATACTAAGATTGAGTAAATGCCAGGTACATATCTATGTCAACGTAAATAATGTTTCGTTTCTCTGCTTGTATTTCCTTCTTTCGTTCTTTTTGTGGGGGTCGTATGAGTGCCAACTGTGTTGATATATATTTATATAATTAATAAAGGAATAAAAGTAATTTAGTTCAAGTAAATACGATCGTGTACTCCAGTTTTTATATTAAATATATTTATCGTCTCAGCGTGAGAATAAGCTGTTGAGGCAATGCCAGTTAAGTGAATAAATAAATAATTAAATAAATAAATAGACTGACTGACTGGCTGGCTGGCTGACTGACACACAGACAGGCAGGCAGGCAGGCAGGCAGGCAGGCAGGCGGGCGGGCGGGCGGGCGGGCGGGTGGGCGGGCGGGCGGGCGGGCGGGCGGGCGGGCAGGCGGGCGGGCGGGCGAGCGGGCAGGCAGGCAGGCAAGCAGATCGATAGATAAAGACTATATATTTAAACAATATAACAGAAGTACGAAAGGGACGCAAATGTAGTAACAGCGCATTTTGCTATCGCAGTGTGCCAGCACGCGTAAGTGACCTGTAGCACGAGCAGCCTGCTGTCTACCTGCCCCTCCCACTGTCTCAAAATATTGAACAAAGTATATCTTCAGTCTACCGCCTGTGGTGCCGTAGAAGTAAGAACGGTGATATAAAATAATTGCATTTCATCAAATGTAAATAAAATGTTCCATAATTGATATAAACGCAAAGAATATCCCAAAACTAAAGTTTTAATGGTTTTTATCCGTTTCTATGCATTTAATGTCCATTTGGGTGAACGGAATACAACAGGTCATTGCCATACTGTTCGCTATAGTGATCAATTCTATGGTTGACTGAGTACTACGAGAAAGCTCCTCTTCCATGTTTGGAGATGACTTAGCGATACAAGTATTGTTGTTTCTGGTGGACGTACTTGTTGGAACGCCGTCTCCAACACTGTTCTGATCACCTGTACTTTTGAAATACAGTAAACGACTGTCATTTTTCTGGCGCGACAATCGTCTGCATGAGTTTCTGGCTCTGGAAGGCCTTCCTTGGCTTTCTGCATGTCACACGGCAGCTCATCCTCTCTTTGCAGATAAGGCGAAATGTTTTCGATTGGCGTTGGACAGGAAGCTTACCTTATCTTCGCCATACTCGGTTTCAAAATAGAACATGATTGAACGTAAAGTCCTTATTTTAAGATTTTTATGTGGTATGTTCTAGAGAGTTGTTAAGGAGGCTTTTGGCTCTTTATTGATCACGACCCTATCGAAGCAGGGTTATGAGTGCATTGTCTATTCTTCGCTGCAACCCTCCGATTCACACAATATTGACCTAAAGCTATCCGCGCCTTTCCTAGCACTATTCTCAATTTTTGAGACATTCCGTCATCCTATCAAGGCGAGTTCTCAGCAGCTAAGGTGTCTTTGCTTTAGCAACCGTATTTTTGGTTAATACTGTATCACACTTTAGTATAGTGTCGCAAAAATGCACATCTTTATTCCATGTATTTAAAAGTATTTAGGGTCATATAATTCAAAATGTGACAGACATCAATTTGTATTTATATAATAGAGGTTTAAATAACGAGAACTTCATGTTGAAGTCGTCTTGTCTGTCACGGTGGGGATTCCAGCACGCCAGGCGATGGCGATGGCTTATTGTGTGTCAGACTCCGGGAGGAAGGATGCCATGAAAGTACCCTCCAGATGGCTAGAACGCATCACAGGCACTACTACGGTGGGTCCCTAACAGATGCAAGCAGTTTTTCAGCCCGACAGATTGCCAGGTCGCCACTGAGAGCGCACCACCAGCCAGGTTCGGCTGATCACTCAGTCCTCCTGACGGCCAGCCAGCCGACCGCAGCGCCTCCCCTCAGCCGAACACCGTATTTCCAGAGCGCAAGCTTCACCGCAGAGACCGGACAGAGAGAGAATGAAATGAAAGGGAGTGATTCGGTAGATATAAGGTAAATACTCTTCCCAGCAACTGCCTGAGTGACACGGGAAAAGCCCCCGAAAAAATCCCAGGTCAGGAATGTCGGCCGCGGGAATTGAACCTGTGACCTTCCAAATACGGCTCGTTACCGCCTAAACCATCCCGCTCGGTCAGGTGTACTTCTAGTCTCGTGGTTTATGGCTGTGCCGGACAGATGGCGCAGATGCATGCACAGTGTAAAGCACACGCCCGTGGGCACTAGAGGGCTGCTAGGTCAACAGGTCGCATGCAGGCCCTCTCTGGCGGCTTCAGCAGCGGGACGGGTCATCATGCATGGAAATGTTAGGGACTTCCGCGCATCTCTGAACTGTCTGCCTGCGGCCTGTGGCCTCCTGTGGTTCCATCACTTCATCCTATCCTCTCGAAGGGGAGTTAGTCACAATAGATATGTGTTGGGTGTAATGCGGGGAGTGTCCCCTCCACTGTCTACCCTTAACCTTCAGGTAACCCAGGAACAACAGGTCAATGGGTGCATTGCTTCTTCTGGATTAAGACACCATCGTGCTTAGAGCAAACCAGATGTAAGCAGGTTCTTAACCCGCCAGTGTACCGGTGGTTGGGTCTGAGAGACCCATGGTTTGTTTTTGTTTTAAAAAATAAGAACACATTTTCTATTGTGTGCTACAATATATATTAAGAATTAATAAGACGAATGACGATCATTAGTTTTACTACAAGGCAAGGGCCGGCAAAACGCCACCTAGCGCCGAGTACAGCAGTTACCATGCGCAATCAACCACGCCATCTGCCCGGCATTGCCAACATTACACGCCTGGAAGTACACCTGAAAGATGATGAGGAAATGGAATGAAAGGAAATAATGGAAAGGAAACCGTGCTATGAAATAATGCATCCCAGCATTCGCCTAAGTGACATGGGGAAACCACGGAAAAACCCATGTCAACCATGGGGATTGAACCTATGACCTCCCGAATGCGGGCCGCTCGGTATAGCTAAGGATAAATAACAAATGTTCTGAATCGTCAAATCTCTTTTGTCAGTTGTAGCAAAGGCATTTATATTCTAATGTTGAAGGCCTGTATGGAAGCTACAAATTATATAAAGTTGTGTGACTGTATAATTTGTGCATCATTATCAGATTGACAGCATATGAGTGCACTTCACGCGACATCACATCCAGGTCCTGCATGTTTGGAATGCCTAACATGTGGAAACAATTCGCAAGAGGCCTTGTTTAATGTACCTGGAAGTTATATCGGCGTAACGGTATGAGGGGAGAGGTGTACACACATGGACGTACGTAACGATGGTAAAAATGCGGGCTTAGAAAGTTGCGATTGGTTTCCTTTAGGCAGTCGATATGAGACTCATCAGCACCTTATGTAATACAGCACCGGCATATTTCTTTGTTACCCCCTTTTCTACAGAGGTGCAACAACCGGGGAATCACACAGAGTGCCGCCAGTTTGTTGTGCAATATGAACTTTAAAGCACCCGGTTGAAGATATTCTCTTACCACAAGTTGCAAGGATGCACATTATACTGCCTTCAGTGATGTATGATTATGGGTACATGATGTCAGAAACCATCCAACTATTTTAACTCTTCCTTCTCATTAGTTAGCCACACGATATATCCGAAAACATTTAATGGGATGCTACCCTGAAATTTAGTATAACTTTTGCAAAAATTAAAATATATACTGATAAGTTTAAAGTATGTGGTGAATTTCGAGGTTTTCACATGTGCATTACCTTAACTGCAAATAAAGAAAGTGAACGTGGCGCAAGGGAGATGGGGAAAAAGAGCTACGCTGTACTAAACTATCTCTCTCTGATTTCGTTTCCCACCAATTGAGTTTGACAGTTCATATTCCAGAACACTGAGTAAGACTGAACTACTTATTGGTTCTTTTATGCCTATCCTGATTTATCACCAGAATCCCGTTATATTTTAAACACGAGGACTTTAAAGCTGCCATTATCAGCGTTTTGAGGACCTATGTATTTTGTTATGTGATTATTTGCATTTAACATAAATTTTTGACTCCTCTTGGAATTTACATATTTCTCACAAAATTGTCTCCAGTTCACGTGACATAGTAAGTGTCCTGATGTTAGGGTTCGGCTTGGGGTTGAGAAGAGGAGGAGGATTTTGGCACCTCGGCCAAGGCTAGGCCTATTGCCCTACTAAACCTCTGAAGGAAAGGGATGAGCCAAGAGAGGACAAGGGCAGCGCAGCGCGGTCCCTAACGTTTTCAGGTTGAGCATGCCTGGACATCCCTTTGATGCCTATTTGCACGGCCGAAAGTAGACAGAAGCTTCTATGCACTTGAAGAAACAGTCCTTTTCTTAAAACTGCTACACACGCAACTGCAAGTATACGTGATCAGCGTTTTGGCAACAGGTGATCCAAAAGACTGTGAACCGGCTGCGCTGTGTTTTGTCTGTACTGGTCCTCTGCGCTCGTCGCCGACTGCCGCTGTCCTAGAACAGCGCAGATAAAACCATACAGCATTTTTAAAACTACTTTTAAACGCTTTACTTACCAATATAACTATAGCAGATGCTGAAACTGGCCACAGTTGTTGTCCATATATTTTGGCACCTCTTTAGGAAACTATCCATCACTCGCCGTAGTTCACTTGAGAAATGCTGGCAATTTCCTGACGGGTATTTTGTTTTAATTCTTCCAGGGTGAGTGGGTTTGCCTTGTACACTTTATGCTTTAAGTTACCCCAGAGATAGAAATCGCAGGTGGTTAGGTCGGGGAACCAAGGGACCGCAAATTTCTACTAATAATTCTTCCTGAAACACACTTTCAATTTTTCTCATCGAAAGATTGGCTGTATGTTAATTCTCTAAAGAAGGGCGCAAAATTGTATGTATGGGCAACAACTGTTGATTCGAAAAAAATCATAGTAAATACACGTTGTGCAGTAGAAAACAAATGCTGAGCCATAATACACTTTGTAACTAAGTACAGGACTAAATAATAAAGCACACTAGTAATAATGCAGCCGCACGATATCACGTCAACTCAATACTGATTATGAGCAGAGCAGAGAAAAACAAGTGATGCTCGTGACCTTGTGCACATCAGCTGTTGTTATTGAATTTCCACATTCGCAGTGGAAAAGCACCGTGTAGCGGTTCACATGCATTTGGATCTCTCTGTGCAATCTTATATGTATGAGGAATTAACTTATTCACAATTTATAATGTTAAAATGTCATGCAAAGCTTAATTTCTAAGAGAGATTTGGCAACGTCATGTTAACATTAAATTGTAACTAAATTTATACGAATTAAAGTAGAAATGTATTACAGCATTGTTCACACAAAGTTTGCGCGACAGTTCGTTAAATAATAAACCATTTGTATCCATTCGTCAAGAAACTAGGTGACTCTAAGTATTTGACACAATTTTTGGGGGGGTGAAACGGTGCTTTATTGACAGAAACTGTATTGGGTATATTTGTTACACTCATGTAGAATACCCGGTTAACGTATGTCCGATGCAGTATCTGCTACCCAGTATACATAGTAAAAACGTCCCTTTAGAATCACACGAAGTGATTAGATAAAGCTTAAAATTCGACAGCAAACTACTGTTAATGTTTACATCACCATGAGAACCTTGAAAGATTCTGCTAATTTCTTTTAGCTTCCTAAGTCCATTATTCTTGCCAAGGCGTTTGCTATTTTCTCCTTCACACGTTTATCTCTTGCTGTGTCTGCACTTTTGGTGGCAGCACAAGCCCTTCAAACTCTCTGGCTCTATGACTTCTTGCTTGACCTTTCTTTTTTGTCATCCTAATTATCTGCTTGCACTATCTAGAATGAAACGCACAATAAATGAAAGAGACAAAGAGCATAAACAAGCACAGCGTTCGTCTGTTTCCGGTACAGCACTGCCAACATTAACACGGTAATTTCCTGACAGCATTCCCAAGATTACCACGGGTTTTATCGCAGTTCAGAAAACTCGAAACAGTATTCTGATCAAAAAATGCATGAATGTACTCTGAATATGCCCTATGCACAAAATATGCAGGAACAAACGCGCTTCATACAAGTTTCATTAAGATACACGTTTGGATTCTAAATATGCATGTGCATATATTTCTCAACACTAGTGGTAACCCTGTCTAGTTATGAAAGAAGTAAACAGGAACGTTCTCAGTCAAAGACTGTTACATACTAAGTATGACTATTGCTTAAAATAGACGTGCCACATTCACGTTTTAGGCTTATTTATACCGTTATCCAATTATGAATAATAGGAAAACACATTCTACGTGATGCATACGCCTAAGGCAAACGAAATGTGCAAGTTTGGTATTGTGAATTTGTCCAGTTTTCACTGGCGTTTCACCAATGTGATCTAGTTCACATTTTCCTTACCACTTACTATCAACACTCACTGTACGTCACAATTATCGATACAACCTCACTCGGAGAATGCATTGAATAATTAGCACTGAAAGGCCATCAATAACTCTCCCCCGCGAACACCCTGATTTATATAGCCGCTGGAATTTTCCATAGAATAGTCGAGAATGTTCTGGAGGCGGGGAGAGGGGAGACCTCCAGATGATTCGCCAACTTCCCCAAAAGCTAGAGAAGGCGTGGGAAAGAGGGGTGACAGTAATGCAATCGAGTATTTACCCTCTCCACCTTTACCCCATCACCAAATGCAGACCATTTATCTTTTCCGGCTCTGTTTGTGCTATATTCACTCTTATACATGCTATTCTTATAAATGCTTATTTCTCTATCTACTACATTCTAATCGACATGAGCATTTTCAGAAAGTATCGTATTGCTAATTCTCTTGTAGGTGCAAGAGGAACATGGGTATACAGTAGACCTTAAGCGATAGTGAAATGTTTTAAGAGCCGGTTGCTATGCGATGCCTTGGAAATCCCGTTCTCTTTGCAAGGCCAAGAGATAAAAAAACGAATAACATATTCCTGTTTGAAAACTGTAAGTATTGGCAAAGTCAAACAAGTAATAAATAATATGTCGGAAATGGTTCACTCAAAAGAAAAACGAAGTATTCGATATAAATTGCGTGTTTTAACGAGATCCACAATTTTATTTAGTAAACTTTTCTCTCTCTGTTCACCATTTAGACAAAAATCATCCGGAATGAAGAGGTCTTCTGAGTACATTCCCAGAAAATTCAAGTTATGTCTTAGAAACTGCCATGGAATCGCCTGTTTGTGTCCGGCACTGGATATTGACTGTCTGTCCCTCCAACTGAGGAGTGGAGTGGGGTATAGCAATCATTACGTAAGGCTCTCCAAAGAGAGAAGGTTGGACATCCCTGAGGTAGCGCCATAGCCGCTGCATCACAGGATTATTGGACACTTCACACGGAAAAATGAAGTGCAATATTTGCATATCCTGAAGGAGCATTTCCTGAAAATGCACTTACCCTATCACGTGCATATTCTTAACTATTCACATCTATGTTGCAGATGTTAATTTTATCGCCAATAATTACGGAATCACTGAAAAAGTACATAATGTATAGGTTAGGGTTGTGCTTAAGAAGGTGAGCTCATATGTGAACTATTCTGCAGTGAGTAAGAGAAAATTGTTTATAAACTAAACTGGGAATGAAGATCAAAGATATGTACATAGATAAGACGTAATTATTAGCTGCGTAGTTAAGTCCAGTGCAGTGTTTTCAGAGATAAGATCTGGGATAGATTGAGCAAAAAACTTCTACAAAATTCAATTGGCTACAGTAATTAGATATGGCTCATGTGACTTCATCTGTAACATAATTAAGAGTTAGCAAAATAACATTGCAGCCATAAATTGTGATTACGGGATTAGATACATGAAGGAGTTTTGTAGCTTTAAGCGTATTTACGTCATGTCCATAAAGAATGGGTATCAGATTTCAAGTTATAAAATCACTAAGCATAACGAATAAATGGAGCACGTAAATTAAATCAGACTGCTTCTTTTACTGGTGACAGTAGTTCATTCTAATCAAGTTATATAGCAGGTGGAGGTTACTGCTTCTGCCATACGTTAGCTAAGGATTCTACATGATGGGTATAACAAATATGTCCAAATAATTGGACGCATCTAGCTTCTTGACGAATGGATATAAACGGTTTGTTATTTTACTGTCTTGCAAACATTGTGTGAATGCATTTTTACCTTCATGCGAATGAATTTAGTCACAACTTAACGTTAACGTGACATTGCCAAATCTCTCTTAGAAATTAAACTTTGCATGACATTTTAGTATTAAATTGTGGCTAAATCCATTCGAATTAAGGCAGAAATGCATTGCAGCATTCTTCACACAAAGTTTGCGCTACAGTTAGTGGAATAATAAATCATTTATATCCATTCGTCAAGAAGCTAGATGGCTCCAAATATTTGACACAATTGTTTTTTCGGGGAAACGGTTCTTTATTGACAATAATTGTATTGGACATATTTGTTGCCCTCATAAAGTAGAATATATATCCGTAGCCCAGTTAATAGCGCCCTTGCCTCTGGCGCGGAGGATCCGTGTTCGATCCCCGGTACCAGTATGGGGATTTTCTCCCGCTGGGAGGTCTGGCACGGAGAGCACTCAGCTTCGTTAAGTCCCGGAGGCTACTTGAAGTAGCG
Organism: Tenodera sinensis; assembly: GCA_030765045.1. Classification (NCBI taxonomy): domain Eukaryota; kingdom Metazoa; phylum Arthropoda; class Insecta; order Mantodea; family Mantidae; genus Tenodera; species Tenodera sinensis. Next base: position 109,397,510 of record CM060964.1, read on the forward strand.
GCCCCAGGTCGAGAAGGCCGCTTGGGACGCTGACCACGTACCACCCTCCAGTACTGCACCCCACCAATGACGCCTGTGGTGGGCAGAGATAAATTTTGTTTCTAGGAGCATGAGCAAAACACTTATTTGCTGCCCTAATGGTCTATAGCAGCGTATTGTCAGCTGCGTTATATATATAACTCGTGTTTAGAATGGTGTCTAGTCTCTCTGAATAAATGTGTAACCTTATTTCGCTTACACCCTGTTATTAAGGTACCATGGGACTGAAATTTGAATTTTCAATATTTTTATAGGTATAAAATCAATACTTTGCACACTTGTGTGGTGGTTTATAACACAAACATCCTCAAGGTTCCAAATCAAATATGTTTTATAGTTCTTAGGAAGTTAATTATTGAATTTGATTCACAATGCTAAAATACATTATATTAAAAATACTCCATGGGCATCAAAAACTAAAATAGCACAACAGTTTTATTGTTTTATAAACTCTAATAGCCCACAAACACCATCAATCTCTAGCAGTAAGAAAAAATAATTACTTTTAAACTAATTTCATTGCTTTGTTGGATATTGACAATATTATTTAACCTTTTTGTTATTTTGTTCTTGGAAAGCTAATCAAAATTTCAGATTTTGAAACTAAAGACTGAAGTTGAAGTCACATAAATGGGGCACATGCTGGAAAAATTCTAGGAGCACAGCACAAAATCCAATGTGCCTGGAGCGGATAGTGCATTACAAACTGTAAAGTCGAGAAAAACCACATGCATCATGATCATCAGTCATGTGACCTAAACCTGTCCGGCTGCATATGTCACACCTCCCTTCTTTTGTCTAGTAGTCTCTCCCCTCTGATTCATAGCTGAACCACTTCTTTCTGCTGAACTTGGTTGTCTTTGAGCCCTTTTAGGCCCATATTTTATTCACATACCGCCGACAATTTAAGCAGAAAAGGAGCGTTTAAGTGTAGTGCACATGGCATTTAAAGCCTGCGCCACACCTTTAAAAATGAGGGAATATAAAACACCCCACTGCCAAACGATGGATGAGGGTGTGTGGGACCGTTGTCACCTGTTCATTAATCTGCATAATTCAGACAGCAATACGCACGTGCGCAGTGAGAAAATTTAAAAAACATTCGAGAAACTGAGGAAACGATTCTTTCTCTAAAGTCAACGAAATGTTGTTCATAAACAAGCCTAAAAAGTCAATAAATATTCATTTATGCTAATTTGCTTATGAAACTATTCATCAACATTGTTAGTTAGCCTTGGCCATCAGCAAAGGTACCCTAAAACTTCCGGCGTGGACTCACTCTTAGTCTCTCCGCGAAGAGAGTTTGTCAAGCACGAAAATGAATGTAAACATGGTTAATTATAGTGTTCTGGTTTGGAAGGTAACGCGCACCTGATATTAACGGACATCATTTTGAACTTTCACTTCCAGAGATGTACCTTATAGTTATGAACGGAGTGTGGCATATGGCATTATTACCGGGAAAGTTGACTGATACCGTCCTCAATCATTGCAGCAATAATTTATTTCACAGTAAAGCGGAAGGTCTGGGCATCTGTCGTCAGTATTAAAGATAAAGTCATGCTTAAACAAGCCATCTCCTTGGTACTGCGGTAGTGTTACTGGTTCCACTCACGCTACCGGCATGGCCATTTTTCCACCTGTTGAGAAGTCTGATATGGTGGTCCTTGGGGAGTAATTATTGAAGGGTATTTAGTGGCTCTGTTGTCGCAGACCACGCCTAAGCGGCAGGGGACGGGTGTTATGTTGACCACATAGCATCCCAATAACTAATTCTGCTCTCGATGTCCGTCTGTAGGAAGGCAGAGGATATAGTGGTAGGCCGTGACACACTTGGGGTGTCGTATCAAGGAGAGGAGCACGGTAAATTGCACGGTGTTCCCCATTTATTTCGAACATGCAGCCCAAATGACGCTAGGATGGTAAAATATCCCTGTGGATTTATCATCACATTACGCAGGACTGCTTGCTTGCGTTTCAGGTATTTTATTTAAAAACATTCTGGTAATGCGTACGAGGGAATTGTATTTCATATACTGAGATTTAGCTTTGTTACATCGACTAAACCGACTTAGTGTTTGTGTACGGTTACTTGTATACTTCATATAGGTAATATTATACCATTTACAACATTACTAATGAAATATTACTAGTACAGTATAATAATAATAATAATAATAATAATAATAATAATAATAATAATAATAATAATAATAATAATAATAATAATAATAATAATAATAATAATAATAATAATAATAATAATAACAACAACAACAAGAGGAAGAGGAATAGGAAAAGGAATAGGAAGAAGAATAAGAATAATAACAATAAGAATAGTAATGGTGATGATGATGTGACGCTGGCCACCCATCCGTCAGAGAAGGTCAAGGTCAAGCTACCTCACAATCTCCAATGAAATTCAATGTAAATAGCTGTTAAGCTTTTTTTCTTCTGGCCAAAGCGATATTAATGCTAACTTAGCCCTCTCCGCACTATAAGTATGAGTCCTGTATTTATATAGTGATATGGTAATCGTGACCCAATTGCTCTACGGTCGCCGGAATGATACCAGTCAAATCATTTTACTGTGGAGCCACTTACTGATGCATAAGAGAGTCAAAATACCTCATCCTAAAATTACTGATAAGAGTATCGAACGCAGCTGGTCCCAAATCGAACTGATGGTTTATTCGACAGGGATGATGATGATGATGATGATGACGATGACGATGACGATGACGATGACGATGACGATGACGATGACGACGACGATGATGTAGTTTTAAGAGCGCTCAACGACTTGGTCACTGCAAAAGCCAGATATGAACCTCAATATAGTATTAAAAGCACAAATATAGGTAAATATACCAAACAAACGAGGCAAAAGCCAGAATTAAAACAAATTTATAAAAAGGTCCAAAAGGCATGAAATTTCGATATCTAAAACTCTAAATACTTAATGGACACTGGGAGTGAAATTTGAAAGTTCCACATTTCTTGATAGATTTTTCTGAAATGTTTACTGTGTTTATATTTATATGATAATAGGATGTACACCAAATTTCATTAAGATTGGATAATTCGTTTATGATATATAAATTATTTTATGAATTTAATAGGCACAATTTCAAAATATGACTCGTGTCTATTGACTTTTCAAAATTGGTTTATATTTACAGAACTGGTACTCTAAAACATGGGTAACAATTGTATGAAGAGATATTTCAAATACGTTTGCTGATTATGCTGTACATATTTTTTTAATATCAAAGAAAATTTAATATTAAAAATTATTGATTTTTTCATACAAAAAAAGTTTTTGGAATTCCTGTTAATGATAACATCAATATTGAAGCATAGTTTTGTTTAGCTGCTATTTATGAATACCTTTGGAAATTTTCATTGAATTCGAAGCAAAACTCAGGCGCGACCTTCTTTTGGAATATGCAGAAATGTAGTTTTGAGAAAAACAGGCTTTTATATAGGAACATGCTCTGTACGTTAAGGGAAGAGCACTATTTGAAAGGGCCGTAATGACCACATGGAGTGGGGAATGTGAAAAATATTAGCTGGAATATTTTAAAGCAAAAGACCATTTTCGACTTTTTGACAATTTTGACCAAAATTTCACTCCCAGTGTCCCTTAATTTCATGCTTACAATTGCTAAAAATTCAAAAATCTTTCGACCGCTTGTTAATCGTCCGCCAGGACCTCTGTAAGTCTGACAGGCAACGGATAACGACTCGAAGCTAGCCATAAATTTAAGGGTCAGAAATACAGATTATTAAGTTAAAATAGAAGAATTGTGTCAGTTGTGACAAAAGCACTGTTTCTTTTCTCTTTTCCTTTGACATAAGACTGTTATCAAATTAATCAACATCAGATGGAAGTGTTTGTATTTGAATTACCTATAGGTAATTGCATTAGAGTCACTTCTCTAGCCAGGAGTGGGATATTTAAACTCATGGTTTGAAATTGTGGTACTTGTACTAACCATTCTTACAAACTCTTATTCCTGTATCTTCTTCGTGTTAGTTGAGATAAACATTTGCACAAATGGCTTATTTCCTTGTAGGTGCAAGGGGAATATGAGAATACAGTAGGCTTTGAGCGATAGTCAAATCTTTTAAAGCTTTACACGGTTAACATATAAAACGATGAATAACGATGTTCCATTTGATAGCAGTGTAAGTTCTCGCACAAATAACAAGGCATATCTCCGAAATGGTTCAGTCTATAAAAAAATTTATTTTGACATAAATTGTGTGCTTTAGTAAGATCTACATCTTTTGTGCAGCAAGACTTGGTCTATCTCTTACGGTTTAGCAGTTATGCAAAAGTCATTCAGAGTAAATAGGACTCAATAGGCTATAGCGACAAAATTCAAGTTATACATTTCATTTGTGATAAAAAATCTCAAACATATGGCACTTTAATCAAAATTGCTAGTCATTTTCAAGAGAATAAAAATTTTCCATGTAAAGGGTAGATTAGGTACGAGCAATTTTCTTCAAAATCTTCGTGTCGCACCCTTGAAAGACATTATACTTAAATACCAACTTTGATTTTTAACCGACTTTTCTTTTTTGAGTTAAGTTGTCCACAGACACACATACACACACACATACACACACACGCACGCACACACACACACGCACACACACACACACACACACACACACGCACACACACACGCACACACAGACCTTTTTCTAAAAATACTTTTTTTTTTTTTTGGATTCAGGGGGCCTCAAAACATATATTTCCGGTGAAATCTCGACATCGAATTTTTAGGTGGAATACAATACTTCCCCTACTTACCAGCAGAGAAAGTTAAAAAAAAATTAATTAAAAAATAAAACAGGAGACCTGAAAACAAGTATTTAATCTCGATATCGAATTTCAGGTGGAATGCAGTATCTATATTCTCCATGTACACTATGGGTGTGGGTGGATAAGTTGGTTAGACGCTGGCCTACTGATCCCAAGGTCGCGGGTTCAAATTCGGCCCAGACTGGTGGTTTTAAGTGTGCTTAAAAACGACAGCTGCATATCAGCAGATTTACTGGCATGTAAAAGAACTCTTGTGAGACAAAATTCCGGCACACCGGCGACGCTGATGTGATCCTGGCAATTGACAGCGTCGTTAAAACAACAAAATAATTTAATTTTTTCTACGTACACTTTATAGAGAAAGTAAAAATATACAGCTTATATTTTACTACTTATGAAAAGTTTGATGTATTGCACTCACATTACATTCCTTACTGTTACAAACGCATATTTCTCTGTCTTTTCTTGTAAGGGCAAGAGGAATATGAGAATGCAGGGCTTTAAGCGATAGTCAAGTCTTTTCAAGTAGGTCGCCATGTGATGGCTTTAAAAGTCGTTCTCTTTGCATGACCAAGGGATAAAAACGAATAACGTATTCCTATTTGAGAAAAGTATAAGTATTTGAGCATTCAAACCAATGATAAGGAATATATTAGAAATCCACACAAACTGTGTGCTTTAATGATATCTACATTTTTGGTGGAGTTCAGATTTTGTCTATCTCTTACAGTTTACCAGTTATGCAAAAGTCACTCAGAATAAAGATGACTTCAGAGGCTGTTCCAGGAAAATTCAAAATATACACCTGATTTGTCATGAAAATATCTTAAATATATGGTATTTTAATCAAAATCGTTAGCCTATTTTGATAATGTCGAAACTTTTGAAAAATGTTCCAGGTAGAGGGTAGTTCAGGGTGGGGGGGGGGGATTTTCTTGTAAAGCTTTATGTCGCATCCTTGGACGTAAATACCAAGTTTGGTTCTTAACCGACTTTTCGTTTTTGAGTTACGCTGTTCACAGACAGACGCTCGTGAACGCCACACCGACATTCTTCTGAAATTATTTTTTTGGGTTTGGAGGGACTTAAAATGGATTTCCGGTGAAACCTCGACATCGCATTTTTGGGTGAATTACAATACTTGCTTACTATACGTATTATGTAGAGAAAGCAAAAAGGCACGCGAAAGAAGTTGACAAAATACATAAATTGACATTTCCATATGAATATTCACTGCTGCTGGAGACAGCCTGGTTTATATTGACCTGACTAAGTGCAAGTTGTACGGCTTCCACGTGAAGTTCACTCGCCACATGCCACTGACTTCACGTTGCAAGGGCGACGTACTGCTAAGGTGCTGCCACCCATTAATTGCATTACTGTTTTCATGCTGCCGTCTCCCGACCGTAATTAATATACTTACTAACGCTTTTTCATAGCACATATAATCATGCGAACTCATTGCGTCTCATTTAGATACACGGAATGCTGATATCTCCTGAATCCAAAAATGGGAAAGTTAAGTATCAATGAGGGCAGATCAATAAGTACCCGTGTTTTAAAACAGATGGTGTTGTTAAGACAAGTTGGTGTCATTACAGTGCACTGTCATTTGTTACACAGCGTCAGTTTGGTACTGATTCACAGGTTAGTTTGGATTTGGCAGGCATTTCAGTTAGTCGTTTAATGTTTTCGCTAAAGTGGAAATTGTTCACTAACTCGCTTTTTGTTACTTTCTCTACTACATATAGTAAGTAGGGGAAGAAGTTGTGTATAATTTTGTATGACTGGTAAATCATAAGAGATAGATGCAAGTGTATTACACAGAAGTGTAGATCTCTTTAAAACACAATTTATTCAAATAATTTTTGGTGGCATTAGGTATTTCAGAGATATTCGTTATTATTGGTTTGAATTTCAATACTTGGTTATTTTTAGTGTTGTCGCCTTTCAGTTGTTTCTCGCGATATCCTATGCCCACATCTAAAGTAAATTAGAAATTAATAAGTAATACTAATACTAATAATAATAATAATAATAATAATAATAATAATAATAATAATAATAATAATAATAATAATAATAATAATAATAATAATAATAATAATAATAATTATAATAATAATAATTATTATTATTATTATTATTATTATTATTATTATTATTATTATTATTATTATTATTATTATTATTATTATTATTATTATTATTATTATTATTATTATTATTATTATTATTATTATTATTATTATTATTATTATTATTATTATTATTATTATTATTATTATTATTATTATTATTATTATTATTATTATTATTATTATTATTATTATTATTATTATTATTATTATTATTATTATTATTATTATTATTATTATTATTATTATTATTATTATTATTATTATTATTATTATTATTATTATTATTATTATTATTATTATTAGTGTGATACTAGCCAGTGTCCCTCATGCAGAATTAGCGCGTAGAATGGAATATGTCTCGTTCTCTACCATTAAATAGAAGGGAGAGTAGGGCTTCGGAAGCTTGCTGTCGCAGCCTTCACTAGCAGAATGCAAAATAGCACTCACACGGGCGTCTCCAAAATGTGCCGCATGAACACGACTGGCTGCATAGCAATAGCACGTGGAGTTAAAAGCAAGAAAGGACGTGTGTTTAATTGTGCGGTCCTCAACAGCTGTACTAGTATACTTTATTCCACAGTGTACCAAGACAGTTGCTAGTGCTATTGCTTCGAAATGGATGAACAATGTGTAGTAAAACAAACGACTACACTCGCAGTTGAAATACAAGGATAAATTAGTGATAATAAAACAGGGAAGGTCTACTGCAGCTCTTCTGCACTTGCAGTGTGGGCAGAAGCAAATGAAATAAGAATACTTACAAAAGGTATTTTAATATAAACGATTATGATGAGTATGTGTGGCTGACTGGTTCATGCAACTTTTGAGACAGTGGAAGGGGGAGATAGGGACATCGCATGGCCGGCGCGTGTATAGAAACCAAAACAACCCAGGTAGGATTGCAAGGTTTATGCAGTCATTCTGACACGAGAAGTGGCGCACAACAGACATTGCACAAAACTCGTATAAAACCTTATATTTATAAACCTGTATAAATACGTGGCGGCCGTGGGAAACGAGTAATGTACCTGTTACTTATAAAGCAAATTCCTCGCCTATAGGACGTGGAAAACCAGTACATATGCAGACGGCACACATTATTCGAAATGTGTACAATTACTTTAAAGGAGAGGACGATAATTGTGACCGGCCGATTGCATATACTGAGGCTGCAACTGACGTTCCCATAAGTACAGTAATAAGAACCATTAAACTAGACATCCAGAACTATACAACTCCAACAAAGACGATGAAAACAAAACCGTTTGTGAATTGTATAAGATTGATGGCTTCGTCGTTTTCGGAGGATGAGGAGGAAGAAGAAAAAGAAATTATTAGACACTAAGATTGAGTAAATGCCACTGCACATATCTATGTTAATGTAAATGTTTCTTTTTCTGCTTGTATTTTCTTCTTTCGTTCTTTTTGTGGGGGTCGTATGTAGTACCAATTTTATTGATATATACTTATGTAATTAATAAAGTAATAAAGATAATCTAATTCAAGTAAATATGATCATGTACTCTAGTTTTCTTATATTAAATGTACTTATTGTCTCAGCATGAGAATACGCTGTTGAAGTAATGCCAATTAAGTGCATAAATAAACAAAGAGGTAAAGGATAAATATATAAACAATGCAACAGAAGTATGAAAGGGACGTAAATGTTGCAACAACACATTTTGCTATCGCGGTGTGCCAGCACGCGTAAGTGATCTGCCGCACGAGCAACCTGCTGTCTACCTGCCCCACCCACTGTCTCAAAAGACTCCGGACAAAGTATAAATGGTTTTGGATAAACATAAGAGATCAACAGCGCATATAAAATCCTTTACAGCTTTAAAACTTTCGACACTCATCGAACAGACCATTCATTGAACTATCGGGGGGGGGGGGGGAATCTTTTGCATAAGGAACACATTAAAATAGAAATGTATTAAATAGATTGATGCAGTTCTTATACTTCCCAATCTGTGGGTTTAATTAAAGAAACCAGACAATTCTTTGTTTCTCTTAATGGTTTACCCGCTTTTTCTCACATTCCAACTTCACGTACATTTCAAACTACAAGTTTTACACCTGAAGATCGCTATTTATTATCTTTCCATGTACTGTAGTACAAATTATAATGTATGCTGTACCCATACCACATTTTATCTGGCTTTGATCTATCTAGTAATATAATGTTAGTGAAAGCCGTGTATATTTAAGCTAAATGAAGCTAAACCTGGGAATGAAGATGAAGTTATAAAAATAAATACAAGCATATAAGCACAAAAATATAGCGCGGGCCTACTAGGCCCCGCACGACCAAGTGTTCTACCAGGGCGCGCGTCTAACGGAAGTTTAATCAACAATCCCTTATTTTCCGGATCTGGTAGGTCTAGTGATAGCCCAAGTCACAATCCCAGCATACGCCACTGATGTACAGAGAAGTCCAAAACGACGTACCCATTCTTTGATAATCGATATCTTATTAGCAAAAAGGTATAGACTTACAATTCTTGCGCATTGTGTAGTTTAATGCTTTCTCGAGAAGTGTCGGTTATTATGTGTGTTCAAGGTGACCACTCTCAGCCGTTCTAGAGCGTCAATTGCTGAACGAGCTAAGGTGCCCAGATATAACTTCTCTGAACTTTTCCGTATGGGACACCTTGAAGAACGGAGTTCGTGAACAAAAGCCAGCTGCACTGGATGCGCTACGAGAATCCATCGAACTATCTTATGCAACCACCTCACCGAACATACAAATAGCCGTAGTTCGCTCAGCAGTTGACAACCATGGGTATATGGATAGGAGACTAACGGAAGAGGTTCGGCACTGAAGTCAGGCTTATTGTACCTATGCCCCTGAGGGGGCACCCCCTGGAGGAAAAAGAGCTGAGAGACACCAGAGGAGACACTAGATCCAGGCTAACGGCGCAGACATGACAGAGATCCCTAAGGTTTCCCAAGTTTAAGGACTCCTCGAAGTCTTTAGATCTTCCGGGACCCTCTTAGGGGAACTTCGGCGGGGGTCAAACGCCCCCAGTTGCGCCCCACCCTTCCCGGATCCCACAGATAATGAGGAGTTCCTGTGCACACATCATCCCTGCCAAACTGCACCTAACGCCTTCGCTGACACTTGCGAGCCTGAAAGAACCAACGGGATGAACGACGAATGAACGATTAATGAAGCGAAATGGAATGACAGGGAATTCGGGGGATGTAATTATCCTTCCCAGCCTAGCGGCCCACGGAAATCCCCGAAGAAAACCCGGGTCAAGAAGGCAGAGCACGGGAATCGGACCCACGACCTTCCCAATGGGAGCCTCACACGTTACCGCGGAGCCAGGTTGTCCGGTTGACAACCATGGATGCTGATTGAGGTCACTTTGAACACACATAAGACTGACACCTCTTGCAAAAGTATTTAAGTTCAACACTGCCCAAAAGTGTAAGTCTGTTATTTCGTTCGCAAATATTTATTGTCAAGAAGTGAGTGCATAGTTTTAGACCCCGCTATAGAAATAAACGGTGATAGATAAAGTCGTGTGAATACGGAGTTAGGTTATACAACCTCGCGCACTTAGACTTACGTGGACCCATTGTGGCTACCACCCCGCCAGGAAGAAGGGATGAAGTGAAGGAACTGCAGGAGGCTACAGGCCGCAATGGCACGCGGAAATCCCTGATAATTGCACTATTGGAGCTGCCTAGAGAGGCTGATTAACGACCCGTCGACCAAGCAGTCCTTTAGTGTCCATGAAGAATGCAGATGTATTTTTAGCTGTGCCGAATGACCTTGCTAGGTCATTCTGCGCGAGTGACGTCATGAAAATTGATGGTAGGGGTAACATCTCTGGCTGCTTGCTTGAAATAAACCAGGTGATAATGCAAGCGGGCACTGTATTTAATCACTTACTGTTCCCGATGTTAACTGCACGGAAGTCGGAGAGATACTAACTTGACACGCCTATGTCTTATAAATACAAAAGTGAACTCGACCATAAACCACTACGCAGCTATCGTTCATTCGTCACATCTAAAAACTACCCCTGTACCTACTCTTTCCTTTGAGCAAGCATCCGCACCATCTGTCCAGCACCGTTATAGGCATCCACGCCTAGAAGCGCATCTGAAAGATGAGAAAGAAACGGAATAAAATGGAAATGGTGGAAATGATGGAAAGAAAATCGTTGTAGATGAGGAACACCCGAATATTCGCTTACCGTCCAGAGAAAACCATGAGAAACCCAAGATTAGAGTGGGTGGTTGATGGGAATTTTATCTGAGACTTCCTGAATGGAAGGATGTGACTGTAGCACATCAAACTCAGCTCTCTCAATGAGCAGCTTATTGTTTAAGCTTCCATGTGACTGGTAGGTATATTATGGAAGTAATATACGAAAGACATAAAATCTAGAGACTATTGTGAATCGTTAGGTGTTAGTATACTAATATTGTCGCGTTAGCAATCCATTGCATTTATTGCGTAAATCCAATGTGCTTGTGTTGAATAATGGACAACTGCCGCAGCTGCCGATACTCGGGCAAGTTCTAGGGAAGTAGTGCTGCAACTTGATACCCAGGATGCATGATAATAATATAACACTCACAGGAAGAAGCGGCAGAAGAAAAATGTAAATGTCAAGTTAGTTTAGCATTTATTCGCGCACAAACTTAGAAACAGGATCTGACGTAAGGACATTTTCTTTGTCCGTATGAAATGACGCTGTAAAAGAAGCTAGCAGCGAGAAGGAAAAAGTAAATAACACGTGGGAACGTTCCGAATTAGAATGACGTTGCCTTGTGTTGTTACGACGACCTTCACGTAATGCGTAACTTGAGTTCAAGCAACGAAGAGGCACAATGGGAATCCCGTTGATGTAGTTACGATAATTGCAGGTTACTTCCCTTCAAGATGACTAAAACTTTCACGTGTGTATTGTTGGCATTCGTGCTCTCGAAGTTTCTTATTGGTAGGAAGTAAGGCTCGCCAGCTTCATTGATGCTTCCAGCATAGGGAGTGCAAGCTATTGGAATTCACCAAAAGCCAACTGTCATATTTCCCTCATTATAGTGATCTTTTAGTGACGTTCTATTTGTTCAGTTGACGTCGATACCAGCAACCGCTCCTAAAACAAACGCATGGAAAGGATGGCATTGCTTTGAATTATTTTACAGGATAGCTGTTGAATTTAAAGCAAATAATCTTTCTTTGCGTCAAGGACGTTGTATAACACATTTACGTTTATTTGGAACTGTTTTAGTGTTCCACGCTTTTTCATTCTTGCTTTTACAACACAATTTCGCATTAAATACGATACGACGCCATATTTAGCGCTGGGAAGTGATCAATCACTTTGCTTCAAAACAAGATTTTTATTTACTAGCTGGCTTGAAACTAGTAATTCATATTGTAAGATTGGCAGTACTTTAGTTTGGTGTGAAATTGGCCGTTTTGGATTCCTGGAAACTGTCATTAAATTTGAGTTTCAGTCTGTAAATGGTAGGGATGAAAAATAAAATGGCAAGTGTTTGCTGTCTGTAAATTCTTGTCTTCCGGATCAGAGGTCACCTAGTCTTGGGCCCCCAGGGTGCCTGAGACACCTCAGGGCGGCAGGGGAGTTTAAATCTATAGTTTCGGGTCCCTGCTCTCTGATGTCTCTCCTCAGGTCTGACCACCATTCGTATCCTCTCACGAGAGACACCCGTCAGAGCCTTAAGCACAACAGATTTCATCGGTCGATGTGCTAAGTTAAGGGGAACGTTGTTTATCCTATCCTAACTACATTGCAACGTTTACTTGTTAATTTATTCTGGCATGTTAAAATCATATTAGTAAACGTGGTCCCTTATGTGAATATTATAGTACTGTTTATAAGGTCATAGTGGTCAAAGTGAGATATAATGTGGACGGAAAAAATGTTGCATATGTGGGATTTTTTCAATGTGGAAAAATGCTGTGGGAAAAATTGCCAGAAAATAAGAGTTTGCTTTTTGCCTTTGGCGTTGCTGGTATTAAATGTATTGTGGCAAAATTGCTCTTGCGGTTACCTTTTCAATTGCTTCCTTTATTTCCTATATTTACATTCTTGATGGCTTCACATACCCAAATTACAACTTTACAACCCAGCATACAAAAACTGCTAAACGTTACTCAGCCTCCTAGCAACGTGACATCAGCCATGGAAGATCAAATATACGTGATGCTTCCCGCACCGAAGCTCGACATTTAGCATTACATGGCACTCCGTGTCAACGTTACAGCATAATATGCAATCTTATTGAGTGTAGAAACACTTGAAATGCCATATGAACAGACACGCTAGTCCTGTCGGTAACCTATGGTTAGCTTATTGTTCAACTAACCATGCTAGTCGGTAACCTAAAATTTCTGTAAAAGAAACCTTAGTATAAATGAATAAATCTAACTGACGAATGTAAAAGTACTAACATTGTGGGAGAGGATCTGTATAAAGAAGCATGAAGAATATACGGTGATTTCTTCAATTTCCAATTATGTCAACCTATAAGTGAAATTGTTCAAACCTTCACCACTAGAAAAAGTCTATTTGGCCACAATGGATCCAGATGTATGAACCAGCCAAAGTAACTGACAATGTAGCCAAGAGGTTGTGAAGTCACGAGTGAAATGTTCCGAGCTCCACTCTCAGTAGAAATTTAATCGCATTCCCTACCCAAAAGAGGCACCACCCTCGCAACGCAGCCGCCATACAACCCTAAAAAGCTGGATAGAAATGACATAAAATCAAATTGAGGCACAGGAATTTCGGGGTGGTGTAAAATTATCCTTACCAGCATTCGCTTGGTGACTCTGGAAAACCCACGGAAAAACTCACCGGTTAGGAAGATCGCCGCGGGAATCGAACCCACGACCCCCTGAATGCGAACCTTGCACGTTACCCGACCATTTCGCTCGGTGTTGAAGTCATTATGTGAAGTTTCTCTGGATATACTTGAAGCTTTTAAAAATACAGGGTGTTTAAAAAAAGTGTCCGATATTGGAACAGAATTTGGGACTAGTCAAAACTAGAATAAATGTTCCCATTAACATATCCCGGAAACAAATACGCGTTGAGGTATGAACCATTTTACAAAAATATGCAATGTATCCAGATTTTTTATGACTTTGGCATACACCAATGTCTTTAAATGTACCCATAGCCAGAAATCCAATGGATTGAGATTCGACGAAAGCGGAGGCCATGCTACTGGATCTCCTCGACCAATCCACCGTCCATTAAACGTTTAGTTTAAATATCAGAATCCCTTTAGTCCCAATGTGTAGGCAGGAATTGTGGGTGGCAGACTCCTAGGACCATACATGTTACCGAACAGATCAGCAGGTGCTGTGTATCATCGATTCCCGCGCGATGACTTGCACGTGCTTTTGGAGGAGTTGTACTTGTGGAAAGACGACGCATGCATCTCTACAGTTTTAACAGTAAGTCTGTTTCTATTAGGTGATAGAATGCCTTTGTAGATGCTAAAGCTTCTTTCGATATCCACAGAAACCAGTGGGGCAAATCTTGTATTCACTCGGAATGGCAATTCTACATATGTGGCGAAATCCTCAATGTCCGGATTCTTCTGAAGACTAAACTCAAGTTTGTCTTTGGCAAACTCACTCACGGAAGTAAAAATATCCCACTGTTTCTCCTTTTCCAAAAACCTTGTTCTTCTAATAGTTTAATAGCTGCATTCAGGTACTTGTAACTATGGGCACAATATGGTTCTGTCTGCAAATTATGTATTTTCTCCGGTAACGGAAGTCGCTGTGCCTTGGAAATTGCACCTGCGTCGGCTGGATACAAAGAAAGCACAAACTCCTTAATTTTGTCAAAATTCTCATACAACATAGCAGCATGCTCGATCCAAGATCCCCAGCGAGTAATGACCGGGAAATTTGGAAGGGGTAGGCCAGTGGTTTCCTTGTAGACCACAACACGATTCGGAGCTTTCAGCAGAATCTTCTTCAGGGCAGAGATGAACTGATTTGCGATGTATTCGTTCCTTATGGATTCACAAGCCATGTGAAGAACATGAACCAAGCATGTCATATGCGTCAACTTAAGAAATAAGGGCTTCAATTGGTTAACAGCTGAAACCATGTATGGAGCCTGGTCCGTAACCACAAGAAGTTTTTCAAACACGATACCAGCAGGCCAGAGTTTTTAACAAAAGTCCATAATTGATTGCATTACTCTACTGGCATTGGCTTCCTGCAGCTCATACATTTTTAACTACATGGGCGTAACTTTCTCCCCTGCTAAGGGAAAAAACTAAAATGTTCAAAACATATCATTCCCACAATGATTCTCACATCGCAATCAGACACGTTCTCCTTGATTCTTTGTATGGTTTCTTGATAAAAACAGGCTCCATGTAGTTTTTTCTTAAAGTACTCTCATTCAGTATTGACATCTTTGTGTATTTTTCAAGAAATCCCTTGAAGCCTGAATGGTTCACCTTATTGAGTGGAATTCCTGCTTGTGTAAGAGCTGCACACAACTCAATGTTGATTTCCTTAAAATTTTGGCTTTTTGAAGAACTCTGTTGAAACGTATTCCGTAATAGAGGCTGCCACAATTTGCTTGCCTGAAGAGTCTTGTTCATTTGATGCTTAGGGCTGGAAATGTGCTGTTTGATGCGACCTCACTGGTGTTTTTCATCTAAAGAAATTCCTGAATCGCAAATAGTATATCGAATAACAGTTCCATCTGTGTCTGTGAAATCTTGTTTGGATTCCTGAGCCAGAACAGTATGTCAAGCACTGAAAACCTCTGGCATAGTAAAATCTAGTAATACACTCTTTTAGTAATGTAACAAATGACTAACACCAGTTCACTTGCTAACTCAATGTGACTTTTACACAACTCATTCACTTGCTGTCCACACTCCTATATAACACCGCGACAATTAACAGAATGTTCTCATTCAGGCTAGAACTGCAGTCTCAGCGATTTCTAGTAGCTTCGAGCTGAACCCAGAGTCAATTCTTGGAACTACGCGTGTGTGGTTACTGCTGTCTCTGGGTGACCTTGGAATTCGCGCGAACAGATAACGTCTGCACAGTAACAAACTCACATTCACAAACAGTAGGCCGCATTATTGCGGGCTGCTTTATAGCGGTAAACCAAGAGAAAAAGAATTTATCGTACACAATTATTTTCCATTGTTGTAGGTGTGCTTTCAACTCCTGCGCAGCGTTTACTGAAAGAGTTAGGCTTACTCTTTACATGTTCACAGCAAGCTCAGGAGATGTTAATTAAAAGTTAAATATTTTATATTGATTAAAATGATATCGAGTAAAATGGAGGGAAACTTAAAAGAAGAAAGGGGGAAAAGGGGATTATGGGCACAGTTGGAGAAAAAAGGGATAAAGGTACCCAAATAGGGAAAAGGATGCATGAAAAAAATGCCTCTTTTGGCAACTAGAAACAAAACTTCACACTGTGGTATCTTGCCGAAGAGCTTAAATTTACCCTAAGAAAAGAGGTGCGCACCTAAAAATCCTAACCCTGGTGATTAGTATACATGAAGTACGGTATTTTAATAACTTATATATGACCCAAGCGGACATGACTAGTAGCCTGTGGTGTAATTTCACACATGCAGCTGAATCTTGTACACCAATGTCACATTTGCATTTAGATCGGTCTTCTGTTAGAGCAATATTTTTTTTATATTTTTATAGCGCGTATTAAGCTTGAGAAACAACTAACAGATGGCGTTTTTATCCTCTGAATATTAGACTTTTCTTAATTTCATTGGTTTTCTTTACATTTTTGTTTTTTTAAAAGGAGGATTTTTTTTAGGTGCGAAATGTAAGAAAGGTTATGTTTACTAATGTTATCCAAGTCTGTCAGTGGCACTGTACAGTACAGTAATAACTGTAAATAACACTAACTAAATATGGATAAAGTGTGCGAAGTCAAATCACTGCAATAATGTAATTTTAGCTACAAATAATTAGAAAAATAGTAAAAGTTACAGCTATGGGTAAGCCCATATGTTTCTGCTTATCAAAATTTTGAGTAATAGAGCATTTCATATTGTTTATTAATTGTTGCATTCATTGCTAAAATATCACTTGTTGACTACCAAATTTATCAGCATCTGACCCTTAATTACTAGCATAACATTATGAAATGGAATTTAGTTTGTTTTGGCTGAAAATCAGTAAATTTTGACATTCTAGTGAATGAACTTGTATACTTTATTTTTTTAAAAAAAAAGACAATTTACCTTTCAGATATCAAAGCCGATTACATAAGACATCGACAATCTATTTTTGAAAAGTATGGATAGCTACCTTTTAAAAATAAGCTCAACAAACACATTAAACATATATTATACAGGTGTCCCAAAATTAGACCGACAAACTTTGGGAGCTGATAGATAACATTATTTTAAACACTTTTTGTTGAGGAAAGTTTTTTGCTGCGGTGCTTCGTTTAAGCGCTAGACGAGTTAATGTCCTAGATCACTGCCTCTCACCCAGTTTAAGTATTTACGGCAAAATCAACAATGCAAATTAGTATTGCACTTATCTTAGTAAGGCACACAATCTTAATCCAAAAAACAAACACAGA
Source organism: Tenodera sinensis (assembly GCA_030765045.1). Classification (NCBI taxonomy): domain Eukaryota; kingdom Metazoa; phylum Arthropoda; class Insecta; order Mantodea; family Mantidae; genus Tenodera; species Tenodera sinensis. Next base: position 109,415,128 of record CM060964.1, read on the forward strand.
ACACATAAACAAAACACAAACACCTAATTGTTTACAGTTAATCACAGCTTTACTATTCAAAGTAAATGTTGGAACACACACCCATTGCGATTAACACAAAGAGTGCATCGGCGTGCCCTATTCTGCCGTACTCTTGCAGAGACACCAGCCATTTCTCTGGTTTAAAAGTTTATCGGTCTAATTTTGAATAGTTACGCTGTGATTAAGTGTAAACCATGAGATGTTTGTGTTTTGTTTATGTGTTCTTTGTTTGTTTCTTGGATTAAGGTTATGTACCTTATTAAGATAAACGCAATACTAATTTGCATTGTTCATTTTGCCGTAAATACTTAAATTGGGTGACATTAACTCGTCTAGCGCTTAAAGGAAGCACCGCAGCAAAAAAAATTTCCTTAACAAAAAGTATTTAAAATAATGTTATCTATCAGCTCCCAAAGTTTGTCGGTCTAATTTTTGGACACTCTGTATAGTCTCTTGATATAGAGAAAAATAATTTATAGGACATAAAACTAATTTCACATTAATTATTGTTCCACAGGCTCCCAGTGAAGAACAGTACGAGCGTTGGGTCAAGTCGATTGCAGTAGAAGTGATTCGGCAGACTCCATTGGAAGCTGTGAAGTTCCTGGATATTCTGGGAATCACTGCAATGAAATGCCCCAAAGCTGTGTCAAAGAGCTTAAACAAGAATGAAACTGCGACAGAGGTCATCATGAAGGACAAAGCAGACTGTAATGCTAATGGCATTTCAAAAGATAGTAACACTCTTCAAACCCCTAAGAAGCTTCCAGAAAGTGAATTTAAGACACCTATAGTAGAAAAGAAGTTAAGGGCATTAAATTTCAAAGAAAATGGAACCGTAAATGGAAAACCTGAAATTATTGAGAAGGTTAATAGACCCGTTTCACCAAATGTTCCTCACAGATGTGCAAACAACAGAGCTTCTAGACCACGAACAGTGAAGAGCGTAAAAAAGCTCAGTAATGGAAATGCCAATGGCCAATTTTTGGATCCATGCCGCCCTGTTCAGTCATTAAGCTGTAATGCATTAAACGCTTCAGATGATGATGATGAAGAGCAGAAGGCTTTGCAAGCTCTAGAATCCTACTGCCAAACTGGGAATGCTACAGTCAAAGACAAGCGCATACTTTTTGAGTCCTACATCCTCAAGAACCGTCATCCTCGTGTGCAAAGCATGGAAAACCTTCATATAGGCCAGGCACGAAGTAAAAGGAAACGGGCACGGTCTCTACATGACCTCAGTTGTGCTTCATTGGTGACAAGGGGGTGCCGTATTTTTGAGGAATATCGAAGTCATCCTGATGAACAACGGAGCCATTCTGCTGAACCAGTAAGTTTTTCATATCTAATGATTTTAAGTCACAATCCTGTATATGAATTGCACAAAAAGGATAAACTATCTTGTAATATTAAGCCTATACAATATAAATGACAACCATAATTCTTTCTTTCTTTCTTTCCTTCCTTCCCTTCCCTTCCCTTCCCTTCCCTTCCCTTCCCTTCCCTTCCCTTCCCTTCCCTTCCCTTCCCTTCCCTTCCCTTCCCTTCCCTTCCCTTCCCTTCCCTTCCCTTCCCTTCCCTTCCCTTCCCTTCCCTTCCCTTCCCTTCCCTTCCCTTCCCTTCCCTTCCCTTCCCTTCCCTTCCCTTCCCTTCCCTTCCCTTCCCTTCCCTTCCCTTCCCTTCCCTTCCCTTCCCTTCCCTTCCCTTCCCTTCCCTTCCCTTCCCTTCCCTTCCCTTCCCTTCCCTTCCCTTCCCTTCCCTTCCCTTCCCTTCCCTTCCCTTCCCTTCCCTTCCCTTCCCTTCCCTTCCCTTCCCTTCCCTTCCCTTCCCTTCCCTTCCCTTCCCTTCCCTTCCCTTCCCTTCCCTTCCCTTCCCTTCCCTTCCCTTCCCTTCCCTTCCCTTCCCTTCCCTTCCCTTCCCTTCCCTTCCCTTCCCTTCCCTTCCCTTCCCTTCCCTTCCCTTCCCTTCCCTTCCCTTCCCTTCCCTTCCCTTCCCTTCCCTTCCCTTCCCTTCCCTTCCCTTCCCTTCCCTTCCCTTCCCTTCCCTTCCCTTCCCTTCCCTTCCCTTCCCTTCCCTTCCCTTCCCTTCCCTTCCCTTCCCTTCCCTTCCCTTCCCTTCCCTTCCCTTCCCTTCCCTTCCCTTCCCTTCCCTTCCCTTCCCTTCCCTTTCCTTTCCTTTCCTTTCCTTCTCTTTCTTTCTTTCTCTCCCTCTCCCTCCCCCTCTTTCCCTCCTCTTCCCTCCCTCTCTCTCTCCCTCTCTCTGCCTCTATCTTCCCCTCTCTCTTCCCCTCTCTCTTCCCTTCCTTCCCTCCTTCCTCCCAGCCTCCCTTCTTTCCTTCTCTCTTTCTTTCGTTCTTTCTTTTTTATTTGGCCATTTTTAACACCTACCCTTACTGCATATTGTAACAAACACGCCAAAAATCCAAGTCCGGTTACTTTTGTCTTCTGAACTACAGTTTCCCTCTCGTAGTTAACACAGTCTATAGTCTTTCCTGCTATCACAACTGTTCTTCTCATAACCTTGTTGTATCCTTTCAGAGGCTTTGTTCACTTTCTCAGTCTCTTAAACACTTAACTATGGCGTTACAATCACTCGCGACGACAGGCGTATCTTCCGGAACGACACACACTCGTTGACACACTGATCAACTTATTCCCGTAGCTCTACTCCCAGACTCACTCACTCTTTTGCTTGCTGGCCTCCTTTTGTACTGGGGATGACCTTTCGAGAAACTCTACGCACACGCATCGTGCTGACTCAACTACAAGCTTCACGTACGTTCTCGACTCTTTTGTGTTTCTACCACCCATTGATACTTATCACATACACACAGCAGGCATGCGAGGCAGCCTGACCTTGTCCCTTTGTTTGCTCGCCGACCCGGTATGTGGCGTGAAATAGCTCGACCCTGTCCGTCTATTGTTGTACGCCGATCCCAACGTCACAATATGGCGAACATTTATGATACATGAAAAGAAACGATAATTTATAAAAGTAAATTTGAGAAGGAAACGTTCCAGCCCTAAGTTTAGGATGCGCCCCAGAATTTCAGTTATCAGGACTGAGAATAACCTGGAAAAAATCTCACTCAGGAAAAATGGTCCTTGCAGGATTTGAACCACTGGCTTCCTGTTCATGAATCCATACCTTAACGGCCGTGGCTACCTATGTCATTGGCGTAATTGCCTGGTAATCCTAAAACTGCGATTCTTTTTATTTTGATGTAATAGTTTTAACATACCTTTAAACAGCTCAGGTATAAAGACACTATGAATGAAGTGCTTATAATTAACAAGTGCTGGGATTCAAAGATCTGAGGCTATGTCATCAGCCTGAAGTCCTGCAAAAAGTGCTATACAGGCAATTCATTGCAAGCATTCCAAATTACTGAAAAACTGTAGCTGGGGTAAGGGGTTTGATATTGTTATCTTTTATCGCAGTGTGACAAAATGACAAAATCCAATCCGGTTACTCTTCTGTCACTTTATTGCCTTCCAAAGTGTTATCACAAACGCACAGTTTTCTTCCCGTCGTTAGCATAGTCTGCAGCCTTTCATGTTATCACAACTTATTTTTTTTTTACTTCTCGTAACGTTGCTCAGTCCTTTCTGTGTCTTTCTTTACGACGTTACTTGACGCTCGTTGAATCTTCTTTACGACGACCGATGTATCAGTCACAACATACATACACACGCACAGCTATCTCGCACTCACTGACACCCTGACCGACTCAAGTCTGTAACCATAAACTCTAATAGACTGACTTCTGGTTCCTGGCCTCTTTATATAGTGGGGATGACGTCATACAGACCTTTCGCGAACCCCTTCAAACACGCAGTGACGCAGCTGGATCTTTCTCGGAGGCTATTTGAGAAAAGTGTAGATAAGTATTGGCAAATTCAAACAAATAATAAAGAATATCTCAGAAATGCTTTACTCAAAAGAAAAAGAAGTATTTGTCATAAATTGTGTTTTAGTAAGATCCACATTTTTGTTTATTAAGTCTTTGTTCGTCTCTTCCTGTTTACCATTTATGCAAAGACCATCCTGGTTGTGTTTCTACACGTGACAGGCAAGAGCTGATTCACCCTCCGACCGAAGGAGTGGGCTGGAGAATAGCAGCCAATTATGTATAGGACAAATTATGTAAATTACGTAAGAGACAAGTTTGGACATCGCTGCTTTATATGATTACTCTCTGCAGAACTAAGTAAATAGGTTAGCACTTCCTAACTTATGTTTTCCCCTTCTATCCTGAGTAGATCAACATTCAGCTTGCAACTTTTGCAGTCAACAATTTGGTCATCTGTATTTCGAAAAACATTTAAATATACTGTCCAACATACCTGTATCTTGCCATTCTTGCATATGTTTATTGAATATATGGATGAGAAGTCCTTAGGTTTACTCCCTTGGTTATTATATTCAGCCAACATTTTTTTTTTCTAATGCTCAGTCTTTTTCCCTTCAACCAGGCTTTGTCCTTTTGTTGAGAATTTTGTAAGTCTGTTACATATTTCTTCTTTTTCCTTACTGCTAACTGTGATAGACTAACATGTCTTGTTAAATCTATAACATAAAAGTGTTCAATTGGTTTGCAAATATAAAATGTAGTACTTTACTGAAGTGAGGTTAAATAAGTCACACCTACAATTATTACCACAAGGTTTTGTCTTTACAACCTTTCCTTTCCAGTTTATATATTCCTAATTTTTCAATCTGCAGTTTTTATTCCCTCACACATGTTAATCACAGTTTTACTTCATTTTCCTTTACCTAACTGGAGACAGCTCATATTCACTTCCAGATATAATGCTGTTTTAGTGCCACAATGCAGTTTGCATAAAACAGATTTTATCCATAGTAATATGGATCTGTAAATTTCAAATAGCATAAGAAAGTCATATAATTGAGAAAGCCTTGGTACCCTGTACTTAGGAGTGTCTCAAATGTACCATACTTCTACAGCATGCTATATTCAATACAAACTTCTGGAGCTCAGGGATTTCTCTTCAAAAGCACATGTTGATCCTTAAAGACTCTACTGTGCCAGTATCTCAATTTTAATTTAAAAATGGAGCTGAGAGGATTCTCAAATAACCCATTCAAATGTGAAATTTACTATTGTTTCCAAGTTTTTGTGTTACTTTCATACCCACAGCAACCGACCTTCAGTTCCATTCTTGAACCTTCTCAAGAAATGTTTAGATATTATCCTCCAGCATGTCTTGTGCATTGCCTGTACTCATTCGAACAACTCATATGCTTGTATTTATTAGGAATTTGAAGGCTATAATCTGTCTCAAACTAGAATGAACCTGTTGTAAACATATGGGAGGGAATAAAGAAAAAGACAGACATACCATAATGGAATGCTCTTAGACCACTGATTGGTAGAGGGAAATTCATTCCTGCTGAGAACGGCCTCTATAAACAATCATAAATTTCCCTCCCAATCAGCAGCCTATAGGCTATTTGGTTTATCTTGTCTGACACCTAAAGAAAGAGAAAGAGATGCGTTGGAAAGAGACACTCTTGTTATGGGGAAGGTGGAAGTAGGCTTGACTACTTCTATCCAATCAGGGCTCAATTGAAGAGGCAAGTATGAATACACTTCCAACATTTCTGCCCACAAAATATATTTTCTACCCCCTTGCACTTTTATGGTTCTAGAGACAAGCTAAACCGCCACAACTATAAGAACATTCCATTACAGTATGTCTATATCTCTTTCTCCTCTTCCATGTGTTTACAACAGGTTCATTCTAGTTCAAAACAGATTGTGATCTATATCCATATCCTCTCTGAAACCCTTATTTTTTATATTCTGCAGAAAGACCACTGGACAAGTAACCATGTGAATGCTTACCTAGCAAGGAGGCGTTTACAGCTAGGAGAAACTCGTCTTGCATATTATAAACAGAAAATAAGTGAATGTGAAGAAACCATCTGGAAAATTCAGAACGATATGGCAGAGCTGGATCAGTGCCGCCAGACTCTGTCCTCTAGAAAGTGAGTATCACATATAGTACAAAATTATCAGAATATGTCTCATTCTTTAAGTTTTCAAAATGGAACCAATTACAGTATATTATATAAAGTTATTAATTACAATTATTACATATATCATATGTCTATTCAACATATCCTATATGTTTGGCTTTATTTTGAGATAATAGATACTTAGTAAAGTAGTTGTGAAAATAATATGAAGATTGAAGATGAAATAAAGTATCCACCACCATTGGTGCGGCACTGAGTAACGTGCTGACACAAGTTTTATACCAAACCACTATGGACTAGAAATTAAAGCTAGCAGGAAAAAGTAATGTTAATGCAGTTGGAACTACATTGAAACTTGGATAATTCAAACATTTATAATTAAAAATCATAAATAATTTGAAGATTTTTCTTGGTTTATTGAATTTTGTCTCAAAGCAATGTAAAAAAAAAAAAAAAAAAAATCTCTTGTAATTTGAATTTCATTCACCTTAACTCGAAGTTTTTGTTCAAAAATGTCAGTCATGAATTAATCTAAATGCAGAAATTTAATATGATAACTTCGTCCATGTGTTTCTGCAAAAGAGGTCATCCTCTGGGGTTGTTTGTTTTGTCAAAATGCAGTTGGAATACAGTTTGGGGGTTGCAATAGCTTTCCTAGCTGCTGGTCTTGAGCTTTTAAACCTGCTCCCACATCCCCTTGTCTAAAACACATGCGCCTTTAGTTGTCGCTTGAACTACCAACTGTTCAGTGTGTTGGAAATCAATGCCACCAACTCTTAGTAAACTGTATGTCCAGTGCAAGACTTTAACTTTTGCAGAAAAAGTCACCATCGTTTGAGAAGTTGAAAAGGGTTTGAAGATAAAATCTGAAATGGTGAAAGAATATAGGATATCATCGAATGCTTTGTCAATTTATCTGAAGAATAAGGAGAAAATTTTCAGTAGTGCCTCAAGTGAAATAGGAAAGAGTTGTAAAAGAGTGAAGCAACCGGAAAGTCCTGATGGATATATGTACCTGTAATGCTAAAATGTCAATTTTAGATGTAATTAGAATTTGTGGATATTTCAAATCTTTTTCTTATTCTTTCAGCTTTGAATTATTTAACTTCTACCATACAGTGCTAAAAATTAATGTAAAGTTGTATTTAATCACACATTATGAGTATTTGTGCAGTTTCTGAATACTGTAAATTCATAGTACTGGTAGGCGATGAGTAAACAATAGATATATTTTATGCACTAATATAAATTTATTTTTCTCTTTACTTTCCAGAGTGTTATCACTGCTTAATACTCACGAATATTGTATTCTCAAGACGATTTTCTGGTACCCTTCTCTCTGTGTGTTCTTATGTGCTTATGCCTTGTTTCATGTGTTTTTTCACTCACCATACCTATTGGTAGAATACAGGGTTCAATTATTCTTCCTCTGTGAATGAGCATTTGTACAAAAGCCAGAAGGAACCGCCACATATATAGTTCAAGATACAAATTTGTTATCTCCTCTGTGTATTTCTCACCAAACCTTTTCATTAATTCTTCATTGATCCCAGTAATATCAGATTTGGCTGGATCGTTAAAAAGTCTTCTGGCATTATTTCTATTGCTAGAATTGCCTGCATCTTCATATTTTTGCTAATCAATGATTAAACCCATCTGAGAACAAAATTGTTTAATTATATGATGCTTCTTTGTAGATACTAGACCTTGTCTCACATCAAGGCAGTAGGCAAGTTGCTAAGGACACTAAAAAATTGAATGTATGAATGTTAGAGTGACAGACTGAACACGTATCGAATAACATTCTCTACTTTTAATCTTAACTGAATATTGTTCATGGTTTTTGCTTCCACAAACGTAACATTTCTGGGATGACATTTCAGCCAGTGCATTACAAATTTTGCCATCTACCGTTGTCAATATTATTTCAGATACAGTCACTACATTTCCATGAGGAACTGAAATCAATTTGAGTCCAATTCCATTCTCAATATAATCTGTGTTTCCATGTCAAACTCAATCTGGAATGAGATTGATTTGGATATGCAAGGCTCAAGCATAAATAATTCAAGCGTATGTGTTGATCACTTTGTTCATGTTGGCAAATCTGAAAACATCTGTATGTTTTCTGCATATTTTAAGTAGATTTTAAAGTTCATGAATATTTTTAGGAAGAATATGTTGCAAGATTATAGAAACAATGGAAGTGGCCTTGTGTTATATTACACCACTTTCGCTAAGAAAACAAAATGATGAGTGTTACAAGTAGAGTTAGCATCTTTGGTGGATTCAAACTGATTTGAATCTGGTAGATGTTTCCATATGGCAAAATTTTGCTCTGATCCCACTTCCAAGAAGATTGGATCCAAGGTTTCAGTTTGATTTGAATCCACATTTCCATGCAATATTCAATGTCGAATGAGATCTCAAATTGTTTTCAGTTACCCATGGAAACGTAGTAAATGTTAATCTCCATGTCAATCATTTTTATATTTGTGGGAACTAAAGCCTCAATTTGTTTTTCAATCAGAATGACAATATAACCTCTCTTTTACACATCTCTGTTGTTTCCTTTTCGTACAATAATTTCATTGGATGACAAAATTTTGGAGAGAAAGGACAAGGATTGCTCCACAAAATATTTCCCTTTTTGTCTGCTTTTGAAATGGAAAACAGCCACAGGGAGCCAAAGGAATTACAAATATATCTGATTCACTGAGTTCTGGATGTTTATACACACCTTGTTTGCTGTTGTCATCATAACCTCATTTAAACACCGCTTTTACTGTTTCACCTTCCTTAACACACTCTTTTATAACATTTTCTTGCGCAGTAGCAAGTTGTGGATAGTGTGATCTAATGTACTTCAGACACCAGTCACCGTTATAAGTGGATACCATTTCAGTTTTTCTTACCTTACAGCATTGTATGCTGGATAAATATCGTTGTTCCTTGCTTTTGCTCCAATTCTTTTTGTCTTGTTGATAAGCCATTATCTACCAAAGTTCAATGACATCTTCTGCACTGTATAGTGTTGATGCAGTTTTGGATTTTATAGCCCTCCTTGGGCTCGATTCAGTCTTGTTTTCCTTCCACTTTCGCTAAATATTTATTTCCCTTAGTTTTGAAGTTTCAGGATCTGTAAATGAGGACTTCCTATCCTTATCACAGAATGTGACTTCTCTGCTCAATCTGTCTTTTTTTCTGTTGCATTGTTTCCATTTTTTTGTCAAATTAACACTTGAAAACACTTTGTGTTTTCTTAATTCTAAGTGATAAGTGTTTAAAGCATCTTTCTTGGTTATATTTCTGCACCACATAATTGTACAAGACTTCATTAAAGTTTAAGAGGTAGAACTGGAACTTAAAAATTCAATGCCACAACTGGGATTTGAACCACAGACCTTCCGCTTGCCGGGCGGATGCTCTAACCACTGAGCTATTGTGACAAACTGCCAGAATGGCATTAAATTCTCAAGTTAGTTCGTATTTCTCCTGGTAAACCACTTCATTAAAATGTTTAATAGCAGTACTTCTTCATAGAGCTCTTGTCTCTTGAAGCACTGCTTCTAGGGTGTGACATCTGTAAATAAAACAGTATTTGTTTCTAAACAAGGTGCAAATATGCACAGTGTCTAACAAATGTAGATAAAAGTATATAATTAAGGCTACAAGATAGCACCAGAAAGAGATAGATATCAAAAGATTCTTTTAAAACTCTAGGTTGCAATAAGCCTCTTATATTACAAGAAAGATTTGTGAGTCTGTAGTTCTAGATATCAAATCTTATAACACTTAACCATTCCTATAAATTGATATCAGGATGAAGAGAATCGGCTTCTTCAGTACCGAGTAATTGCTAAGAGAATCTTTCTTACTCTGATACACTGGGAAGGACATCAGCTGAAGCTCTCACTCATTTGTGACTTCACAGATGTTTGTATCTCCCAATGTTAGGGTAAGAATAAAAATAAACAGAGACTGATTAACCTGCACACGTGCTAGACAAGTGAAAAAACTTAGGATTGCGGTAAATTTACAATTCCAACTTTTTCTCCGCCAGATTTGATGTCTGGCCGACAGTGTAAACTGGTAATCTAGCTTTGGTAAATGCCTTCTCATACTTCTTGAATCCTTAGAGCAATTGTTCCCTAGTGTGCAGCACTGTTGTGTGATGAAACAATCTTGTAGTTGGCCCGAACTTCCTCAATAATATATAATGGACAAGTTTCTTAGTCCATTCAAACACCATTAAAGATAAAGTGAAACTTCTAAGAAATATCCTAATGCACAAGATACATTTCGCAAACTGCTTTTGCACTCCTTCATATACTTCTGTTGCCTTTTTCACTAGGCAAACTGGACAATAATTTTTATAATCATGTTAAGCAATTCTCAAGCAATTGGCTTTAAGTTAGCTATACTCAAACCACCATCAACACATTGCATGTACACATCAGCGACCATGAGTCACTGGATGACAGGTAAACTGCAGTCTGGTGTGCATATGCCAACAGACTCAACAGGGATGAGAGATAGTTTGTTATCTACGATGTTACAGAATAAGTTAGTAATTATTATTTATTTATGCCAACAAACTTACTGTTGGTGTTTTTAAACACACAAGCCGTGTGTGGGCAAAGTTTAAGAATTTAATGCCATTCTGGCAGTTTGTCACAATAGCTCAGTGGTAGAGCGTCCGCCCGGCAAGCGGAAGGTCTGTGGTTCAAATCCCAGTTGTGGCATTGAATTTTTAAGTTCCAGTTCTACCTCTTAAGTTAGTAATTGTTCAACCTAATTTCCTTTTGTCCTGGTTTTAATCCCTGGAAATTCCTATGCCTAATTATAATGTTCTTACCTTAGAATGAAATACTAATTGAGAATTACCCTCAGTAATATGATTACTATCTCATTATTGTGCATTAAATAAAACTACTTAGAACTTTTTAACTAATGGAGAATTATTCATTTTATATATCATTTTCCTGTGGGAAGACAACACTAAGCTACAATTAGCCCACTAAGGCCCATTCATTGCAGTTACCTGTATATAATAAGACTTACATATTTATAATATTAGGTATAGCTATTTAAGATTGTCAGTGAATTAAATTACACTACCTACCAAATGTTTAAGGACACATGCATTTTTCAATGAAATGCATCCTCTTTACTGTCCAGCGGCCTTATTTTAATTAAATTATTGAGAGGGATATTTTAAAAAGGATTTGTGGTAAAGTCATTATTTTTCTGCCAGTAATGGTATTTTTGCACTTTTTAAATAAGTAAAAAAATGTTTCCTTTTTTAATCTTTGTGGAGATCTAGCCATGCATATAGGATACTAATGTTATTTTTTCTGAAGAGAAACTCACACATAAAGTAGAGTCCCACTAATCCAAACTAATTAGGATGGAACCCTGTTTGGATTAGCAAACATTTGGATTAGGTGGAGTTTCGTTACATAAGTCAACATATTGACCTAAGTGTTTATGTGTTAAGTATTAAAATGATTGAAAGTAGGAAATTAGTACAGTATGCTGTAATTTATTTTACAACTACATTCTGAGGCTTGAAAACCAATTGCTGTAGTGTTTTTATAATTACAGTTGGCATTCACCTAACTATTAGTGATGTAATGTGTGTGCAACATTGGCGAAACATTGCCTCTTCTAGTCATTACAGTGCATTGCATCAAAAGAACACTGACTTCACTTCTTAAGTGTTGATTTGATTTTCATTTTGTTTTCTCGTTAACGTAAAAAAATTGCATTCATACTTTGTTATGCACAGTTACAGCAGGTCTAGGCCTTCCTTTTGTATCAGATAGTCTACAGATGCACTATTTACTCTTATAGCATTTATTTCATGTTTTTCTGGCCTAATAAATTTATGTTTTACTTGGAAAAGCTTGTTTAATCTTAATCTTTTATTTTTTCTTGTTTTAAAATTAAAAAGAAAAAAATTGGTAGATTTTTTTCCTAGCCCTGTTCAGATTAGGTGGATTTTTGGACTAACGGTGCTCAGATTGGCAGGACTCTACTGTATAAGGAACATTTATAAATACAATATTGTAATCATAAATTGGTTTATCAAGAATTAATGCAGTGTTTATTACATACTTATAAAGAAATTGGAAGAGTCTTCAATTTATATGATTGTTGTATTAGTAGTAATAATAAACAAATTATTCTGATCTGAGAAAGCCATGTAACTGTAAACAAATTGATTATAATGAATACATCCGTCCATTCCTCCCTCCCTTTGTCCATCTGCCCCTACCCACCCATATGTATACAGAGGGGAAACTAAAGGAGAGACTCTCCTATTGTTGCAAACACATAAATTGCTTACATTTCTTAAGCTTCTTTAATTTTCTTATTCAGACCACTTGTATACTAGACCTATTAGAAAAACACAAAAACATGTTATTAGAATATAGCTGTATTACAAGGTATTTGCCTTAAAAAAATTGTCTTTCTGGCAAACTATTTAAATATATGTAGAAAAAAAATTACCCCATGAGTAATAATAATTCTTATTTATTTATGCCAACAAACTTAATGGTGGTGTTTTTTTAATCACACAAGCCTGTATGGGCAATGTTTAAGAGGTGGAATCAGGACTGAAAAATTCAATGCCATATCCTGTTAAACATTGCCCACACACGGCTTATGCCTTTAAAAAACACCAGCATTATGTTTGTTGGCATAAATAAATAATAATTTCCATGTAAAGGTTACTTAAACCAGGGACATAAAGTGCTTACTATTGTAAGTCGCCCTTGGGGTATTTATCTCTGATGTGAGATTCCCTTATGGTCTAACCGGGAGAAGCACGAATCAGCTGGGGAATTTAATGTCATACTGGCAAGTTGGCCATGGTAGCTTAGTGGTTAGAGCAGCCACTCAATAAGCAGATCTGTGGTTCAAATCCCGGCTATGGCATTGAATTTTTCAGTCCTTATTCCACCTCTTGATACATAATTCTTTTAGGAAAAACAACACAAAAATAGCCTACTAAATTCATCATAGTGTAAATAGAGGATATGTTCTCCATTTTAAGCAGCTAGATGATGAATGTCCATAACTGTGTGAAAGTGGAAGACTAGCAACTGTGGAGCAGGTACAGCATAACACACACCTAACAGGGATAGGTTAGGTTTCCCTTACATTGCAAAGGTGAATTGATGTACCTCCATGCACTTGCAGACTTCAGGCATATTTGTGTTACAATTTAACTCGTTCTGTTTATCTCTAAAATTATAAACCTTAAGAAATGTACACAAAATTAGAAAACATCACTGCAATCAAACTGTTGTCTATCTAATGTATGTAATTTTCTCTATGCTGCAGGACTGAAGCTGACAAGCTGTACAGAGCACTAGAGCGCAAGAGAATGGAAGAAGAAGAACGCATGGTTATGCTCCAAAATGCAGCAGCTAAAACCTTGAAGGAAATAGAAAGTGACAGTGAAAAGTTTGAAACAGCTTTGGGGCAGTCTGTGGACAACAATAATGAATGAAATTCAAGTGATCTGTTGTGACTTCCCAGTTCTAATGCTTAAGAGCAACTTTATCATGAACTGGCATCAAGAAATTTAGTGTGTGTGTTTATAGACTGACCAAAAAAGAAAGTGACAAAGTTATCTGAAACTTTGGTTTCCTTAAGGGTAAAATGTTCCCTAACAATAAGAGGCTATGACGTATTTGCATCAATAATCAAAATACATTAATAGTTATATATTATTGCAAAAAGTAATACAAGATGAGCATTACTAAACTGAAATACATAGGACCTATGTATTTTATGTCAGATATTTATGTATTGATATCTACATGATAAGTTACCTCTGAAATGTAAACCAAATGTTAATATAAAACAGTAATTTATCAGCTGTATTTTACATATGGTCTGAGGGATGTTCATTTTTTAAAAAATAATTTTGTGTACTAAAAAGGTCAATGTTTATCCAGTCATTAAACAATACTTTTAGGTACCTACTGTATTTACTACAGCTTAAAAGTCAATTGGTGTTTTGCAAAAGCTGCACTTCAAAATGTCAATGTATGCTTTAACATATACACAAGATACTAGTAGTCTTACATGTTTTTGAAATAAAATAATTTATCTCAGATGTAAAAGCTCTAGAAGGTTCAGAATAGAACTAATATAGTCCTAAACATCACCAGTACATCTGTAATTATGTATATCAAGCAGTTTATGTGAGAAAACAAAGTAAAGTGCATTTAAACCTGCTCGGAGAGGAAAAAGTAAGAATGTTCTTGTCTCATTGTACTGTCTTTGTTAAATGTAATGTCACACAGTTATGAATAAATAATTGACTGTGATAAGTAATAACAAAATTCAAAAGATTCTCTTCTACTTATTGTTGGTACGTATGGTATTCCAAATAAGCAAACAATATATATCTCGAAAATGAAATACATAATTCTGGAGGCCTGAGACATTTATTAATGATGAATATCTTCAGCAACCATCTCCTGGATATCTGTATTCAGAGCCATATTTTTCAGGTTAGGTAGAATTGTCAAGCATACCCATGAAAATGATAAGCAGTAGCCCAAAAACTATGAATGGTGTTGCAATAGACTTTGCTATATTAAAATCTTACGTAAAGAAAGCATGCAGGAGAGAGAGAGAGAGAGGGAGAGGAGGAGAGGGACAGAGGGATGGAGAGGGAGGGAGAGGGAGAGAGGGAGAAGGAGAGGGAGAGAGAGGGAGACAGAAAGATGTAGGTTTAAGGGCACTCAACTACTTGGTTATCAGCCCACTTAAAAAACAGTTCATGGCAAAAGAGAAAGCATGCATATCAGTGTAGTGAGGCTGTAACTACTTGCTTAGGAAACAAATTTTCAACCACAGTGTGCTGTTTGCTTTGTAGTTGAAAACAGTCACAGCTTCTCCTTACCATTACTTGCTCTGCTCATTGAACATAAACATATGGACACAGGTACTTGCAACTGTCTCTTTTGTCCTTCTTCTTGTCTTTGGGTATCTCAGTTGAATGTGACATCTTTTTTACTGTAAGTGGATTTCAGGTATGGATTTTTGTTATGAAGATAGCTTGATGTATTCTGCTATAGATGGCACAGTAGAACCCCAATAACCCAACTCTTAATAACTTGTCATTTTGTATAACTTGACACCTTTTTTTTATTTTAATATTTCTTCTTTTTATTATTAAACCTGACTGTAATAATTTCTATAATTCACTATGTAGTATAAACAGTATAGGCAAATTTTAATCAGTGTACGTATACATACTACACATTCTGTCTCACAGTAACTAAAGGGCCAACCATGTATTGACCTTTAATATCTAGTCAGAACATCCGCCTGCGGTGTCGTAGTAGTAAAAGCGGGCGTTAAACACTACAACACACACCCAGAACATAAGCAGTCGACAGACTATTTTCACGAAATTGAAAACTTGTCACTATAATATGGATACATAGCACAAACACTTGTTGGGAAGATTTGAAGGATTATTGCTTATGTACATGATAAGCTAAACTTTCAGTTACATTTGAGAGGTAGAACTGGAACTTAAAAATTCAATGCCACAACTGGGATTTGAACCACAGACCTTCCACTTACCGGGCGGCTGCTTTTAAGTTCCAGTTCTACCTCTCAAACTTTGCCCACACACGGCTTGTGTGTTTAAAAACACCAACAGTAAGTTTGTTGGCATAAATAAATAATAATTTCAGTTACATATTTCTGGTTACAGCAGCATTTCTCATATTTCAGGCTTATTGTGTTATGTTGTGTTTGTGCCAGTGAAGATGTCAAATGAGAAATAAAGACAAATTAACATGACAGTGGAAATTAAATTGGATTCATTAAATAGATCAGACAAAGAGGAACATATTAATATGTTCATATGGTGCATTTATGTAATTTGCAGTACAGTGGAATCCTGATAACTGGACCTAATGTGGACTGAGAGGCCGTCGAGTTACCGAAAAGTGGAGTTTTATGGAATAAGGAGTCTGTTTTTTACAACCTATAACATAATACTGAAAATTACATAAATACACATTGTAGCATAATATAGGAAACAAAGGTATAACATATTCTAAAGTTAATTATGTATTAATATGTTCCCCTTTGTCCGGTCTCTTTAACACATCCAATTTAATTTCTATTGTCATATTAACTCATCTTTTCTGCTCGTTTGACATTTTCACTGGCACAAACACAACTCAATACAACACTAATAGTGCAACAGTAAATTTCTAAATAGGGTACCAACATCCAAGACGACTCACGTTGATGCGACAATTTGTGACAAATAAATGTTTATGGGGGGGGGGGGGGGGGTGGTCCGGTGGCCAGTGATGTGCCTACTAACTTTATCGCTGCTGGGCTAGACCAGCAATGAGCATGAATAACTCTTTTTGTTATTCTATTTGTATCTTGGGCTCAGTACGGGTCAACAAATAGGTAAATTAATTACTTATGTAGATCCACCTTATAGTACTGTTTTTATTTGAACCTTTAAAAAAATATATTCAACATATTAACACAAATCACATAATCAAATGGCTCGACATCACTTTGAATCACGTTACGCTATAAATTTTCATAAGTTCATATTTTTCTCTGTATTTCGTGCCGCTTTGCAGAATATACATTTATTCAATACATCGTTACTTTGTCTTTCTCCACCACTATGAATGTTTGTCTGAAAGACACTTTTTATGGATAAATCACTTAATTCTCATGGACATTATCTTTACCGATGTGGAGCCGGACCAAGCCATGGAAAAAAGACAATTGAATTGTTACCCTACCAACTATATTCACAATTCTTGTTTTAAGGGGGCTTTTCTGCCGCTTTTATAACTTCATATTAAATTACTTTAGAGGGCTTATGTAGAAATATTGCCTCAGCAGTGAGCTTGAAATCTTGGAAGCTGCACTGTAACCAGGAATATGTGACTCAAATTTTAGTTTACACAGGTATCTTTTACACGTGGCAAACAATCTTCCTTGAATTGCTCAAGTGACATCATGCAAATTGTTGATGTGGATAATATATATGTTTACTTCCTTAAAATAAACAAGACACTGCTGATAATACAATATGGTACTGTACTTAGTCATGCACGGTTCACGGAAGTTGGAAAGATAACCTGATACCCCTATGGTCTTATAAATACAAAAATCAACTCAATCATAAACAACTGCACAGTTGCCACGTCTAAAAGTACCTTTGTAATGGAGAAAGCAATAAACGTCCAAACCTTCCACACAAGTGTTTGTGCTGTATGTCCACATTACTAGCGGCAAGCTTTTGCTGTGCCAACTCCTTCTGTTCTGACTAGATATCGAAGGTCAGTACTGGGTCAGCCCTTTTGATACTGTAAGGGAGAATGCATAGGTTGCATACATATACTAATTAAAATTTACCTATACTGTTGATACTGTATAGTTATACTCAACAACCTCTAAGTCCACATTAGGTCGAGTATTTTACACATACACTAAAGAGTCAGGAGAGCTTTCTTTCCAAAATTCAAGACATCAAGAAGAATGTATACCTTCCTAATTCAAAGGAAAACTTCATATCTAAAGTCAATCCGACACAAACATTAGACATCACATATTATTTACACCTGACAGAAGAAGTTAAGAAAAGTGATACTCCAACTAGTATTCTAAAATTATTGGCATTAGAGACAATCCATACTAGATTTCCAGAACACGAATGGCTCCATATTTATACTGATGGATCATTAATATCAGACCAAGATGGAACAGGTGCTGGAGTCACATGTCACCTCTTTTCCTATTACAAATCTTTAAGTTATGGAACTACAAACTTTGATGGAGAAATTGAAGCAATTCGAATGGCCCTACAAAATCTTTTGTACAGAATTTCACATTTTCAGCAAGCAGTTATTCTCTCAGATTCCAGGGCGGCAATTATAGCAGTTACTTCCAAGTTGTCACCAAAAAACCAAACAATTATAGAATGTTGGAAAATCCATACCCATCTAACAGCACTTCAAAAACACCTAGTCTTCCAATGGATACCAGCTCACTGTGGACCGAGTGGTAATGAGAAAGCTAATTTTCTTGCAAAAAAGGGTACCGGCAATGTGCAGAAATCTATAATTAATCTACCATTTTATGTAGCTAAAAGATTAGTCAACTCTGAATTCAAAAAAATTATTGAAAAATATTACTATGAAAAATCAAAAAATAAAAGATGGGAACTACCAAACATTCAAACAGTAATTCCTGAGTATCCTCGAAAAACAGCAGTTGCAACCTTCAGGTTGATTACAGGACATGATTGTCTGGCAAAACATTTAAACAGAATTGGGATATATTCTTCACCACTCTGCCCTCTATGTGATCTGCAAGAGGAAATGGATCGAGACCACCTTCAAATATGCCCGGCCACTTCTAATGCCCCATCCATCAGTGAAAAATATTGGAGAGCAAGAGGATTAATGACTTCATTGTCAGAAATCCAGCATTAGCTAACAACAACAACATTAGGTCGAGTTATCAGAATTCTACTGTAACATAGATGTTAGGTTGTGGAACGGATCAGCAGATAGACAAGATTGAGTTCTTTGCAACTACTACACTTTGCTTGAAGCATGTTGCTGATATTGAACTTGAATGTTTTTGGGACTGTGTTATATACATAATCACCACAGAGGGCAGCATTTGAATCTTTATTAGTCATTTAGTAATTACAGTAATTACCATAGACTTCTTCAAAAACAGCTTACTATACTCATTCTATAAATACATTCATACAAACATTGCTAACTTAAGATTTACACTTAACATATTTACAAACTAAGATTTATATAAGTTTACAATCCAGTCTTATTTTGTTCATAAAATTCCTGCACACTACAAAAGGGATTGTGCAGGGTCCTCAATACAAATTCAGCCTTGGTACGAGGCCAGGGAGGAGGTGAATGAGGATGCAGATGTTGTGCAGAGAAAAAGGAAAAGTAAGCTGACCAGTCTTGATTGCACAGTGTAGCTGTTAACTGTGGTGTAAAGTGGGGTACAATTAGATTAATAAAAAGTGGTAAAATTAAAGTGTCTTATAGTGAGAGCTACTAGGGAGATGTTACTCAGCGCACACAATGATCACTTTATCATTTTATTGCAGTGCATTAAGCCTAGCTTTCGCTTACATTTATTTACTTTTCCAAGATTTCTTTGTCTTACTACAGTGCCTCATTTCTGACTCCTGGCCGGCTGCTGCTGCTGGCTAAGTCGGATATTCATAGACCCTGAACTCAACTGCATAGCATATCAATTACAGAAGGTGTTGGAAATGATATTCTTGAGCTGTCACACATCTCTCATACCTTTTAAGAAACTTTCCATTAACACACATTAATTCATCTTCTAAAATTGCAGTAATTTCTCTTCTGATACTGTCTTTCAGTTCTTCCAACGTATGGAAGTTTTTTCTGATACACTTTATTTTTTATGTTCCCCCATAAATAAAAGTTGCATACCATGAAGTCTGGGGACTGCTGTGGCCACAGTCCTTTACTTATGACCCAATCTTAAAAAATTCCCTCACTTAATTTCAACAAGAGATCGATCAGCTGTATGTGTGTAGCAGAATGTTGTTGAAAATATGCTTGTGTACATTCAGTGTCACACAAACATTCCAGGAATGGCGTGATTATTGAATCCCTGTACCTCTGTCCATTAACTGTATCCTCAGAGTATAGGTCCTATAATTTGATATGCATTCCAGCACACAAAACACCAATTTTCTGGTCATGCAATGGGATTTCATGCACAATATTAGGTTTTTCCACACTCTAGTATCTGTCATTTTATGTTGATACATGGCCATTTAAAGAAAACCATGCTTTGTGTATGAAAAACATAACTTTGTGTCCATATTACAGCATGTGACTTTAATTTATGGGGGAACTTATAAAATAAAGTGTATCAGAACAACCCACATATGTTAGAAGAATGGAAAGACAATATCAGAAGAGGAATTACTGCAATTTCAGATGAAGAATTAGTGTGTGTTAATGGACATTTTCTTAAAAGGTATGAGAGATGCTTGACAGCACAAGCACATCATTTGCAACACCTTCCACGATAGAGGTATCTGGTAATTGTATGCATGTAGATCTATGCATTTGAATCATGCTTGAGTTCAGGGTCTGTGAACGTTCAACTCAGCCGACAGCAGTTGGCTGTGAAGCAGCTGACCATGAGTCAGGCATTACTTGTACTTGTACTTGTCAATGTTTTGCTGTCAATAATTATTCTTGTGTACTTTTATGGAATGCAGACTACTTCTCATCTAACCATTTCATTATAATTATACTTTTTACACTCTTTCTGAAGTTATTTCTAAATGTACCAAGTGCTGACACTGGGTAAAAGTAACGGCAGCAGACTGGGCTGAATTTTGTATTTCTCCCTTTTTACACCTACTTGAAACAAATCATTTATTACAGTTTCAACCACTGTATGCCCCCTGATTTTACTCCTATCAGTTCCTTTTCTGTCACAAGGCTTCTTTAGCTTTTCTTGCAAGTATTTACAGTTTTCATGACTTTGTAAACCTCTTGCTCTTCTTTCTTTCTCAGAGTACTTAGTGAACAATAGCACAATAGGTTTTCTCCTCTAACAAAGCTTCTATAGCAAGCTCAGATCATAAATCTTGGGTTTTCCCCTGTTCATGCAAGATTCTAGCATCTAAATTTTGTTGTTTTGACAACATCCTGTGATAGTACATAAGATTCATCTTACATAGACAGTAAAATTTGGACTTTCCTTTACCCCCTTGAATTTGTTATTGCATAAATTTCACCTTTTATTCAAGTATAAGTTTCTGTAATTTGAAGGAAAAAATCTCTAGAATGATACTGAGTTACCTTGTATTTTTTTTTTTTTCTTTTTTTTACACACATATGGCCTTCGGTCTTTAATGACCATTTAGCCAACTAGATGATTTGTTTTGCGAGGAAGTCCATATGTATACACCCATTGACTCACACAGTCATGCTTTCAGGCATACATACAACCACAAACACCCATGCCCAAGGCAGGACTTGAACCTGTGATCTTCTGCATGGCGAAATGCCAAAGACACATGCTCTAGCAACCACGGCTATGAGGGCTGGCATACTGAGTTATGAAATGTGGCTGAAATGTGATAGAGCAGGTGCTCATTTTAATGGGTGATTCAAAAGACCCCAAAACAGCTGTGATGTGTTTTGCCTGCACGCGTCTTCGGCGCTCGTCACCGACTGCTGCTGTTATAGAATAGCATGGATGAAACCATACATTTTTAAAGCTACTTTTAAAGGCCTTACTTACTAATGTTATTAAAGGAGATGCTGAAACTGATCATCATCATTGTCTATACATTTTGGCACCTCTTTAGGAAACTATCCATCACTCGCCGTAGTTCATGGGAAATGCTGGCAATTTCCTGGCAGATATTTTGTTTTAATTCTTCCAGGTGTGTGGGTTTCTCTTGTACACTTTATGCTCTAAGTTATGCCAGAGATAGAAATTGCAGATCACCTGGAAATCTTTCCGCAAATCACACTTTCACTTGGCGAGCTGACTGGGCTATCAAATGCGAATCATAAATAAATACACGCTGTGCAGTAAAAGACAAATGCTGAGCAATAATACACTTTGTGACTAAGTACAGGACAAAATAATAAAGCACACTGGTAATAACTCAACCACATGTCAGCTTAATACTACAGTTTCAGAGCAGAGAAAAACAAGTCAACTGTATGACCTTGTGTTTAACACCTGCGTTATCGTGTTTCTGTGTGTGCAGTGGAAAAACAGCGCAGCAGTTCCGATGTTTCTGGATCTCTCTGTAGTATGTCAATGAACAAACTTCTAATTCTAAAACTGCAATGTTGTACAGTTAGCGCTTTTTCTGCTTTCAAGAAGCATGGCTCATAACACTGAACTACCTCTCAGGGTGACTGTACAGTGTACTTCACTCATGAGAATATCTCCTATAGGAATTTGTAAAATCAACAACCACAATGATAGAAGAGCTTGAGTGAATCACAGATTCTGCTATATCACCAAGGCTCATGCATATTTTAGAAAACATATGGGTCAGGCCATCTCAAAACCACCAGGAAACAGAAATAGACTGCCTTGTATTTTTTAAAATCAGTAATATTTTGTATGTGTGTTGAATAATATGATCCAGCAATTTCTGTGAAATTTCATACCTCTGTGGAAAGTAGTTTTCTTTACAATAAATATTAAAATAAACGTCATTTCAGGTGAAATGTCATCTTTGAATATAAATGTATTTTAAGCAATATCCTTTGGAATGACAATACTTATCAATAAATATCATAAAGATCGTAGGACATGCTATTATAGCCACTGTATTATTTTATTTAGCATTAAATCAGTTATTTTGTCAAAATTGAGTTTAAATAGGTGCAACCATTTTAAAAACTAGAAAAATGCTAAAATAATTCTTATACAACATCAGAGCCAAGAGATGAAAAAATAAAATGCCCACAAAATTCAAGATTAGCACAGGGAAGGGTGGCATGTAATGTGTACCCTGTCTACTATGTATAATGCATAATCACCTCAGAGCTTCTCAACCTTGAGGATAAACAAAAACAACTTCCTTATCTACAGTTGTGTCATGATGTAAATTCTTTCTAACTCAACGCAAGCATATTGTACCTGTTACTGCTATGCTATATTTATGAGGTCGTCTAATAACTTAGTTTGTTTCTTGTTATGTTTCAATCACTAAGAATGCCTGGGAACACACCTCATCTGCAGCACGGCTATTACAGAGTAGTCGCCAAACTTTCTGTTCTAGGGAGAAATTCCCAGCTTGAAATCGACTAAATCACTTTTGATATGCTTGATTGATTACTGCATCTTCTCTGTAGACAACATACATTTTCTACCGGCATTGTGAGGTGATTTTGCCCTTATGATAGTAAAATAGCATAAGATGTTGGAAGTGCTCCTTTTTGTTTTCCATAGTTTGTAAACTCAATTTCACGCGGGTCCAATAGCGAGTCTGGTTGTTGACTTCTAAGTCGTAGGGGTGGTTAGACAACCATGATAACTTAAGTGTACAGAGGGTTCAGGCTTTTCAGGTGCTATCAATGGAACTTGCGAGCAAAACAAACAAACTTGTGCAACAACCTTATACAACTCTTTCATCAATCTGATTTTGACTGTTCTCTATCATTTGACTTGGTATTTCTACTATTTCCACCCTATTTTTTTCTATTGGTGAAGTCTCCAATAAATGTGAAGATTTTATAAAGCAACAATAAAGCGCTTTCATCAATTCTGAAACATCAACATTACTGCTTGGGTCACTCCTGGTAGTATTGGTACTAGATTGCACATTGAGCATTCTTTCAGAATGGAATAGCAACCAAGTATACATGGACATACACTTCTTAGTCCCTTAGTTGTCCTTTTTTATTGTGGTCTCTAGGGGATTAAAACAGCGACTACTTCTGTAAACTTTATCTTCCATATTAAGACGCCTAAAAATGAATGAATAATTAAGGATATTATTACATATATTGTACACTCACCTAGATTATGCCACTTTTGTTGGTCATCATTTTTATTTTTACACTAAATTAGTATAATTACTTGCCTCTTTTAGAGTTATTCACTGACACCAGCTGAATGTGAGCTAAGCACCTCGTACATGGCCATTGGTACAAGCGAGTGCCACACACTATCTGGAAACACTGCTGTGATCAGAAGTGGGCATAGATAATACTACTTTGAACACCAAAACCCCTCACACTATAAAGTTCAGAATTATTTTCTTCCATTCTGTTGGTGCTACCACTAAACAGAAAACTTGCACCTGTTCCTATAAATGCTATGACAATGTAAGTATTTTATAAAATGAAATTAAAGGTAGGAAGTTCAAGCAAATGATTTTGGTACCATATAAACTCCTGATAAAGAAATGATATTTACTTTAGTGTCAATTGCAGGAGGTAGAATGTCAAAAGATTCAGATTAATATATATATATAGGCTTGTGTATCAGGAGAACTTAGCAGATTAGCTAACTCAAAAGTAAAAAGTTGCAATAGTTTGTTATACTGATATTATGGAAAATATAAATGATGAATTACTCATACTTTGCAGAAAACTTATTATCTTCAGTCTCTGTTAGCATACACAATTTCAATTAAAAACAACTCAAAGGTTTTCCACTGTCCAGTTTCACACTGAATGATCCTATACCCTCTTGTGTCTGCAACCCTTTGTACGGAATGTACTCAATGCAAATCTATATTGGAGTGCACTGCATTTTATGTGTAATGTACTATATTTTTTTACATATCACTGTGTAATATACTTGCACACTTCTGAATACAGGAGAGACCCACTAAGCTGAACAAATTGGGACTGAACCCTGTATGGATTAGGTGGATTTTGTCAAATAAAACATATTGGCGCTAATAATTTACATGTGAAGTATTAAAATGATTGAAAGTAGGAGATTAGTACAGTTAGCTGTAATTTATTATTACAACTACATTTTGGGGCTCAAAAGCCAATTACTGTAATGTTTTTATAGGCACTGTTGGCATCTACTGCTGCAACTCCTAATGACGTAATGTTTATGTGACGTTTGTTTGTTTGTAGTGTTTAACGCCCGCTTTTACTACTACGGCACCACAGGCGGTGACACTGATGATACATGGAATGAAGATGGATCACCGGTGGAATGAGATGGCGGGGGAAACCGGAGAACCCGGAGAAAACCCGCCCTGACACCGCTTCGTCCACCACGAATACCACATGCGGGTCCCTGGGATCGAACCCGGGCCGCCTAGGTGGTATGTGACGTTGGAGAAACATTGCCTCTTCAAGTCATTTCAGTGTATTGTGTCAAAAGAAGATCACTAACTTCACTTCTTAAGTGTTCATTTGCTTTTCCATTTTGTTTTCTTGTTAACATAAAAGAATTGCATTCAGACTGTTATGCACTATGTTAGTAGGTCTAGGCATTCTGTTTTTTGGTTTTTGTGTATAAGTAGCTGGCAAATTCACTGTTTACTCCTGTAGCATTTATTTCATAGTTTTCTGTGTCAATAAATTTACGTTTTTAATTGGAAAAACTAGTTTAATCTAAATCTTTATGTTCTTCTGCATTTAAATTCAAAGCAAATTTGGTAGACATCTTTTGCTAACCCTGTTCGGATTAGCTGGATTTTCAGATCAGCGGGGTTCAGATTGGTGGAACTCTACTGTATTATACCATTTTTTTAAATTCAAATTCTTAGATAATTTAAATACTTTCTTAGATCTTTCATTACACAAGCTTCATTGTATTTGTGACTTACACATTTACTGAGCCTGATCAACCTTAATAATAATGATCAATATCTACATATGTTATCATTGAATTATTAAAATAAGTTTTATCACTGGGGTAGCAAAGCTGCCTCAGTAGCCCCCACTGAAAAAAAAAAGATAAAGAAAACAAAACTGACTTTCCTTGTTTATACCCACAAAACTGCAAATGCTTACCATAAGCTTTATGTCCAGTTTGACAGCATTTTGCTTTGAGTTACTTTGGCAACGCCATGGCCAAGTGGTTAGACTACCTGACTCTCACCAAAGTGACCCAGGTTCGATCCCAGACATCCACATGTGGGATGTGTGATGGACACACTGGAGCAGGGGTGGGTTTTCTCCGAGTTCTCCAGTTTTCCCTGCCATCAATCCACCTATTGCTCCGTCATCCTTTCCTCTCCCTCCACTCATTTCGTTCATACTTTCATCCATTCAGTCTCTTTCAGGGTAGAAAGTGTCAGCGGGCGTTCGGATGCAGCATGGTGGGATGAAATGCCCTGAGTGACTCCCTCCCCTGTCATGGCAGCTGGGCTGTGGACCGTGTCCACACTGAGGGCCTTGAGCCACTGAGGGGCCTCTACAGGCAGTGTTCTACGCAAACCAGGGGGACTGGTGTACTGGTTGGTGTCAGGAAGTTTCTAACTGGGAAAATGTAAGGACTCTGACCTCTGCTGTGCTTGCTCTCCTGGGTCTGGCTGTCCTCTGTCTCCTCCCTCCCAGGGGTGCCCCTTTAGAGCACAGACACATAAGATCTTTGAAGTTAAAGTTCCGAAGTCCCTCTCCACATATGTCCTTCTCCCTTCTTGAGTCACTTTAAATAACAACATGTGTGTTTTATATTCACATTAAGAAATTTGTTTTCACTAAAATAGCCTTGCATAATGAACTTTTCACCTCCATAGCCTATGGTAATATGGT
This sequence comes from Tenodera sinensis, assembly GCA_030765045.1. Classification (NCBI taxonomy): domain Eukaryota; kingdom Metazoa; phylum Arthropoda; class Insecta; order Mantodea; family Mantidae; genus Tenodera; species Tenodera sinensis. The sequence continues at coordinate 109,441,467 of CM060964.1, forward strand.
GAATGTACAAGGGGTGTTCAGAAATGTTTTACAATAATGGTTTTTTGTACCTTATTTATTAATAAGTATGATTTTAGTGTTCATGGGATCTCTAAACATACTCACCACTGGCATCAATACACGCTTGTCACCTTCCAGGCAAATATAGTTTGGGGATACTATGCACTCACTCTTGGACAGCTACGTGCAATTTCTCGTTGTTACTGAAACTTTAACCTTGCAGTGCATCCTTCACGTCGAACAAAGACTTTCTCCTCAGGTGTACAGCAGTAACACCAGATATGTCACTATTTTCTCCAAAAAATCTGGATCATCATTTTCTATTTCCAATAGTTGACAACACATTTGTCTCCTTCTAGACCTATGTCAAGTTCATGAAATCCAATGTGCACACATCTTTTTCGTACACAAATCATCATAAATAATGATATGCCTGGTTGTGTGGCCTGTCTGCCATTCCAGTTCATCATAGCTTATGCACATATCAGCCATAATCAGTTCAGGCACAAACTCAATGTTCCTCAGCGGCTGCAATGTTGACAGACTAGTACTCACAATCCTACATGTAGGTTCCCTTCCACTGGCAAACCCAGCAATCCAGTTGTAAATAGTCTTTTGTACAGGAGCTTCTTAACCATATACCACAGTCAAACATTTATGAATATCTGCTGTTTTGATTCCTTCCTTACACAAAAACTGTACAATGCATCTTTGACCATGTCCATGCTTTTCTCTACTTAACAACAAGCAAGCACTGTTCTTTCACTATACACACTCTTCAAAATTGCCATCTAGTATCTCAATGGTGCACTAGCATCAGTTCATTGTCCTATGAGGTGATTTGCCCACAGATTGAGCAGCATATATAAAACAACACAATTGTAAATCATTTTTGAATGCCCATTGTGAATAACATAAATATTCCTTGAAAGAGTTCTGATTTACTTTGCATTTTTATGTTCTCTTTTCTTAGTTATGTTATGTACAATTAGTTGATTTCTTCTAAGTAGCACCCAAGTCAATTAAGCTACTCTTTATCCTGGAGTAATTTAATATATAATCATAATATTAAACAAATGTAAGGATGATCTTGACACATTGGCTATGGCAGACAAAATAGCTGATTTTTCCATCTAATCAAAACAATGAATAAAAACTTTTTGAGCTCCTTTTTATCCTGGAGCAATTTAATATATAATCATAATCATCATGCAACATAGCTACAGTAGCACTTATTTAGGAGTCCAGTGCTTGCTTGTATGCAAGTTCATTTATATTTACTGTCTCCACCAGCACCCACTCTCCCTCTCTCATTGTCATCTTAAATATGTATCCTTTATTTTTATTTGTTTCCTTAACCTGCATAAGCAAAAAACACGTTTAACCTGAGCAAGGATTGCTTAGTATAAGCATACGTATGACTCAATTTATATGTATGCTTGTCATCTGACTTAACAGAATTCTGTTTCAAATAAACATGCTATTTTGAAACTGTGAATCCAAGCCAACACCTCATATATCTGAGCAGTGATTGCCAGCATTCCTAGGTTCTCATTGATTAGTTAACTTCTGCATAATATTAGTTAAGGATGAGTTGTGCGTGGCAGTTAGTGTTCTGAAATACATACACACACAAACACACTTTTCCTAAAAGTCAATTTTTGGGTTCAGGGGTCCTCAAAATACATATTTATGGTGAAGTAGATTACTTTGACCAGTGAGATGCTTAGATGGAGGCCAAGAAACACAAAGCAGTAATATTGTATAATTTGTATTAGGGGAAACCAACATTTATGTAATTGTTAATAAGCAGAACCATGTTTATCTGTCCTTAACAAAAAATGTTTTAAAATTTCAACTGGAAGCACCTATGTTTCATAATAAATATAGAAGATTTAAACCATTAATTTTTTCACAAATTCCTTGTTTTGTCATGAAAGTCTTTATTTATGCAATAAATACAAAAATTGGCATAGCTAAAAATTAATTGCAAAACTTAAATGTGTTGTTGTTGTTGTTGTTTTCTAGTGCCTTGCATCTGGCAATGAAGCCATTAGCATTCGTGCTTTCCAATACTTTTGAACTATAGTTTCTTTTGATCTTAATGCTTCACAGGTCTTCAAGTGGTCTTCATTCATTTCTGCTGGATCGTTACACAGGACACATATTGGTGAGGCTGAGATACCTATTCTGTAGAGATGACTTGCTAAGCAGTCATGATTTGTCAATAGTCGGAAGGCTGCAACCGCTGTTTTCCGTGGTCTCTGGGGGATTATATCTGGGTTGGAAAGTAGTGTAATCCATTTTTTATCTTTGGCATTTGTTTCTATTTCTTGTAGGTATGAATGAGAAAATTGTTTAACGATCAAGCGTTTTATTGAGGAATATGAGAAATTGAATTTAGACTTTTGTTTTATCATTGTGCCTTTCTTTGCAAGTGAGTCTGCAACTTCATTCCCCATGACTCCACAGTGTGCTGGAATCCATTGGAGATGAACAGTCTTATTAACTTTTTGGAGTTGTGTTAACATTTTGTAGCATTCTCTAATTTTTGTTGACTTCTTTGTAGTATTTGAACATATTCCCTGAATTGCAGCTTTAGAATCCAAAAGAATTACTGCCTTGTTAAATTTATTTAAGGGAAGATTTAATAATTGTCGGAGAGCAATGTATATAGCCTCTATTTCTCCATCATAATTTGTTGTGTCTCTGCCAACAGAATGATAAAAGGAAAAATGTGAACACGTAACTCCAGCTCCAGTAAGGTTTTCCTTGGAGGATCCATCAGTATATATGTGCAGCCATTCTTCTATGGGATACCTAGTATTGATTGTTTCCAGAGCTAGAAGTTTTTGTATTTCTTTTGGTGTGTCTGATTTACTTATTTTCTCTATTAATTCCAAATTGAAGGTAGGTTGCAATAGTTCCAATGGATTTTCTCTTATAAGTAGATTTTCTCTGGTGTTAGGAATGTTCAATTTGGATTTAATCTGTGTTACCTTTTCTAGGAAACTATTATGAGTTTTAAGGATTGAAGGGGGGAGGTTCTCTTCTGTCCATTTAGAGTTTGGCAGTCGTAACATTTTCTCGTGTTGGAGCAATGCTTGTTCTTCTATTTTTGTTGTTATTGATGGGGTCCGTGTTAAGGCAAGCATGGCATCAATAGGTGTGGATTTAACTGCTCCAGTGATTAGGCGAAGAGCCTGATTTTGTATTTGTTCAAGTTTATTGATGTTAGCATTTGCTGCCGTTATTAAAGCTTCAGAACAGTACAAGAGGTTTGGTTTAACATACATTTTGTATGTTGTGTTAAGGACTCTCCTTGAGCAGCCCCATTTAGCACCAGCTAACCTTTTCAGGATTTGCAGTTTCTTTTCAACCTTTTCTGAGATGTTTGTTATATGTTTTTTCCAACTTAGCTTTCTGTTGAAAGTGATGCCTAAGTATTTGGCATCATCAACTGCTTTGAGTGGTTTACCACTATAATTTATGTTAATATTAACTGGTTTGTATTTTAGTGTAAATAATTCATAATTTGTTTTTTCCTCATTGATAGTCATGAGGTTTTTGGAGCTCCATTCATGTACTTTATTTAGGGCTGTTTCTATTCTGTCTTTAATTAATTCGGGTTTTTTTGGAGAGCCTGAAGTCCAAATGACTACATCGTCAGCAAATAAAGCAATTTTGGTTTCTAAAGTTTTTATTATTGATGGAAGGTCATTTATATATATGTTAAAGAGTGTTGTGCTCAGAACAGCACCTTGTGGAAGTCCTCGGTGTGTTTGTTTATATTTGGAAATGTATGTATTATATTTTGTGGCACAAAATCTTTGTGAAATAAACTGAGTTATCCATTTAAGCATGTTACTTTTCACACCTATTGATTGCAACTTCTCAATTAATTTGTTTCTCCAGACTGAGTCATATGCTGATTTAAAATCAATGAATACTGCCAAGGTATCCTCCTTTCTATTGAAAGCTTCCTTGATGTCTTGGCTTAGTAGGAGTACATTTTCACTTGTACTATGATTCTGTCTGAAGCCGGTCTGTGAACTATTAATTAAGTTGTAATATTCTAGGAACCAGTTAAGTCTAGATGCCACCATTCTTTCCATCACTTTTGCAATAACACTGGTCAAAGATATTGGCCTGAAACTATTAATATTGTTTGAGGGTTTGTTTTTCTTTAAAATCGGGATGATAATGGCTTTTTTCCAGTCGGAAGGTACAGTCATTCTCCAACACATGTTATACAGTTTAAGTAGGATTTCTTTTCCTTTCCTGCCAAGGTGTTTAATAAACTCTGGGTGGATCTTGTCAGGTCCTGGAGATTTTTTGTTCTGTAATTGTTCTATTGCTAAATCCAGTTCTGTTTCGTTAAAATCCTGAATAAAAATATCATTTCGTATACCTTTTGGCTTATTAGTTTCTCTGATAGTTTTTTGGATAGCCTTATCTTGTTTTTTATACACTTGGGGTATTCTTTGTGACTGCGCATAAAACTTGTTAAGGGATTCTGCTATTTCCCTATCTGTAGTTAAGCTTTTGTTATTATGTTTTAATGGTTCAGTTGATAATTTTGTTTTATTAAGGAATTTGTATATTTTATTTCCATCTTTCCTATAGTCCATATGTTCTACAAAATTTGTGAAACTGGCCCTCTTTGCTGTAATTAATTCTTTCTTAAAAATGGCTGCTTTTCTTCTCCAGTTTTGTACATCTTCTGGACACTTGGTTCTTTCGGCTTTGACTCTTGCTATATTTCTTTCATGTTTTAACTTAGATAAAGATGGAGACCAAAAGTAGCTATATTTCTTTAACTTTCCTTTGGGGATATGTGTTTTGGCTGCTGTCAATAATATTTCACAAATTTTTTTATTCATTTCATCTGTTGACTTGAACTCTGATTCTAACAGTATATTACACTTCCCTTCTATCTCATTTTGGAAACTGGACCAATCTGCTTTTTTAAAATTCCAAGAAGTTTTAATTTTTGGTTTGTTACTTTTATTTATTAGACCTCTTATGGAGTTTATGGTGATTCTGTGGCCTGAACCTGGGTCTTCTATTATTTCTCTTTTTGTATTGTCAATTATGTCAGATGACACCATCAGAAGATCAGGATTTGTACCTGAACCATTATAATGAAGGTAAGTGGGTGGATCATTTGGATTAAATATTAATTCCATTGTTGATGAGTTTAATAGGTCTTCTATGACTCTTCCTGCTGAATTTATATCTCTGTAGCCCCACCTAGGGGAGTGTGCATTAAAATCACCTATTAAAATACTTTTGGGTTCTATGGGAATAGAATTTAGATCTAGTGTATTGTCTGGAGGATTGTAGATACTGTAAATTCTATAGTGGTAGTTACTTTTCCATACTTCAATTTTAACTATTTCTGATTTATCTTGTTCTTCCATTGCTTTTTGGATTTGAATAGTAGCTTTCGTATTTCTTTTAATTCCTGTAAGAATACCACTTGCTATTTGACGAGCTTTTGGAAGTATATGTGTAGTGTACTGATCCATTTCAAAGTATATTTCCTGTTCTTTTGATATATTGGCTTCTTGTACTGTGAAGACATCTATATCTTGGTCTTTTAATATTTTCATTAGCTCTTGTTTTTTAGGCTGGGACATGCCTCCTGCATTCCATTGTAGAATTCTTAAAGTATTGATATGAAATTTGCCTAAAGATGTCCCCACCCGGAGATCCGATTGGGGGACAGTTTTAACCAAAACTTAAATGTTGATGATATAAAAGTAATCAAAAGAGTGTATTATTTTTTTGAGCCATTAACATTAATTGCAAAATTTATACTGGGTGTCCAAGAAAACACTGATAACACTTAGTATGTTGTGGATGACACACTGATCAACTTTCAAGCAGGAACCCCTGTCCGGAAATGCACGGTTTGGATGCTGGAGAGCGTCAAAGTTTGAGAACGAACAGTTGTGACAATTTGTTAAAATTGGTTTTGGTATCCTAATACGGAAGGTATGCAACTCTTTAGCCATCTGTGTACTACAAATGAATGACCTGAACCTAATAACATTCCTGTGCATGTGCTACATTCCTCCATAAGGTCCTTGGTGCGCATCCTACTGCATCACTTGGGTAGTTTCCAGTATAGAAACCTTTCTTAACAGTGTAACATGTACCAATACACAGCTGCTGAAATGGCCAACTTGAGCACACTTTGATGTAAATGTGTGGAATTACTTCAATGTCGCATATGCAAATCGATGGATTGGTAGAGATGGACCCGTTCCATGGGCAGCACGATTGACAGATCTGGCACCTCTCGACTATTTTCTGTGGAGCTATGTATGAATGACTATGGTGTACAGCACTCCAGTAACGTCAGCGGAGGACCTTATGGCTTGCGTCCACGGAGCAATTGAAAATCTTCAAAGACGATCGCAGGTATTCGGTCATGGGCATGAGGCTCACCACCATGAATGTAGGTGCCCGCCTCGGTGGCGTGATGGTTAGCATGTCTGCCTTATGTTCAAGAGATTGCGAGTTCGAATCTCGCTTAGGGTAAGTTATCTGGGTAAGGTTTTTTTCCGAGGTTTTCCCTACCCAGAGAAGACAAATGTTGGGTAACTTAAAGTTCCATGGACCTCGGGCTCATTTGAGCATCATTTCACCCATTTCATTTCATTCATTCGTCCGATATGACACAATGTTGGAGGACGTTAATTAAAAAAAAAAAAATCAATGTAGGCTCTGCAATGATGTAGGAAGTACACAATTCGAAGCCTGTTTCTAATGTAGACAGCTCGATGTTGGGTTTATTGACAAAATGTGAATGTCCACCCATCTCGTACTTTGATATGCTACAGCGTCCAAACCGTGCATTTCCGGGCAGGGGTCCCTATTTGAAAACCCATCAGTTTGCCATCCTGTACAACATACTAAGCATTGTTTGTGTTTTTTTGGGACATCTGTATATATAAAAATCAATTGCCATGTGTTAGTCTCACAAAAACTCGAAAATGGCTCAACCGATTTGAATAATTTCTGTTTGTTTTGTTTGCCTCAATACTGGAACGATTTAGAAAAAGAAATAACATTAGGATCAACCCAAAGAAACAGCCAAAAAATAAAAAAAATAGAAATTATTAAGAGGTAGAACTGGAACTTAAAAATTCAATGCCACAACTGGGATTTGAACCACAGACCTTCCGCTTGCCGGGCGGACGCTCTAACCACTGAGCTATTGTGACAAACTGCCAGAATGGCATTAAATTCTCAAGCCAGTTCGTATTTCTCCTGGTAAACCACAAAGGCAGTCTCACATCAGAAACAATTACCCCAATGGTGACTTACTATTGTAAGTACTTTATATCCCAGGATTAAATAACCTTCACATGGTAATTATTATTTATTTATGCAAACAAACTTACTGTTGGTGTTTTTAAACACACAAGCCGTGTGTAGGCAAAGTTTAAGAGGTAGAACTGGAACTTAAAAATTCAATGCCACAACTGGAATTTGAACCACAGACCTTCCGCTTGCCGGGCGGACACTCTAACCACTGAGCTATTGTGACAAACTGCCACTTAAACTTTGCCTACACACGGCTTGTGTGTTTAAAAACACCAACAGTAAGTTTGTTGGCATAAATAAATAGAAATTATTAAAGGTAGAACCGGAACTTAAAAATTCAATGCCACAACTGGGATTTGAACCACAGACCTTCCGCTTGCCGGGCGGACGCTCTACCACTGAGCTATTGTGACAAACTGCCAGAATGGCATTAAATTCTCAAGCCAGTTCGTATTTTTCCTGGTAAACCAACAGTAAGTTTGTTGGCATAAATAAATAATAATTACCATGTGAAGGTTATTTAATCCTGGGATATAAAGTGCTTACAATAGTAAGTCACCATTGGGGTAATTGTCTCTGATGTGAGACTGCCTTTGTGGTTTACCAGGAAAAATATGAACTGGCTTGAGAATTTAATGCCATTCTGGCAGTTTGTCACAATAGCTCAGTGGTAGAGCGTCCGCCCGGCAAGCGGAAGGTCTGTGGTTCAAATCCCAATTTTTAAGTTCCGGTTCTACCTCTTAAACTTTGCCCACACACGGCTTGTGTGTTTAAAAACACCAACAGTAAGTTTGTTGGCATAAATAAATAGAAATTATTAATTTTGTATGGGAATCACCACTTCGGATTACTTTCAATACAGGGCGTTTTTATCATCTGACGGCTGCATCTATTACATTTCAAATCATTTTTTTCTAAAAAGGGTAGCGGATTTTAAGAATAGATTTGATTAAATCAAATTTAATTATACAAGATAACATTTACATTGTTTTTACTACTTGCTTTTCTTTTATGTAACACATACTGCTTGACTGATCACCATGAATTTCGGCACGTATATGTATTTTTTCATGGAGAAAATTTCTATTCTATCCATTTTACTATGCAACATAACATTCACATGTTTTTACTACTCACTTTTCTTTTACATATTAAATTCACATATATCACATATTAAGTTCACAGCTAATAAATAAAATAGATCCTTCCCTACTAGCCCTTCAACACACAATTCATAGAATTTTTTATGACTGAAATAGAAATGCCACATATTACGTTCACACAGTTTTCATTACCCACTTTTCTTTTACGAAACATGATCACATTCCTTTTGCTATTCCCCTTCAACATATAATTCATACAATTATTTATGATTGAAATAGAAATGCAACACATATTTACATGATTTTCTCTACACACTTTTCCTTTATGAAGCACAATCACATTTCTTTCTCTACTCCCTCTTCTAAAAATAACTTATACAATTTTCTGTATGATTGAAATAGAAATGCAACATCTTACATTCACATAGCTTTCTCTACTTACTTTTGTTTCTGTGGTATTTGCGGTTATTCAACAGTGCTTTTGCATAATGTTTTCCCAGTGATTTTATTTATTTTGGGTTCTTTATAGTACTCAACATAAGTCTAAAAGTTGTAGGGACAAATCGTCAAACCATGGACACAGATTTATATTAGCTAGCCCGATATAAATCTTGATTTGATTAAGATTATCGTTGAGCAACTACCTGAATTTCAGAGTGAAAATAATATGTACAAAGGCTGCTCAACAAAGACTTAGCCTGATTTTTTCCTGGAGCTTCCTTGATACTTTTCTGATCTGTACCGTGAATATTTTAAAAGAGTGGTCTTTTATGTATAATGCCCAGAAGTGATAGCACTCATATCATTAGGTAGGTAGTAATGCTCTATTTTATAGGCTCTACTTGCATTTTACATACCACAAAGTGGAAGTGATGCAAAAGAAGTAGTACAGTGCAATAAAATTCTGACTTTGTTTGAATCATTCAGCCCCTGAAACTTCTGAAAAGCTGCAGCAAGGGTATCATGAAGATGCACCACCTCATGGCAGTGTTTAGTTGGTGGTTCAAGGACTTCAAAGAAGTCCAAATTCTCTGTGTTAAGCAAGGTAAGTCTGGTGTTTTAACTTCTGCTGTGACTCTGAAGTCAACATCCACACAGCTGTTGTGAATGAAAGAATTGGCACACATCATTAAGTAAACTCAGTGAAGTGTTTACAATTTGATATGGCAGGTCTTAGAATTATGTATCATCATCTCCAGGGAACGAACCCTCATAAAGAGAACGAAAGGCTGTGGAGTTTGGACTGTAGGAAGTTGGAGAGGATCAGTCTTTCCCATGATCACTGCACAGAAGGTACACTCAAACGTTGTAGTTAAAGTTGTTGCATAACTTACATTCAATGCTGCCCTCATTTGCAGTAAAATATTCACTCCCAAATGTTTGTACCAGTTCAGCAATACGTGAATATTTTGATTTTCGTGCTGCAGCCATTTTACTGTGTGGAACTAGTGAACACATTCTAGAGACACTATGTGCTGTAGACAGTGTGTTTTATGCTGTCACTGTATTGGTGCAATGAAGTCACACTCTGCCTGTGTGGCAGGTAACTTGCAATCGCCTCGTTTCATGATAGCTGTGTAAAGGTTCGAAGTCTGACCATTCTGGAAGACTCATGTTTGTGCCTGTTCAGTGCCACATCTGTCGACTACTGTACAAAAGGCTATGCAATCGAGACAACCAAGAGTTGCTGTGTCTTTTTGCATCAGTCATGGCTGCATCATTATGACCCTGAAGGAAAAGAAGACAGCACAGTGCAGATGTCACTAGGTTCCCAACACTAAAAAAGGTGAAAGCCTTACAATCTGCAGGAATGTAATGGTGATCACTAAGGAGTGGATTTGTGTGTAAATAAGTACTTTTGCATATAGAAAAAACTTTAAGTAAAAACTTTAAGTAAGACAAAAACTCTTGAAACATCGTAATTCAACTTTATAAAAAATTATATTTCACATAAAAGTATATATTTTTGTAATATTTTTATATAAATAAATATTTTAAATAATTTTGCTAAAAACACAGCATTTATAGTTTTTATTTGTCATAACTTTTTAAATCTAAAAAAATCTCATGCATTGTCATATAATGAGAATGCAATTTGAATGAACTTTATTCATAAACATAGTGAATGGCCTCTACTGCATGCGCTGTCCCGCTATCTGAAAGGAAAATCCCTAGTTTGTGATGTGGTTGGCTGATGCAATGCACACAATAATTATCAGTCATTGCATTGTCCTTGTCTTGTTTAAAGCAGAACATTTATATGGTACAGTATCCTAAGCGAAGTGATTGGCGATATAATGCTAAAAATAATGTCAAGTGTTCACTCTCATTTACAAATGATATGTTGCTAAATATAGTGGCATCTTTAGATGTGATGAAAGAATTCTCTTCTGTAAAAAATGTGGGAAACCAGTAAGTGCACACCAGCAATCTCAGTTCATGCATTATTTAGCAGGTAGTAAACATACAATGGCTGCTTCACATACAACTTCTAGACCAGTTCTTAGGGCGCTGATGACCATATAGTTGAATGCCCTTAAACTTTCATCTCTCTCTCCCTGAATAAATTCTTTTAGGTGATGCAGCTTCCTCTTCACATAACCTAGTTATAATTTAATTTAATTTTAATAACATAGTTTTAAAAAGTTCTGAATATTACCCAGAATTATGCAAAATGTTTCTTTTATGCGATATTCCTTTATATAAATTGAGAGGTACAAACCTCAGAAATGTTCTTACTGAATATGCAAATTTTGGAATACTAGAAGAATCAACATTAAAAAAAATTGTATGTGCCTGCATGCTACAAAGAAATGCTATGAAAGATCAGAGCAGAATATTGAAACATTTTAGATAAGCATTGATAAATCACCAGACTCTAGCAACAAGAGAGGGAAATGTGATAGGTATGCTAGAAAATCATAAAATAGTTTCCAAGCTGTGTTTTCTATTAGCATGTAAGAGAAATATGAGTAGAGGGCGAATAGATGTGCAAAAAGCTGAAACTTTAGTGCACATGGGTTCTACCATTGCTCTCTTGCAGATACACAGCTGCAGGCCTCTCCTGATGTGCTTGCATATACAACGGCTGCACAGTACTGTTGCATCATTCATTCTTCGTGTCCAACTAACCTGTATCGCATGTGACTGCACACTGCTCTGTGCTCTAAATGTGAGCATTGAATCATGTTACAATGGCATGCCTATTCTCTGCGGTTGTTATGGCTGAATGTGGTGAAATTTGATTGCGTTTTACTCTTATATTTTTGGATGCTGCTCCATATATGAGGAAGGCAGCCAAAGGCCTTTCTGTAAGCTTCCCACACATGGTATATGTAACTAGTATAATATATGGTTTACACAAAGTATGTGAGTAGATACATACATTGTATTCTAAAGTGGACAAATAGATCTCAAATGGGAAAAAGGTGTTTGTGAAAGTACCAACAAGAATTGATTTGCTCAGGGCCAAAAATCCAGATCTTGCACTTCCACCTAGACCCATAGTTATTCATTGGGGGGACATGGTTAGAAGCAGCAGTGTATTATGCAAACAATTTTGAAAATTTTAAATCGGTGATTGGTGAACTAAATAAGGATGATGCTTCTTCAATTGAAATTCTTCAGAACTTACTCAATGACAGTATACTACAGCATGAATTGTCTTCCTTTCATAGAAGTTGTCTTACTTATCTGAAAATTTGAGTTTTTTGTTTCACTCTATCAAAAAATTGGAAACATCAACCAGCTTGTTAACTGAGACAGTTATTGAAGTGCATGGCATTGAAAAAAAAAAATTAATTCACTCAAAGGTCCAAAAGTGGAAGGTTTTAAACAGAAAGTTAGTGGTGTATTAAAAACAAATGGTGGATTTCACACTATATGTAAAATTGCCAATGTTTTGGAAGGGGAAGTGAACATTGGTGAAATTGAAAATGTGTGTGCCAGTGACAATCCTTTGATAAAATATGCAAGACTATCTTCATGTGATGTTGAAAGGTCCTTCCCTAAGTATCATGAATTAATTTGAGATAAGCAACTTGTTTTAATCCACCACTAGGTGAGCATTCTTTATCATAAGTATTCACAGTTTTATAATATTGAAACAAAATATTTTTGCATTTTATGCATATTTTTCATATTCTTCCTACATTTATTTATTTATTTATTTTTATTCATTTGTGCTACAACAGAGCAAAGCCCCAATTACAGTAGCTACATTTAATTTATTTACACAAGCTTGACTAAATGCAAAACAAAAATATAAGAAGTAGCACAAAGAAACTAAAAATAAACTATGCATATATGAAGCTATTATTGGAGCCAATGCATTGCAAATTGTATACTCACCAAGCGAATAAATGATACTACAGGGTAAACAATAATTAAACAAATTTGAATATAATAGAAAGAGAATACAATAAAGTATTAAGAAACTAAGACTAAAAATGAAACATATATTAAACTACTATATAAGACTAGAATTGCAAATGGCATACTGATTCTGCAGATAACAATAACTGATACAACTGAAAATCATATGCAAATAATTCCCATATTTAATTGTTTCTTAAACTGCTTGTAAGGTAAGCTAAAATCCAGCTCTATTTTAGTTGAGAATTTATTGTATTTCGCACACAACCTAAGAACGGGAGAATTTTTATGGGATGACGTTTTCGGAGTCCTAAATTGAAACAGCTGATGATTTCTAAAATTAGTAGTACTGACATTAAAATATATTCTGTCAAGCAGTTCTTCAGTGGATACCAGGCCATTTATGAGTTTATACAGAGATAATTGTTCAGCTATTGCTCTATGATCAGAAAGTGAGACAGATTATGTTGAATTTGTTAAGCAGTTGACTATACGGCAAGTTCTGATTATAAATAAAAACACCATTAGTTTTGTAATATAAGTATCTGCGGAACTTTTTTTTTGATCTTCTCTATTTGATTGTTGTGACATTTATACATTGGTGACCATACAATTGAGGCATATTCTAAATTACTACAAACAAGACTTTTGTGTAGAATTAGCATAACCTGAGTATCTTTTAAGTCCCTCCAGGACCTGAATACAAAACCAAGTTTCTTAAAGGAATCATTGGTTATATTTATAATGTGTTGATTAAAAGACAAATTCTGGGTCATGGTAACACCTAAGGCTCTGACAGAATATACTCTTACAAGTGGAGAACTATTTAAATAATATTTTGAATTTAAGTGTTGCTTGCTTCTGGTATATATCATAATGGAGCATTTCTTAATATTGAAGTGAAGTTTGTTTTCCAAGCTCCATTTATAAACATTATCCAGATCAGATTGTAATTTGAACATATCGTCAGCATTACTAATTGTCCTGTATAATTTTAGATCGTCAGCATACAAGAGACACTTGGAGTAATTACTGCAAATTGGTAGGTCGTTTATAAACAGCATGAACAATAAAGGTCCTAAATTTGATCCCTGGGGAACTCCAGAATTAACAGAAAAAACTATACGATTTTGATTCATGAAAATTTACATACCGTTTTCTGTTAGAGAGATAGGAGGAAATTAAGTTTAACATTTGAACCGAGAACCCAAAATTAGAATGTTTATATCGGAGAATGTCATGATCTACCTTATCAAAGGCTTTAGAGAGTTCCAAAAATATTTGGGATTATTTTTTATTTGTTCTTCAGTGTTTTTAATAAATGTTTTATATGATTGATTAATCATAATTTTGATCTCTTTTCTCAGTTCCGAGTACCTTTGTCTATTAACAGAAGAATATTTTAGTCTTTTACGGAAATATTCTTTGTGTTTTAATTTAGTAATGATATCCTTAGAGAACCAGTGAGGATATGACTTGTTCTTGTAAATACTTTTTAGTGGTACAGTGTCAACAAATACTGTGTTTATATTTTCATAAAAATAATTTAAAGCTGTATCAACGTCATCAAGATGTGAAAGAATTTCCCAGTCAACATAGTTTAATTTGGTGTACATAGCACTATAATCAGCCTTCTTGAAATTATAAATTAATGAAGATGTACGATAAAAAACCTTTTGATTTATTTTCAAGGTTGCATTTAACTTGAGAGATGGGTGATGTTTGTCTTCTGGTTCAAGAGATATCAACTCTCTACATACATTAACTTGTTAACATATGTTTGTTAAAACTAGATCAAGAGTTTTACTATTACAATTTTGAACATTATTAATTGAATGCATGTTAAGTAAAGATAAAAAGTTAGCTAGTGCCCTTTCATGAGGACCAGCATTGAAGAAATTATGATTTGTGTTACTCACTGTGGGTAAGTTGAAATCACCGGTTATCAGAATGTTACAAGTGTATATATTTGGAAGACCAGTTATGGAATTAAAAAATAGCAAATAGCTCTCCAACTTTGAATTAGGTGGGAAGTACACGTTTACTAAATAATATGATTTACCTTGGAGTACAACTTTTAAGGCAATTGCTTCGTAATTATCTTGAATGATGTCAAATTTCCTAGTATGCAGATCACTGTGAGTAGCAATTAAAACTCCACCTCCTCTCTTGTTTACCCTAAATTGTCGGTATACATTGTAGTTGCTACAAAATAGTTCCAAATTATTAACTGTCTGTGACAACCATGTTTCAGTAAGCAATATTACTACAACCAATAAGAGCACTTGTGTAAAAATCACTTATCTTAGTATTCAGACCTCTCACATTTTGATAATAAATACTAAGCTCATGGTATTTATCCATTTATCCTAGCTCCTTAAGGCATTCCAAGGATTTTAAAATATAAACATATTTATCACCTTCATTTTTCCTTAATTTGATTGAACCTGAATTGTCCACCCAAAGGTAAGTATAATTACATTCTCTTTTTAAGTTTCTAGTCTGAGAGTAGATACTTTTGCGATAAGGGGTAAGTGACTGATTTATATATATATATAGGTTCACTACTGGTTAGAGCCAGAGAAGAAGTGTTCAATGTTCTCTTTATTTTTCTTCGCTGGATAAATAAGTCTTTATCACTTCGCCAGACGAACTTGGCAATGATGCCTCCTGCAGTTTGGTGCGGTGGTCTTCTTAGACGATGACAAACATCAATCATACTTGCATTGATCTCCATGTCCAGCACACGTCCTAGTCCCTTTACCACCTCGTAAGTATCTTCGTTTGCAGATTCTGGAACCCCATATATAACAAATATACAACATACATAACATACATAACAAATAAAACGTTTTAAAGTTTTTTAACACATAAAAATCCATTCCCTAGTGATCACATTTTTTGAATGTAATGGAATGATTTACTAGAATGCAGTTCTCCCTCATACTGCTGTTGCAGCAGCACATCAATATTGACTAAACTGAGAAAGCACATTGCCAGGAAATGACCAGAACTTCATCAGACTGAGTGGCGACTTACAGTCTGTGAAGTTTAACTTGTTATATCCCTCTTAGAGAAAGAAATACTTGCCGTCTCACTCTGTGACAATATAGGCAAAGCAGGTACCCCAGCCAAACATGTATCAGTGGCGGAGTGCCCATCCGATTGTTCATTCCCCGATTCACCATCAGAAATTTCAAACGAATTTTCATTTTCATCTTCCAATTCCGATTCTTCTAAATTTATGAATAATCTGTCCGTAATTAATCTGTCATCCTTTTCCCAGTAAAATGTTCACTGTATTGTACATGATCACACAGCTCATATGCCACTGGCAGCCTTCACTCAACATACAATGGACATGGGGGTTGCGAGCTTCTAAGGGTCTGGAATTTTCACGAATCACGACAAGAAGTGGTTGCTGTCCCACCTATTTTCATTACTTCATGTTACCTCCATGCTCCTTGTCCCCAGGGAATTTCTTTTAATTGGAATAAATACTGTATGTAGTCATTCATGCGAGCTTGAGAGGTAAGTAAAGTATGGAATTTGCACATACTGATAATGCACTTTTAAATAGTGTTTTTGCAAATAATGCCAAAAAGCTAATGATATCAGTGATCATGCAAAGTCAAATCGCACATGAAATTCATAGAAATCATATCCAGTAAAGAAATCCAAAAGTATAGAAAAATCTATGAGTGAAAGTGACAAGTTGCGGGGAAGGCAACATGAAGAAAAAGTAAATATGACTGCTTCAGTTTTTACATCCCTAATTGTAAAGGCTAAACAGAAGTTATAATTCAAATAACATCCCACAGTAATCAAACTACAAAAATATAATGGTGTATCAGTCAGTAGTATGCTCCATTCTGACCATGTATGCTGAAATATTATTATGTATATAGGGGAAGAAATGAAAATCTCTTGTTCACTTCATCATAGATTTGGGTACAAACTTAAGTAACTTAAGTAATATGATGTACATATTTGTCCTATAATGCAGTTGCTTGCAATTATTTTTTCAATATTGTAGAATTAGAAAGTGGGACAGAGGAAGGTATTCAATATACTATTAGCAACTCTTGAAAAGTATAACACTAAACACAATGTACAAAAAAAAAAAAAAGTGGTCTTGTAGGCAGTGTTCGAATCAGAATTTCTGATGAGAGGGGGAAACTTAAGCTTGAGTTATATTTATGACAATAATGGTAATAATACCAATGATAGTAGCATTACTCTATTATACCTATACATAAAATGCAACAGCAATGGCAGCAGCAATATGCATTTTACTGTATTTAAGAGCACCGTGATTTTGTATTTCTGAGCAGTACAAGCATAATTCTCCCAAAACTGATTGACGAAAGCCAGGGCAATTTATTTTCCATTTTTCAAATCTAGTCTACATATCTCCTAATTGGTGTAATGCACCGAGTTTCACTATTTTCAATAACAGATGTCACTTCCAATGCTGCTGTTTCTGGAAAGCTGTAATACTAATGTTACTTGAAGTTGAAACCTGACATTTGAAGTGAAATACATCAGTCATTACTTTCGTCATCGTCACTGCTAGACTTGTGACCCTGAATGCCAAGCCAACTAATGAATCTGAGAATTGTTTAGCTTACTTGAGATGTGATACTTTTGCTTACTCACAGCTCGCACTCATATCATGTACAGTCTGCAACGAAAGTGTTCTGTGTCTTCTTGTATCTTCAAAGTACAGTAATAGAAAATATCTACCTACAGTAAAAAGAAAAAAACACTGCCCTGGCAGGGAAGAAATTCTTCTTTGACAAACCAGGGAAATTATTTAATGAGAGGGGGAAATCTCCCCATCCCCCTGTTAATTTGAACCCTGCTTGTAAGTATGACAACAGAAGGTGCATCAATGATGCTTACAAGTTATAAAGGCGTAGCTGCTCTTCTATGTAACCACTTAAATAAGGACCTAATTGTTATACATTGTATGAACCACAAAATGGAGAGAGCTGTCCATGATGTTATACATGATGTGAGAGATGTGTAAAATATACAGGTTTCTTTAGATTCCTTATATTCCATGTTTTCTCAAAGTCCTAAAAATCAGAGGCTGCTATGTTGTGCAAGAACTATCCTTTTAACTCCCTACTAAAACTAGGCCATGCTTTTCATGTATTATGGATTGCATCATCATTTATTTCTGATCAAGCTTTTCTTGAAAGCTTATTCTCTTGACCATCATTTTGGAAAGCAGAGTTGTGATGTTCCCGCTAAACTAATGAGAGATCTTGTACCTTATGAGGCCCTAGAACCTCTTAAGATTGTCATTCTTTATACAGAACAGAAATTCTTCAGTCCTTATAGCAAAACAGAAATTCCTCTTGAAAACAAATGACTCACAACCTATTAGAAAGACAGTACAAGAATTGGAGGAAAAGCACACGTTCAAAGAGTTGCAACTAAAGAACCATTTGGTGATGAATATAACAAATTTCAAATATTTCAGAAGAAATGTACACAACACAGAAAAAGCATTTTGAAGACTTGGATTTCTTTTTAGATGTAGCTATGTTAAGTTCTTTTGTGTTGCTTTCAAATGAATTTGAATGTGTGTTTCAATGGTGATACATCTATTTCTCGTTTATGTAAAAAGGTGGACTTTAAACTAAGTGAAAGCATGTGTGTGTCACTAGTTAAAGATTTTTGCATCCATAAAAAACTCATCAACACACTCCTGCTTCAATGAATATCAAAGTCAATATCATTTATTGCATCCATAAAATCATATTTACATGGTATGAAATTGTCAAGTAAGTAACATACAGAAGAAAGATTACATTGTTCCAGAAAAAAATTGCAATTTTTGTCATTCAAATTTGTGAAAGAACTTGTGAAAGTTGTCAAAATGAATGTGAACACAGATTTAGTGCCATAAATTTAACCCTGAAAGACTGGAGAAATCATTTAAAAATTCTGACACTTTCATGTCTACTTTTCATTTCAATAAATAAACACCCACTGCATTGATTAGAAGGAGAAAAATTTGCAGCCAGATGGATCAAATCTCAGCATCACAGTGCCTTTAACAAACCAACTGGCAAAACAAAGCTTCAGGTGCAGTCTCATTTATCTAGTTTATTCAACAGAACTCTGTAAGTTAACATGACAAGCATATACCATAGCCTGACTGTGTAAATAAGCATTTCTACAATGTACTTTTCAGATATCTTAAGAAAATAATCACAAATTATGTGTAGGTAACTAATAGACATGATAGCACACAAGGAAATAGTGCATATACAGGATATTAATGAAATACACCAAAATACTTGCGAGATTGCAGATGTGACTGATATAAGTAATCTGAGATAGGTGCCATATGGTCCTTGACTAAACATACAGTTATATGGTATTAAACATATTGGTATCAGATGCTGATAAGTCAATGTTAAAGAAATGTGGGGTGAAATATTGGCTTAGAATATCTTTAAAACTACTGCCCAAGTACTGAAATAATGATTTTCAGCAGCTCATTATCACCGTTCTCAAGATTTGATGCCGCAAAAATCTCTCAATTCTTGAATTAATCACTTGATAATGCGACACTGAACAATGATTAGCTGCCTTCTTGTGTTATGTAGCTACTTTAGAGGCGATTTTTTAACTGCTCTTGTGACTTGATTCATAACGCTGAAAGCTGTTATCCCAAAGGTCACGGATTTGTTTCCTGCCATGCAGTTGTTGGCTTTTTTCCCTTTTTTTTTTAATCCATATGAAGAAGAGCATTAACACTATCATTAACTGCTATCACTTCCTTAATTCGGCTCTTAGATAGAGTATGACAAGCATTCCTTCCCCAGTGTCAATTTTGCAATGAAAATTCAGGTAATCATTTTGTATAAAATGACAAAGTCTTAGATGTTTTAATACTTTCTTATCTCTTTAAAAAGAAATCCCGGTACCTTTGAAGCTTCCAGAACAACTATGTCACACGGTGTTTTCCATAGCCACCTCTACCTCATCAAGACTCGTATACCTGCTGGCGAGAGAAACATTCCTCATTGAGGAACTAGAGACAAGCATGCTCCTACCAAGCACCAGCGCTTCAAAGAATATCCTAGCAACACTGAAGAGGAAAAGAGAAGAAATACAACCAGAATTCCACTGCACAAGAGCCATGATGGACTGCACATGGACAAAGGAAAATATTGAAATGAGGTTCGTTATCACCATGGCAGTCCATGGATTCCACCACATGATATGCAAGAACAAGAACTACCATGAACCAAATATGGACTGTGAATGTAGGCTGTGTGAAAAGGTGTGTGACCACTATCACATCAAAGTATGCACAAGAAGCACAAAGTCATTAAGGGAATATTCAAACATGTAACTTCACTTGGCTATTTAACCACAGTTAATTATATTATTAACTCTTTAAACCATTCCCATATGTATGTATTAAGCCGGATTCAACCTTTTGTTAGGTAAGAATTGACAATTATATTGATATTTTGTAATAAAAGTGCATAAATTGAAAAACAGTATTTAAAACCTAGACCAAAACATTATTAATATGCTCTGCTCAAAACAAAGAAAAGAAAAGAAAAGAAAAAAAAGCAGTGAATGAGACTTTAACTTGAAAACGGTGACAACATTATACTCGAAAGCAAATGTTATAATTATTGCACCAGAAAGGTTCACTATAAAACATCTCTTTGCTTCCATGTGTTGTGCTCTTGAATGATTGATATTAGTCAGCGACGTACTGGTACTTCACAAACTTTTAGCCGTAACCTCGAAATTTGAATAAACAGGCCATAAGTCTTCTATCAAAAATTACTTATATTAGTGACATCTACAATCTCTCAAGTTATTTCAGTGTAGTTCATTAACATTCTGTATATTCTCGGAGAGCCAAAGAACTAAGAACTGGCTGCACAGTGTGTTTCCTGTTTGCTTATTGGCGCCATTGCCATCTGGGCTATCATAGAATGGCACAGATGCAACCAAGCAATATTTTTAAATCTACTTTTATATGCTCTACTTGCCAAATTTATGAAAGGAGGTGCTGAAAATGACCACCATTGTTGTCCATACATTTTGACACTTTTTTAACAAACTATCCATCACTCGCCATAGTTTACATTGAAAACTGCTGGGAATTACCAGGCAGATATTTTGTTTTCTCTCTTCCAGAGCTTATCTTGTGCACTCTATGTTTTAATTTACCCCCAGAGATAGAAATCACAGAGGGATAGGTTGGGAGACCAAGGGGGCTACAAATTGTACAAATAATTTAGTCCTCAAACACACCTCAATTGTTTTCATCAAATAGTGGCTGTATGAGTATGGCAGTCTTGTTTAAACAAAGTAAAAGCAGGCTCCTATCCGTTAATTCTCTAAAAATGGGGGCAAAATTGTATACACATTTGTAGGTGTGTTAAAAAGAATTGGACCTATAACTCTTTCTCCACTTTCATTTTGGAGGGGTGTTTCATGAACAATATGGGGTTTGTCAGTGCTCCAGTAATGATTATTTTGTATACATACATATCCATGAAGGTGGAACCCAGTCTCGTCTAAGAAAAATATTAAATATGGGTCCATTTCACCATTGTATATACTATTGAAACTCCACTCACAAAATGTGTGCCTAATTACAGGTTCAGCCGGTTGATGAGCATGTGTCACAATTGGTTTTAACTTCATCAATTCAGTAACTCTTTGCACAGAGCCATAAGAAATACCTGTCTGTTGTGAAAGACAACTAAGTGACTTTGGGGAAAGTCTCCAAATGATGTCCAATGTCGTCTAACACTACACTAGCCTTCACTATCATTCAGATTTCATAGACTGAACACTTCCTGTGGCTTGAAATTTATTATAGTATATATGAATTGTTGTACAGCCTGGAACTTTATACCTGCAAATCATATTTTCATTCTACGAACTGGTTGAGTTGGCAAATATGAATCATATATAAATACACACTGCGCAATGGAAAACATAGCCATAGTATACTTTGTGACTAAATGCAGGGAAAATAATAAAGAAGTCCCACCCATCTAACACACACCTCCCGCTCAAGACCAGCCAATCCCTTGTGAGTGGCCCAGATATAAATATGGCACTTCCAGTCATAAACGATTCTGTTGTAACTGAACCTTCGCCAAGAAGACTCAGGCCATGCAACAGATGATGTCCACTGCAGGTGTGGACAAAACGTCTGACCTCTAAGCTCCAGCGGACCACGGCTATTAGGCCCGGAAGAAAACTCTAGCTTTAATTCTAACTTCGGCCGTGAAAGCTTCCAACTACTCAGAACTTGGAATAACTGAATCACACCATATCACTATCAAATGGATACAGCAGAGCCTGAGCAGAGCAATGCTGTGTCAGTAATGTAGCCTTGATTGCAGTAGTAGTGTGGAATCATGTATCCACATGCCCAGCGAAAAAAAAAAACACAGCACAGTTGGTTCTTAGCTCATTGGTGCGCTCTCTCTCTCTGTCTCTCTCTCTCCCTGTATATATGTATATTTTGTCTTTGTAAACTAACCCCCTAAGATTATCCCCCCATATGGTGAAAGCACAAATTGTGCACTGTACAATATATCACTTTAAATATGAAAGTGCATGGGACATTAACTCTTTTTTTTAATATTATTACCTTTGTTACTATGCTTCTCTTATATGGTTACAAACAGAACCTGTAGAAACACAGTGAAATTAAAACTCCACTTTAAACATGAAAAAGTTGTGATTACATCTTACACTAATAGGTCACAGGTACATAACCAAGTGCAGTATAATGTTTTACAAGAAACAAGTTTAGATTGCTTTTGAAGTTAAGCTTAATGTTAATGGATGTTACGTTGTCAAATGTCATTAAGATTGCTATAACCAGGATTCAAGTGAAGCCTTTAGTCGGTGAGAATGACTGACCTATGTGTATATAGGATTGGTTATAAATATAGGATTGGTTTTGTGTTACAATGCCATCCTGGTTTGGAGGCTGTAGATACAGAGGTAAACATAGAGGAACATGCAAATTTAGTTGTCGGTGTAATAAATGACTGATGCAAAAAATACAAAAAAAAAAGAGATAAGTTTATCAAGTTGAATGTGAATGCTAAGATGGTGCTAATTAACACTATGATAACCATTTGGAACTTAATGGGTGGTGTAAATAAAAGCAAGCATTAGTTCATTTCTCACTCTTGGTTTTATATAAATAAACATTTTCTGCTCAACCTCCTTGCAAGCTAAAGCTTGCTGACCTTGACCTGCTTGTGAAATTATATAAATAAAAACAACCCCTACTCACTTTTAGCCAGCTTTTGCTTGCTATTTTTTTGAGGTACCTCCATAGACACCTCAGCTTGCTCAAATGCAATTTAATACCATGGTGAAGGTCATGATGGTGGTTCCTGAGTGGAAAATAAAAATTTATACAAGATGTAGGGACTCAAATATGAGCAGATACAATTATACTATTTTGAAAAAGAAAATGTAGACTGAGTTGCATAACATCAGAAGTCTGATAACAAAATTAAAAGAGTGTGCAAATGTTCACACATACAATTAAAGCAGGATGCTCATACAAATCAAAACCAAGTTATAATTACAGAATTTCCTATTAAACTGACCATAAATTAAAACTCTTTCAGTCAGTATAGGTTTAATTCACGATAACACCTTATAAAATCTTGGAATCTTGGATTATTTCTTCATGTTACGGGCAGTTTTGGGTGGCAGGATCTTTTTAAAACCACGCCATATTTTCAGAGAACACTAAGCTATTAAACAAGAAATTTGGTATTTAAGTGATTTTTTGGAATTTATGCGCATGCGCACACACACACACACACACACACACACACACACACACACACACACACACACACACACACCTCTTTTTTTCATTCAGGGTGTCTCAAAAGATGCATTGCATTTCTGCTGAATTCTCGATATCAAGTTTTTGGATAAAAATGCAACAATTACTCTACTTATATGTTAAGTCAGTTAAGTGGTTGAGAAAGTAAAGGTTTTACAGCTACAGTACTCAGGGACTCTGATGTGTGCAAATATAATTATACTGTGTTAAAAGAGTGGGTGGGTGAGTGAGTGAGTGAGTGAGTGAGTGAGTGAGTGAATGAGTGAGTGAGTGAGTGAGTGGGGGCATGAGTGAGTGAGTGGGTGCGTGAGTGAGTGGGTGAGTGAGTGGGTGAGTGAGTGGGTGAGTAAGTGGGTGAGTGAATGCGTGAGTGAGTGGGTGAGTGAGTGAGTGAGTGAGTGAGGTGGGTGGGTAAGTGGGCGAGTGAGTGCGTGAGTGAGTGGGCGAGTGAGTGGGTGAGTGAGTGAGTGGGTGAGTAAGTGGGCGAGTGAATGCGTGAGTGAGTGGGCGAGTGAGTGGGTGAGTGAGGTGGGTGGGTAAGTGGGCGAGTGAGTGCGTGAGTGAGTGGGCGAGTGAGTGTGTGAGTGAGTGGGTGAGTGAGTGGGTGAGTGAGTGAGTGGGTGAGTAAGTGGGTGAGTGAGTGCGTGAGTGAATGGGTGAGTGAGTAAGTGGGCGAGTGAGTGCGTGAGTGAGTGGGTGAGTGAGTTGGGTGGGTAAATGGGCGAGTGAGTGGGTGAGTGAGTGGGTGGGTGAGTAAGTGGGTGAGTGAGTGCGTGGGTGGGTGGGAGGGTGGGTGGGTGAGTGAGTGAGTTAGTGAGAGAGTGAGTGAATGAGTGCATAGGGTTTAAGGGCCCGGCGACAACTAGGTCATTAGGGCCCGCCTTCTTAAAAGAGAACATATAGACTGGCTTCCGCAGCGTTTTCTTTCAGAGGCAAACAAAATGGGAAGTGGACCCTTTAAAAATGCTTGAAAGATCCAAATGTGTCGGCCTACGAAGCGGGATGGCTCGAACGGCAACATCCATGTACCGCATTCGAGAAGTCGTGGGTTCAATCCCCGTGGCCGAACTTTCTGACCCGTGGGTTTTTTTTTTCGGGGGTTTTCCCGGGTCGCCAGGCAAATACCGGGCAGGAGTTCCATATCCTCCGAATTTCCTGTACCCTATTTCGTTACATTAATCATTTCATTTCACTCTTCATCCCCTCGGGTTTCTTTCTGGGTTGGAAGCGACGGCGAGCGTCGCGACAGCAGCACGGTAGGGGGAACAAACGCGCTTTGGAAATCTCGTCCCCAGGATTGGAAGGCGCACCTACTGGTTTCCCGGGTCGCCATGGGATGATACAAGCCCGAGGGAGGGGGGAGGCAGTCGAGGTACTTCCCCTCCACAAGTTGTCATTGAATAATTGAGTCAAGTTTTCTGTCTGGATACGATAACGCTAAGCGATGTGAATGAGGTCATTGCGATCAGTTGCCATTACCAAGTGATAACGTAATCAAAGTGATGGTGAATACGTGCTAGCTAGGTGACTAACCGATGAGGCGTATCGGTTGGCATGTTAAACAGCTGAGTTATTTCCAGTCTGTAGAGTGACTGCATTTTCTTAGATAACAAGACATCTCCTGGCGCTTGGCATTATGTAATTGTATAACGTGTTAAATGTGTCGCTTGTGGCTAACTTTATATTCTGTACATTAGGGTAGTCTTTATATGGAGGGGGGGGGGGGGGTTACATAAAAATGTCAAATGTTTTGAGCGCACACCCTCCTATTTGTTACTTTTGACATGTTTTGATTATGTGCCAAATTTCATCACAATTAATAAATATTAACCCGTGCCGCAAAGGACTTACATATCTTAATAAACTTAAGTACATAAAGTCTGTTTTCTTTTTCTATTGGTATAAACAATTGAAGTCAACCTATACATGCTTTGAAAATATGCTTAATATACCTATTTAAACGGAGAAAATTTAATATTGTAATGGAACATAAAATAATGGCTGTGCAGCTTAAATCAATACTAGTTTTAACACAATTTTCTTTCCAGCATGAGCGTCGGCAGACTTTTTTCCAGGAGGGGGGAGGGGGCACATGTTGGAAATTTGCAGCAATCAGATAATATTAATTCACTATTTTACTGTCAAAATTTATATTTGTTGCAGATAATATTAATTTGTGATAAATAAAAATCGATCTTTATATTAAAATTAAAATAGTTTACTAGTCAGTAATTGATTGCACATTAAGTTGACCAACTTCCAGGGGGGCCTGTGGCCCCTCTCCCCGCCCCCCCCCCCTCGCCCCTTCGCGACGCCCATGCTTTCCAGCGTTTAATTTCTACAGGCACAGTATTGCCTCCGTTGAGACAAAATGAATTGTTTTAGTTCTTCATTGGTCTTTGACAGTCCATTGAAATTTTCGATTAACTTCAGTCCTGTCTCTGCTGTACCATTTACCACCTTAAGATTTTTCATAGT
Organism: Tenodera sinensis; assembly: GCA_030765045.1. Classification (NCBI taxonomy): domain Eukaryota; kingdom Metazoa; phylum Arthropoda; class Insecta; order Mantodea; family Mantidae; genus Tenodera; species Tenodera sinensis. Next base: position 109,467,645 of record CM060964.1, read on the forward strand.
TTGGCACTACATAAGGTAGGAAGTGTTTCTAAGAAATTGGGTCTTTATTTCAGAAACCTAAATCTATGCTTAGCTTCTTCAGCTTGCCCAAACACTTGACTCATCAATTCCCTTATGTGAAATAATAGGGAGATTCCAAGCTCAGTTTGTTAGTAAATACGAGTGGGTTTATACGCTCTGAATAGCCTATGCAAACGTGCTAAATTTTAATTTATAGTTATATTAGGCCAAGGATAATTGCAGATTGCACTCTAAGTACACGACCACGAGTTTCTTTGTGCTCCTCTTGTAAGAATCCTGTAGTATGATGGAAATTTTACCAATAAATGCTTCCTAAGATATCAATTGCTGAAAATGAAGCGGGAAACACGCCTACCTCAACTGTCAAACATTCCCCTTGAAATTAATATTTCCCTTAAAATATTCACATTCAAAAGCATCTCTACGAATTTCGTGGGCTATTACATTATTAAAATATATAAGCGTGTAATAGTGTAAATTACCAGATCTGGACGCCAGTGAATATGACACATTAAACAGAACAGAATGCAGTTGTTGAAGCAACCTTTGCACCCAGCAAGGTTGTCATGTCGTTTATTTCCAAGCAGACACAACGTTGCCATGTCCCCATTAACTCAATTTGTAGCAGTGTGCCTTCATTCGAATCTCCATTCCTGATAAAAAGCTGTAGAGAACTAAACACGTTTGTTAATCTTGTATTACAGAAAATAAACATGCGAAAGACGATGCTTGAACCGCCGTTAGCTAGCAGTTCTTAGTTTCACAGCCAACGACGAAGCGCTCTTGGCTATTCGTCTGCTGGACCTTCGCGCTGTATCATATTATATTAAGCTTGCTGTCATTACCTTAGCAGCTAATTTCACTGCAACCGGCTCCCTTCTGCCCCCCTCGGGCTTACATCATCCCATGGGGGGACCGGAAACCAGTAGGCTCGCCTGCCAATCCGGGGGACGAGATTTCCAGAGCGCATTCTTTCCCCTGCCATGCTGCTGCTGTAACGCTCGCCTACGCTTCCAACCCTGACAGAAACCTAACGGGATGAAGGGTGAAATGAAATGAGTAATGTAACGAAATGGGGGGATAGGAAATCCAGAGGATATGGAAATCTTTCCTAGCATTCGCCTGGCGACTCAGGGAAACCTCCGAAAAAAAGCATGGGTCAGGAAGGTCGTCCACAGGATAAAGCCCGCGACCTCCTGAATGTGGGCCGCAGAAGTTACCGCCTGAGCCATTCCGGTTGGCTAATCGGATTATAATTGAAGACCTTCCTATAATACCAGCCCTAATTTTAATTTTCAACAAAATGAAACTCCTTCGACCAGTAAAGCTTCAATTAATGATAAAACGTTATAAAATTATGAATTATTATTGATATTTTATATAGATGCAGAGGATATCAACATAATGGTGCAAAAAACACAAGTACAAGTTATTAACTTTCAATGTATCAGTTGGTATAGAGCAGGGATGTCAAACAGCACTCCCAAACTGTGAACTTGTGACGCGTGGACTCTTGCTACCGGTCTCACCTGTGTTGTATACGCAGCTAGAAGAGTAGGGGTGAGCTGGTGCCAAACAACAGCAAACAGTAGCGGCTGGTACCATGCCTCATGTTTGTACAATTTACAAATGGAAATACACTGTTGAATTAGTCACTCATCCTTTTTTATTGTTTGTTGTTTATTGTCTTTTGGATGCTTGGCAATGTTTCCTGCTCACAAGTTTGTCAATTTCAGGTTCCATCTCCGAAGAACATAGGCGTAACACTGACACCAAATGTCTGTCAGTAATATTAGTACGTCTGAGCGTTTTATTGCTATTCAATTTAGAAAAAAAACTGTTCACAAATGTATGTCGACGCAAACATTGCCATCAGACGACGCGCAGATTGACGAAGATTGGGAAATTTATTTTCAGGTAATGAAATATACAATTTGACATCTAAATTTCCTGAATTGCGCGTGAGTGAGTGAGTGAGTGAGTGTATTGGGTTTAAGGGCCCGTCGACAACTTGGTCATTAGGGCCCCTGAATTGCGCAATGGTGTGTTGTTTTGCAAGTCAATTAATTCTAATTGCAAATCATGTGAGAAATCACGAGGATGGACATTGAAAGGGTTGTTGAAGAGTCTCCTTTCGGGATCCATAGAGTTAACTTCTCCAAATCTGTTCTTGAATTCCTTGAGTAGATCCTCTAACAATGCTTTGTAGTTTGGTAACAAATGCTTAGAGCCATCATTGAATACACTTTGCAAACAAGGAAAGTGATACACATCCCCATTATCAACTTGTGTTACCCACAATTCAAGCTTCTGCATAGATGCTTTCAAGTCGTCAAACATGTTGATTATGAATCTGTCCTTACCTTGTAATTTCAAATTAAGGGAATTGAGATAGGAAGTCAAATCCGCCAAGAACGCCAAATCACAAATCCAGTCTTCACTATAGAGTTCTGGAGTTTGTAAATTGTGAGTTTCTAAGAATATTTTTATTTCACTTCGAAGATTAAAGAACCTAGTCAGCATATTACCACGACTAAGCCACCTTACTTGACAGTAATACGAAACACCCGAAAAATCAGATTTCACATCTTCAAGAAATTGCTGGAACTGTCGATGACGTAAAGCATGTGAGGGAATAATATTGACTATTCTTACAACGGCCGCCATAACATTCTTTACAGTAACAGACTGAGCACAAAGATTTGCACGATGAATAAGACAATGAATGAATTTAACTTTGTCTGCATCGAGTTCTTCTTGAGTCAGAAATCTTCGTACTCTTCCTACAAGTCCTGTTTCTTGTCCCGTCATACAAGGTGCGCCATCTGTTGCTATGCAAACTAATTTGTTCCGTGGAAGTTTAAATTTAGCAATAGTTTTTATTACACCATCAAACATATCTTGTCCTCGAGTCCGATCTTTTAACGAAACAACATCGAGAAGATCTTCAAAAACATTGTAATCTAAATCGACGCCCCTAATGAATATAGCCAGTTGTGCCGTGTCTTTGCGGTCCGTACTCTCATCAAGAGCTAATGAATAACAAGTACATGTGTTCATTCTTTCTATTAGTTGTTCCTCCAAGTTATCTCCCATTTCTGATATATGTTCCGCAACAGTAAAACGAGACAGACTTATACATTGAAACGCATTAACAAGTTCCGGACATATTTCTTCTGCAGCAGTAATAAGACAGCTTTTAACAAATTCTCCATCCGTGAATGGTTTTGAAGCAGACGCAATGTGTTTGCTGATTTTGTAGCTAACACGAACCAAACTTTTTCTACTAATGCCTGAAGATGATGATGGAATATTTTCGAAATTCACTCTTGACTGAAATTCCTCTATAGCCTTTTCACGAGAAACACCTGATAATTTGTCCGGGCCATAAATTGCAGCATGTTGAGAGTTAAAATGTTTTTTTAATATTGTAATGACTTATATATCCAATTTCTGCTCTACATATTAAACAACGTGCTTTGCCGTCATTTAAAATAAAGAAGTATTGATCAGTCCACTCACGTTGAAAACACCGTTCTCTGTCCATACTAACTGCCACAGTATATTTGTCAAAAAACCAGGTAGGGCACACCACTCAGACTGACTGACTGTCGTTGGAGCACAACTGCGACTGAAGCAAGCACTCGCTCATTTCACAGCTTGGTAGCGCTGTTCGACATCCCTGTTACCTGAAACTACATTTCCCAATCTTCGTCAATCTGCGCGTCGTTTGATGGCAGTGTTTGCGTCGACATACATTTGTGAACAGTTTTTTTTCTAAATTGAATAGCAATAAAACGCTCAGACGTACTAATATTACTGACAGACATTTAGTGTCAGTGTTACGCCTATGTTCTTCGGAGATGGAACCTGAAGTTGACAAACTTGTGGGCAAGAAACATTGCCAAGCATCCAAAAGACAATAAACAACAAACAATAAAAAAGGATCAGTGACTAATTCAACAGTGTATTTCCATTTGTAAATTGTACAAACATGAAGCATGGTACCAGCCGCCACTGTTTGTTGTTGTTTGGCACCAGCTCACCCCTACTCTTCTAGCTGCGTATACAACACAGGTGAGACCGGTAGCAAGAGTCCACGCGTCATAAGTTCACAGTTTGGGAGTGCTGTTTGACATCCCTGGTATAGAGCTGGCCCAGTTAAGGCTTGCCAATCCGCAGGATACACAGAAGACTATTTTGGCAAACGTACCGTTATGTCTGTTGCCGGGTGACATCCCTATTACGGGCTCCAGTATTTAACAACGTCTCGAGGAGTGCATATCACAGTGAATGAATGTACAGAAAGCAGACAGTGGGACCGGCGAGTGCAATGCAGGGAATGAAAATGGTAGGTGACCTTCAATCGAGCGAGGTAACCCGACTTTATCCGAGTATTACTGAAGCTTCCTACGGTTCTCATTGGCAGGCTTTAGTTGCTTCACCTCTGCTATCAATATGATAACCTATAGCAGTATAATTAATGCCGCCACGGCGGCCGTGCATCAAATAAGGCTTACGTGACGGTTACGTCATTCACCTTGTAAGAGCTGCTACGCAACACGCGACAATGGGCGGCTCAGAACAAACACCTTGCACGCAGTTCTAGAAGCTGTTGAAGTGCCGGGCTTGTTTACGGCGCAAGCTGAGAAACTTCGATTTCCAGAAAAGTCGCCGGTAATTCTCAGACTACATAAATCAGGGCTGGGCAACTAGTACTCTCTGAGTGCAGCCCGCTCACGACCTTGTAATGATAACTGTATGTTTAGCGGGTAAGTAAGTGAAGATCGCTCAAGTTATTCCGCGAGTTGCCCAAGCCTGATATAAGCCGTCGCCAAGAACCCAGGGGTTAGTCGGGTGGTCGGTCAGTTAGTTAACTGTAAGAGTGAATTGTAAATAGTTGAGGAGTGTTTGTGAAGTTCGTGTCAGGGATACGATACAACAGAATTGCTGTGAGTTGCAAGGCCATGAGCTGTGATTCAGTTTTAGAAGAAATAAAGTGATATTAAAATTAACCGGACTTGTCATTTGTTATACTGGTATTAGAAGTGTGATGTAAACGCCACATAGGAGGCAAGTGCTGCAAAAGATATTGGCCGAAATGGAGCAGGTGAAGACAGAAATTAATTCCGGAATGCAGCAAATGAAGACAAAAATGGATTCCGGAACGCAGCGAATGGAGACAAAAATGGAATCCGGGATGGACCAGATTGAAGGTGAAATAACAACAGTGAATTCCACGATAGAGAAGATATAGGTGGAAATGGAAGGTGTAAAGGAAGAAATGAAGACCGAAATGTCGGAGATGAAGATTAGGCTATCTGCGAAGATTGACGAAAAATGACTGGTGTGAAGAAAGACCTGGAAGACCGTGGCCAACGCGTTAACGCCCTGGATGACTTCGAGAACGACTTAAGAAGGACGTCGGGGAATGGCTTAGCGTCCTGGAAGGCAGATTTGACGGCAGCACCAAGGAACCGAATGCCAGGGTGGAACAAAAGCTTGGCAAAAAACTTAAGAACTTAAAAGGTCAAGACGCCAGGATGCGACACAGCATCCGCACGTGCCAAACCACCCAAATAGGACGGGACATCAACCTTTGAAGTATTCTGAGGGAATTTCGCCGCCGTCACCACCCACAACAGATGATCAGCAGAGGAGGATGTCACACAGCTGATTGGTAGCCTCCAGGGATGGTCGGCAGAAGTACTGAACTGAATTTCGACGTCGGCGGCGTCCAGAGCATCTAGAAAAGCGGTTGGAAACCACCGTCTGGCCACAACCTTTCGCAGACAGCTCAAATCGATGTTACATCGGCCAATTGAGACGCTGCCGGAGTTCGTCCTGGCCATTGAACTAGTGAGCAAGACTGGTGAACCTTCCGGCCAGATAATTGTGCCTGGAAGCAGTGGCATAGTCTATCAGACTAGCCTATGTAACCCAACGAATGTTGTACACAGGGTTGCCAGGTCTACTGATTTTGCAGATCTGCTTTTTAGAAAATCTACTGATCTACTGCTAAAAACTGAACGCACTTCAAAATCTCCTGCATTTTATGTATTTCCCATTTTTAAACACTGTTTTCCTTAACATTACATAATTCACTCTTCCGAAAAAGATTTTCAAGCAGGGCATTTCCCTCGTGCATAAAAACAAAAGATTAATATAATCGCCTGCATTAAACCTGAACATTTGAATTCCATTGAAATAGATAAAGTTGAGTATAAGGATCCAAAAGTATTTCTCCCTGTGGAAAACATGTATTTTGGTGTCAAAGTTCAAATACCTCTGACGAAATCTTCTCTGCCGACAAATATATGCAAGTTTTCAAATTACGCTGTGTTGATTTCTATGTTGAGGCAGTTCAAGACATACTAAGTCGTTTTTCATTAAGTGATCCTCTTCTTACAATTTTGGAAGTGTTAGAACCACCTAAAATCCAAACAGTTCAGTCAATTGCACCACTTGCTTCCCGGTTTCCTAATTTGGTGAAAGCGGAAGAAATCCAACAAATAATACAGAATGGAGGCTATTGCGCAATACTGACATTGCATGCGGCAGTAGCTCTACAGCGCAAGAATTTTGGAGCGAATATTTTTATTGTTATTATTATTATTATTATTATTATTATTATTATTATTATTATTATTATTATTATTATTATTATTATTATTATTATTATTATTATTATTATTATTATTATTATTATTATTATTATTATTATTATTATTATTATTATTATTATTATTATTATTATTATTATTATTATTATTATTATTATTATCATTATCATTATCATTATCATTATCATTATCATCATCATCATCATCATCATCATCATCATTATTATTATTATTATTATTATTATTATTATTATTATTATTATTATTATTATTATTATTATTATTACTATTAATGTCATAAATATGTTTACACCAAGCCAAATTGCCGGTTTAAAATCTACTCTTTTCTCCTGATTTTTTTCAAACCAAATCTTCTGCTTTTATTTCGGCAGACATGGCAATACTGGTTGTAAAATTCTTTAAAATATGACCCAATCTACACAGAATTGCTCTTGGGAGCTTTCATCTTCTATCATTGTCTGAAAGAAATGTTCGATAGTACTGTGAGTATGAATCAAAAGAGAATCTACTTTTCTGTCAGAACTTTCATTTGTAAATCAAATAAACCTCTTTTCAACATTTCCACCATCTATGTGACGAACGGTACAGAGTTTCACTGTTAATGTCAGGAGTGTCATCTAATCTTATATATTTAAACGAGCAATTCTTGTATATAAATATATCCCGGGCAACTTGGAAACGGCTCTAACGATTTCGATCAAATTTTGTATTCAGACGGGATTTTGCTTATTAAGTTTATCTATATAGATGTCATTCCTGAAAAAACGCAATTTTACGCGTAACAGTCACAATTACTCTAAACCTTATTTTGGTCATAATTTCTCTCTTAATGGGCCAATTTCAACAAGCAAGCCAGGATATTAAAGGTCTCGTCAAGAGCTTTCAGAAAACCTAAAGAAGGTGACTTAGCTTTCTTAGTCTATGCGTAACAGTCACAATTAGTCTAAACCTTATTTAGACCATAATGTCCATGTTAATGGGTCAATTTCAACAAACAAGTCAGGATATTAAAGGTCTCATCAAGAGCTTTCAGAAAACCTAAAGAAAGTGACTTAGCGTAACAGTCACAATTAGTCGAAAACTTGTTTTGGCCATAATTTCTCTCTTAGTGGGCCAATTTCAACAAACAAGCCAGGATATTAATGGTCTCGTCGCAAAAACGCCTCCAACAATTAGGATGACAATTTATATTTAGTTAACATTTTGCTTTTCAAGTTTATCTAAATAAGTATCTTCTCCTCCCCCCCCCCCCAAAAAAAAAAAAACCACACACACAAGGGGGAAAAAAAAAAGGAAAAGAAAAGAAAAGAAAAACCGAGCAAAGCTCGGTCGTACAGGCACTAGCACTAATACGCGCAGCATATTACTGAAGTCGGAAATATTGCCATATCCAGATGTCTAAATAAATCTAAACCGGCCTTATTTTGTAATTGTGATTTCAAAACAGTGTTTGTAAATTCACAACCTCCATTCGTAATTGTAGTTTTACTATATGAATATCCACTTGAAAGGATTCGCGCAAAGTTGAAAATCATGGTTCATTGCTTTGAGATCATAAAACCTTTTGTGTTAGAACTCTTTTAAACTTTACTAACATACCTACATAAATACATAAGAACGTTCCTTTGCGTTTTCGTGGTTTCGAAACAACCATGTGCATCGATGCGATTTACATAGCTGCTTGTGTACCTTTGAACCCGCGTTGTTTGGAGGAGAGAGGGTGAAGCAGAGCGAAGTATTGCTTTGCCCCTTACTGAGGTGTTACGTCATATCAGCAGCCAGCGCAGTTTAGCCAACCCCAAACTGTGATGTTGAAATAAATGCCTTATACATTAGTTAATGTTCGTCAAAATACTGAGTGGACACTTTTGAGGATCTGCTTTATTTACGTATTTGCTTTTTAGAGAACTTTTAATATCGAAGAGCTTCTTACGTGGAATTTGTCGACCACACAACAGTTTATTTCAACTTTCGTTGCAACAACGGCAGGGAAACGAGATTTTGTTCTGATTCATTTCGTGACCTCTTGGATATAACTGCATGTCTCATACCTTGGTCCCAGAATCCGCGGAAATCTTACCTACGTTTTGCTTTAATAGTAAGCAACCAAGTGTCCAAATCATGCCCAAATGTCCACAATTGAAGAACAGAAATACAAGAAGTAAAACAAATCGCGAATTGCTCTCTATTCACGAATATATATGGGGCATTCAATAATTAGTGGCAACAATATTTGCATGTGGCGCTATCAGCCATAAATGATGCAAGCTGGTAACAATGAGAAGGAAGAGCATCTGATGTATGCTACCTGTGAGTTTAAAGATAGTAATATTATTTATAAGATATTTGTAGTAAGTTTAATTTGTTACATAGCTAGGAGCAGGCGCAGAACACCAGTTTCCTCCAGCTGACGACAGATGCCGTTGACCCAAGCTTTGTTTCGGTACGTACTACTGCAGAATGGCGCAAATTCAAACCATAATCTTTAGGGAAGCCTGTTTTTAATTATGTTAAAACGATCATGCACCAAAAAATTATAATGAACATCGATTTGGCAATCAGTAATACATCAATGTATGTAATACATCTCTCACATCCATTGACGCTACACCCCCCAGCTGTCTACTCCTTCGTCGACGGGGTGTGTGACGACAAGATACATCATCATCTAACGATCATCGACTACAAGACCATCCACCATGAGCTGCGAACCGCGCTAAGAACGGTGGCGATCCAGGTAACAACTGCACCCGTGCCCGCCTCTATAGTGTAGTGGTGGCGTGTTTGCCTCACATTCAAGAGGCCTCGAGTTCGAATCTCGGTTAGAGTGAGTTATCCGGATAAGGTTTTCTTCCCCGAGGTTTTCCCTTATCCTGAGAGGACGAATGTCGAATGAGATTACGTTGCAGGACGTTAATATAAAAACAAGAAAAAAGACAAACCTGCCCGTCTAGAGGATTGGGAGTATTCGGAACGCCAGATACGGAGGATCAGCACAAGGACATCGAAGATCTCCCAAATGTGTTTATTGCAGGTGTGGTCAACCAGGGCACCTAGCGAAGGACTGTTCAAGAGCAGGTGGTGCCAGTGAATGTGCAGGATGGGGCAGGCCTGAGGAGGGTATAGTCAGCGGCCAAGGCAACCGCCACCCCCGTCTCGTTGAACGGAAGCTTACAACACGGTGGAAACAAAGAGCCAGCTCACGGACGTCCTCGAAGGCCCTTAGTGGAGTGCGGGCCAGTAGGGACAGCTTTTGTGGTCTACCAGTGGTCCAATTAGGACCAGTGTCCTAATTGTGCAAGCAATTCCCATTTCCCAATTCGTACTAGTGGGTACCTAAATTGGACAGCATATTTCGTTCTTACATGTTAAGATAGTTATGGAACATAAAACTGCTGTATTGATTTTAAATAAATTAACATGTGTTACTATAAGTTGTCACTATTTACAGGCATTGCAAAATAATTTTTCATCTTTTTGCTGAAGCGTGCACACTTTTCGTCGTTGCAAGTTCGACACTTCATGCAGCTGATCACTTTTCCTGCTCTCTCTTCATTACTCAATTCAAAGAACCACGTTTCACATTCACTTTTTTTTTTTTTTTTTTTTTTTTTTTTTTCGCTTTCCATGTAATGTTGCTACCATCGAAGTATCTTCTCTTATCAGACGGTGCCACTATTGTAGCATTTCTTTGGCAACATTTGCCCAAGTGTTTCCTTCTGTATTATTGAGAACCCACTCTCATCAATATTAAGAATTATTGTTGCACTGATACAATGTCTGTCACACAACGTCTCAAAGCTTCTTACACCGTTTCCTTATTGAACCCTCTTGCCTACCAATAGATGTGGACATAATAGACAACGACGATATGTTATGTTTTTAATGTTCTTCCGTATGCAAAATAAAAGATTAGAGATTCGATATCATTAAGCCGACCAGACCTGCCGTATTAGCTGGGACAGTCCCTTTTTTTGAGCCTCTGTCCCGTATTTGTACTTTCTCTAGTGGTAAGTAGGGGAAGTATTGTATTCCACCCAAAAATTCGATGTCGAGATTTCACCGGAAATATTTTTTGAGACCACCTGAATTAAAAAAAAAAAGGCATTTTTAGAAAAAGGTCCATGTGTGTGTCTGTCAGTCTGTGGACAGCATAACTCAAAAACAAAAGTCGGTAAGTTGGTATTTAAGATTAATGTCTTTCAAGGATGCGACACGAAGATTTTGAAAAAAATTGCTCCACACTGAACTACCCTTTACATGGAAAATATTTAGAAAATTTTAATTTTCTTGAAAATGGCTTCAATGATTTTAGTTAAAATGACATGTTTAAGATATTTGTATGACATAGGAAATGTATATTATGAATTTTCTGGCTATAGCCTATGTAGTCCTGTTTACGCTGAATGACTTTAGAATAACCCGTAAACTGTAAGAGATAGACAAAATCTTACTACAAAAAAAGTAGATCTCGCTAAAACATACAATTTATGTCTTCATAATTTTTATTGTAGGGTGAACCATTTCGGAGATAACCCTTGCTACTTGTGTCACTTTCGGAAAACTTAAAACTTTCGTGAAATGGATCATCGTTGTTCATTTTTTATATGTTAAGCGTGCAAAGAGAACGGGATCTCAAAGCTTTAAAAGATTTGACTATCGCTCAAAGCCTACTGTGTTCTAACATTCCCCTTGCACCTATAGGGAAATAAGCAATAAGATAATTTGTACAAATGTTTATCTCAACTAAAACGAAGAACAGTTTGTAAGAATGGTTAGTACAAGAGTAGAGAAAGTCATGTGAGTGCAAAACATCAGATCTTTTAAAAGTAGAATGGGACGCCAGAATGTCCCTTTCTTGTGGCAATGAATTATCGATATAAAACGCCTGTAATTACAGTTCTCAAAAACACATTCAGAATGGAAGTACCTCAAGCAAAGTAAACTGATCAATTAGAAATCCTTAATATATAATTTATTACTTTCTCTATGCCTAACGGTCATCCTCCGTCATATGGGGGCAACAAAATGTATTAGCCTCCAGCTTCTGAGGTTGTAGGTTCAAACCCGGAGGAGACCAATAGATCATTTCGGGCGTAAAACTCCTTAACATGGCTTATTTCGTAAGGGAACAAAAGTCAGGTACCATGTGGTAGACTTATGACACGTAAAAGGACCTCAAGCGTGATAAAGGGGCCTGTGAACAAAATTAAGCGGTCTTTCATGTCGAATATACGTTAGGACACTGAGAACCACAGCAGTGAACAAGCGCCCATAAATAAAAGCATATTTATTTTTATGCCTTACATGGGTTAGGGAAATACCTGTTGCATACAAGCCAAGATTTGAGGCAACTATCCCCAATCGAAATGCTTTACATAAAAAATCTGATGTGTCGCACTCACATGACTTTCTCCACTCTTGTACTAATCATTCTTACAAACTCTTATTCTTCTATCTTCCTCGTGATAGTTGAGATAAGCATTTGCAGAAATTATCTTATTGTTTTTTTCTTGCACGTGCAACGGCAATATGGGAATACAGTAGGCTTTGAGCGATAGTCAAACATTTTAAAGCCTTCAAATTCCGTTCTGAATATCGATGTTCCATTTGACAGAAGTATGTTCTCCAAAACTTACACAAATAATAAGGAATATCTACGAAATGGTTCACTATACAAAACAATTTATTCAGACATAAATTGTGTGTTTTAGCAATATCTACATTTCTTGTGTAGTAAGATTTGGTCCGTCTCTTATGGTTTACCAGTTGTGCAAAAATCGTCCAGAGTAAATGGGACTTACTTCATGGGCTAAAGTCAGAAAATTCAAGATATACATTTCATTTGTCATAAAAATATCTTAAACATATGGCATTTTAATTAAAATCCTTAGAGCAATTTTCAAGAACATTTTTTCATGTAAAGGGTAGTTTAGGGTGGAGGAATTTTCTTCAAAATCTTCGTGTCGCATCCTTGAAAGACATTAAACTTAAATATCAACTTTGGTTTTTAACCGACTTTTAATTTATGCTGTCCACAAACTCACAGATAGACAGACAGACAGACAGACAGGCAGACAAACAGACAGACAGACAGACAAACAGACAGACAGATAGACACACACACGCGCGCGCGCGAACCTTTATCTAAAAAGGCTTTTTTTTTTTTTTTTTTTTTTTTTTTTTTTTTTTTTTTTGGATTCAAAGGTCCTCAAAACATTTCCGGTGAAATCTCGACATCGAATTTTTGGGTGGAATACAGTACTTCCTCTAGTTTACTGTACGTAGTAGTGAAAATAAAAAGGTCTTACCTCTTACTTGCTTAAAAACACATGGCTCTAATGATTTTGATAAACTATCACAAGTTTGAGGTACTGGACACATGGGGTAAAAAGCATATAAGCATATAGGTGTATTGCATTTGCTGTACTTAAATACTTTTATTTGCATTGAATCTTCTACAATTCAGAAAACATTAAATAGACAAGAACTTGCTGTAGATATCGTTAAAGTATACCATTTATATAAAATAAAATACTTTGTGACATTAACCATTTCCACAGCATTTACTACTGTTCATAAAGATTTTGCCGCATTTTAATATGCATATTTCAGCGGCTATTTCCTTGTTTCACATTCATTTACGCAAAGAATTTATGACATCAGCTCACAGTCTCAGCAGTCATTATAAGGCAGTTAAAAAACAATTACTTGTGAATTTTTATGACGAGTAACAGGAAGGAGATAGAAATAGTATTAGACATTTGTAGATCAAATACGAAAGCAAATCTTAAGAAAGTTGTATTGTTGTTGTGCCCCAAATACCTTTATTAAGGTTGCTGACAGAAATGAGGAAATAATAGTCGAAACATGTTAACCACTACCGCCACCGCCACCGCCACCGCCACCACCACCACCACCACCACCGCCACCGCCACCACCACCACCACCACGTTCTTCTAATAAAGTATCAAATTTACATATTGCAAATGTGGATTTCTCTCATTCTAGTAATTTAGATCATATCACAACAAACCCTTAAGGCATTGCTTAAACGTAAATTGTAATAAGAAATTATAAACGTTTTAACTTATGTAGATGATGCTGTGATTATGCAGATTAGTGAAGAAAGTCTACAAAGAGCGGCATTTAAATTGCACATAATAAGCAAAGAATATAATTTAAAAATCTGATGTGTTGCACTCACATGGCTTTCTCTACTCTTGTACTAACCATTCTTACAAATTCTTATTCCTTTATCTTCTTCGTGTTAGTTGAGATAAAACTTTGCACAATTTTTCTTATTGCTTATTTCCTTGTAGGTACAAGGGAAATATGAGAATAAGTAGACTTTGGGCGATAGTCAAATCCTTTAAAGCTTTCAAATTCCATTCTCTTTGCACAGTTAACACATAACAAAATGAATAACGATGTTCCATTTGATATTAGTGTAAGTTCTGCAAAACTCACACAAATAACAAGGCATAACTCCGAAATGGTTCATTCTATAAAAAATTACGGTTTTCCAGTTAAACAAAAGTCATCCAGAGTAAATAGGACTTCATGGGCTAAAGCCAGAAAATTCAAGATATACATTTCACTTGTCATAAAAATATCTCAAACATATGACTTTTTAATCAAAATCGTTAGAGCCATTTTCAAGAAAATAAAAATTTTCGAACAATTTTTCATATAAAGGGTAGTTTAGGATGAAGCAATTTTCTTCAAAATCTTCAAAATCTTCGTTTCGTATCCTTGAAAGACATTAAGCTTAAATATCAACTTTGGCTTTTAGCCGACTTTTCGTTTCTGAGTTACTATACTGTCCACAGACTGACACAGACACACAGACACATACACGCGCGGATCTTTTTCTAAAAATGTTTTTTTTTCCCTCTTATTCAGGGGGCTTCAAAACATATTTCCGGTGAAATCTCGACATCGCATTTTTGGGTTGAATACAATACTTCCTCTATTTTACTATACGTAGTAGAGAAAGTAAAAATATCATAAGAAAAAAAAAAAAAAAAACTAAAATAATGGCTCACCACGGGAAATATCCTGTCCGTTCAAAGATAAGCATAGTAGGAAAAATTTCGGCACCGGTTTCCCATTTTGAACATTTGGGCTGCGACTTAAATGTAGACGGAGATAATGACATAAAATATAAAATTAATAAATTCCAACAAATTCCTGGAACAATAAACAAAACTCTCAAAGATAAGTCAAGAAAAGGAACAAAACCGAAATTCTATTATACAATGGCGGTACCAGTTATATTATATGGAAGTGAAACTGAGCGGGATAGGTCAGACGGTAACGTTTGTGTCCTACTTTCGGGAGGTCGGAGGTTCGATCCCCATGGCCGACCTTCCTGCCCCATGAGTTTTTTCGGAGGTTTCCCCGGTTGGCCAGATGAATGCTGGCAAGGATTTCCATATCCTCCGACTTTCCTGACCCTCCATTTCGTTGCACTAATCATTACATTTCACCCTTCATCCCGTTAGGTTTCTTTAAGGGTTGGAAGCGTCGTCGAGCGTCGGCTCTAGGGGATGGTACAAGCCCGAGGGGGGAAGGGAGCTAGATCAGCCTCCGCCAGGGTGTTTCTAACGGGAAAACATGTAGGGACCCAACCACCTGATCTGTCGTGGCAACGTTCCGGCCGTCCTTAGCATCCATTCGCCTTATCCATCCTAAGTCCCCCTCCGTCATTGAGCCATGTGGAAGTGAATCTTGGATCCTAAAGCAGAGGGATAGAAGTAAGATACAGAGTGCTGAACTGAGGTTTCTTTGGAGTGTGAAAAATTGTGCAAAAAGAGACCTAATAAGAAATGTCGAGATTCGTAAAGAGTTAAAAATATTAGATTTAAATGAGAAGATTGAAGAAAATAATAACTGGAAGGAACACATGGAAGGAATGAACAAGGGTAGAGTATCCAAAATTGTGTGTAGTTACAAACATCAAGGAAGAAGAGATATTGGTCGCCCGAGGAAGAGATGGGAATGATGGAGTGAGGACGGGACAGGCTAAGAGCCTAATCCCTGGATTTCAGAAGAATAGAAATAATATTAACACAATATTAAGCTTTGCATTTCCTTTAGAAACGTCCTTTCTAAAATTACTAACTTTGAAATGTTGCTGATTGCGCGGCGTTAACGATGACAAATATTTCTTTTCAAGTTTAAAGACCGACGTGGCGTGGGGCGTGGCGGAGCCGTCGAAGCCATCCCTTCGAGTGTCGCTGTCTGCCTTGAACAGAATAGTGGAGCACCTCATCACGGATGGCAGGATACAGGGGATAGAGCTGTGCCCGGTACTGGTGTACACGGGTGCAGCCGTGGCCGTGATGCGACTTGACGTGGCAGATGGCTTGTCAACAGAGATACCAGATTGGCCCTACCAGATGGTGACGACATCTTGCCTGTGGAGGAGGAGGCCTGGCTTGAGATGATCTTGGGGCGGAGTGTTAAACGTCTGTGAGGGTTTATCCCTCAGGAGCCACGAGGCGACGGCCAACGTCGGCAGGAGGGCTCTGGAGTCTGACAAAATGAGGTAGGTAACGGTCTAAAGCCTTAGAACTTCTTGGGGTCTGCAGGATAACCCTAGAGGAAGTTGTAGTTGGGTCCACCTGGAGCAAGGTGGTTGCGAGGGCTCACCAGCTTCATGAAACCCCGTGTGTCGTCTTTGCGTTGTGCGCAGGTTGCCTGTCAACACACCCTGTTGGAGAGCGACCGGACGAAGACCCGTCACGACCGACGAGCCCACAGCAGAGGTTTCAAGCAGCATCACCCTACTCGGACCGAGGGGCGCTGCCCTAAATCTCCAACAACCAGAGCAAGGACTAATAGATTGCGTGGACAAGAAGAGCAACGAAGTAGTCTACCGCATCCAGAACCTGCCCCGACGACCATTCCTGAGGAGGGATTAGTGTCTCGGCGTTCGCGCCTCAGAGAAATTAAGTGTTAGTTGCCTCATCCCATTGCCTTTGTAATCATCGTACTGCAAGACGCGAAAACGTGTCAGTTCAAGGACATACGCCGTCGCACGCATTTATAGAAGCTTTTGAGGTGGTAGAGCTTGGTTTATGGCAAGAGCTGAGAAACTTCGGCTTCGAGAGAATTCTTCTGTGGTTCAGAAGACTATATAAGCAGGTCGGCGGGGGTGACGAATTTGTAGTCAGTTGTGGTACAGCAATATCAAGGACAGTTGTGATAAAGATCACGTGTGAGTTGCGAACACTACAGTAGACATTTGTGTGTTGATTGTGTTGGTGCAACAGCCTAATTTAACTGTATTAAGAAACAAATAAAGCGACATTAGAACTAACCAGACTTGAGCTGGAGAATTCTGAATCCTGCAGAGAAGCATAAAATTACATATACAGTAGAAGAGAGTAAAACTTGCTATATTAAAATGCAGTGACACAAACTGGTTTACTAACGTACATGGAGTAAAGCTGTTGGGTTAACATATTGAACTTAAAATCTTCAATAGATACACATAATAATCGTAATATAAAATAGCAATACGTGTTACCTTAGAGATCCTCTGTGCCTGTGTCCCTAAGGGGCGTACCTGGAAGGGATGGGTGAGGGGAGACAGAGAGCGGCCAGACCACAGGAGAGTAGGCACAGCAGAGGGCAGGGATCTCTCCATTTTCCCGGTTGTAAACGCCGGGTTTGTGCAGAGCTTCGCCTGCAGGGACCCCCCTCCTCTTGTGGTCAAGGGCCTCAGCGCCGGAGCCCAGCTTTCGTGACATCGAACGGAGTTACTCAGGGCATATCTGCCCCACCACGCTGCATCCGAACACTGGCTGACACTTTCTACCCTGAAATAGACCAAACAGATGAAAGGGTGAATGAAATGTTTGGTGAAGTGAAATGGATGGAGAGGAAATTCGGTGGATGAAAGTAACATGCCCAGCATTCGCCTGGTGACCCGAAAAAAAAACCGAAAAACCCAATTGTTAGGTAGGCCGTCTGCAGGGATCGAACCCACGACCTCTCGAATGTGAGTCACACGCTACCGCGGAGCCATCTCGCTCGGTTCCTAGAGAGACCACATTGCCCAGTTCGGTGAAACTGTCTAGGGCAATAGTTGTTTTTTTCTTTTCTCTCAACAAATCCAGCATCGGCTCATTACTATAAACGTTTCCGCTGAAAAGAGCTGGTCATTTTGAAGCTGACTGTCCAAGAAGCAATATTTTAGGTGGCCTGCAGCCCCCTGTATATAAACAATTGAATAAACACTGCTGTCAGCGATAGGAAACGCTGTGATATGTTACATCAAGGTTGTTTATTCAATCTCAAAATCATTTTCCTCTCAGGAATGTAGAGATACTTACTGAAAAGGAGTTTAATTTTATCTTATAAGGGCTAGTTCTTTAACCGGTATTAAATTTTAACATAATGTTAAAGCGACGTAATATTTAAGTGACGTAATATCCCCTTACTCCTGTGTTAAGACGTTTAACAAATGTTAGGACTTGGAAAATCGCTATCACGAACCAAGCCGTCGCCAGTTTGCTGCATTTCACGTTTCAATGCTATTCCTAACCGCTGAGAAGCCCTAACTCCAAAGGATATACAGAAACATAAATATAACAAATTTATGCTATTTTATAAAAGGAGTGCCCTTTAAGATGTAATGTCCACAGTTTTAAAATGGCATTTCAGATGCATCCTTCTTACTGACCTATCAAGTCCGTTTGTTAAAGACATAATCTATTTAAAAGTAATTTTTGTTTAATTGTGAGTTTCGCCTTTTGCAAAAAAATATACGTGTCCAACTTGGCTGAGCTTGTTGGCATAATACAATTGCTTAATAACAATAACTGCATAGCAAGTTTCAGTTAACAATTATTGGGAAAACTAGTCTCAGTTTCACTCTGATAACTTAAAAACTGCATCGTAAACAGCATTTAAAGTGCTGAAAAGTGTCTAAAATATTACAACCGGGAAAACTGCACGCCTGGAAGTCTGCTATGGAAAGACCGCTGCACACTTTCTAGCATTTTAGCAGAAATTTCAGAGCAGACAGTAGTAATACGTCGTTTCACATTATCTGGTGTACAATGCTCGTCTGTCTTTCTATGCAGTGCCTTTCAGCCTTCCCCACAGAAAAAAATCTAAAGGCGTCAAATCCGGTGAACAGGCCGGCCAAGGTACAGGTCCTCTTCGTCCAATCCAACGATTTGGAAACAATCTGTGAAGACAAGCTATAGTAGTTCGTGCACTATGGGCTTAACAACCATCATGTTGGTACCACAGGTTGCTCTTAGTATGCTAGTCAGCATCTGTGGAAGATGGTCTGTTAGAAGACTGCGATATTTGTGCGAGTTGTTAAAAATGGTATGTTTACCCCAAAAATACACTTTCTAAGTATTATTAAAATTGGTTTATACGCTAAAGTTACGAGCCCCTAATCACCAATCACCATTCCCGAAATATTTTAGGTGATTCATCCTGTATTTACATGAAAAAATTCTAGAGAATCGAATTTAATACAAAATATAAAAACCTGAATTGTAATTTTCTTATCATTTTGGCGCAATTTTCACCGATCGTTCCGTTTAACATTCTTGAAATGTTAGATTGCAAATGAAAGTTGCTTACTTGGATGAGGAATTGGTATTTGGAGGAAATTACAAGATTAGAAATCCCATCGTGTCATTTTAAACATGGAACTGGTTTTAATTGTGTATCTTGATTCTTTCATCGTCTTCGCTGCTATGTAGGGTATAGCGCACGTGCATATCTCCCCTCTCTTTCTTTTGCTTAGTGATTACTCTGATGAGTGATTGAAGAGCTGCGACAACAGCGCATAATAGCTGATCATGGATTGGAGGTAATCACGTGCCTTCTTATTTTGTTTATACTCTAGAAGCAAGTCTGATTCATTAGCCTTAGAAAACGGAATCCTTAAAATATGCCCACTTATCGTAACAAAGAAAGTATCAATGATGGTATAACACAAACTACCTGAAGAACAATTCGACTTTCGAAAGAACAAATGTATACTCCACGCAATAAAAATTTAATATATGACTTAATGGACGAAGAAAAAAAGAGAAAAAGGATGGAAATTATTTACAGTATTGCAGATTATAGTAACTCCTTCGACCTCATAAGAAAACTAAAGGGACTAGTCGGACAATATCATACAATAATGCCTTAGGGCTGATATTATAAAGGAGCTTTAAACTCCCAGTTAGGTTTAAGGGACACTGGGAGTGAAATTTTGGTCAAAATTGTCAAAAAGTCGAAAATTGTTTTTTTACCTTAAAATGTTCCTGGAATACCTGTGCATTTGGATCAGCTAACATGCTTCATATCCCCCACTCCATGCGGTCATTACAGCCCTTTCAAATAGCGCTCTTCCCTTAACGTACACAGAGTGCTCCTATATAAAAGCCTGTTTTTCTCAAAACTACATTTCTGCACATTCCAAAAGAAGGTCGCGCCTGAGTTTTGCTTCAAATTCAATGAAAACTTCCAAAAGTATTCATAAATAGCAGCTAAACAAAACTATGCTTCAATATTGATTTTATCGTTGACACGAACTCCAAAAACATTTTTTTTGTATGAAAAAAAATCAATAATTTTTAAGATTAAATTTTCTTTGTTATTAAAAGATATGTACAGCATAATTAGCAAACGTATTTGAAATATCTCTACATACAATTGTTACCTATGTTTTAGAGCACCAGTTCTGCCAATATAAATGAATTTTGAAAAGTCAATAGACGCGAGCTCTATTTTGAAAGTGTGCCTATTAAATTCACAAAATAATTTATATATCCTAAACGAATTATCCAATTTTAATGAAATTTGGTGTACCGCATATTCTCATATAAATACAAACACAGTAAAAATTTCAAAAAAATCTATCAAGAAATGTGGAACTTTCAAATTTCACTCCCAGTGTCCCTTAACCCTTAAATGGTAACATCTACTTCTTAGACGGATATCAAAATTCCCAACGCACATGTGCAATGTTAGTTCGATCTAATATTTCAGCTATACTTCAGTTGAAAGTTGAACTTTGAATTGTGTGGACGTCACTGTCTTAGTTTCGTAATAGTATTGTTTTATAAGTAGGTATACACACGTAAGCCACACCGTCTCACAGGCGGATATTACTGTAAAGGTAACACAGACTAATATTTGATTTTGTAAATTTTTGCATAATTTCTTGCAAATATGATATAAGCGGAATCAAAATATTAGTATTAATAATTCATCAAGCTTTTAAATTGTTAGATTCACTAAAGTGGACATAAAATACAAACTTTTGTCATCTTAGTCTCCCAGACGGATGTTACTGTTAGCGCCATATTTTCACATGTTACCATTTAAGGGTTAAACTATAGAAAGTTGTGGATACGGGGAAGGTATTATGAAGCTGAAACACCTCAGGGACCCAGAACTTTCTAAAATGCCTCTAATCACTTTCAGATGTAGAATGGCTATGGCGTTTCAAACAGACCGTTCTAACCTCATTACTCAAATTTCAAACCGCATACACAAATCAACGAGAAGGTATAAAACGTAAAACCATAATATATTTTAATGTTGGATTGCTATTAAAATAACAATACATTTCAGAAAATCAAGGTAAACATAAAAGCTAGGAGAATTTAATGCAATTAATACATACATCACGTAAACTTGCGCTGCTACAAGCTTATATGAGTATTAATAAAATTGTCTGTCACCTATTTTCCTTCGGTAAGTATACCTAAGGAATATGTTCCATTCAGGACATGATAGACCTGAAGTAAACAGAAAAACGAGTTTTGATGAACAATTTTTACAATATGGATACACAAATACATCGTAATACATAGTATGATATAAGTGCACAGACTTAGCTTAGTACTCGTACCAACAAAAGCGAAGCAAAACGCTGGATACAGGCACCTAAATTGCCTGTTACTGCAAAACTTATTTTTTATGGTCAGGTTAATTTAACGCTAAACCGTTAAGCTTATTTTTCATAATATATGCCATTATTTCAGAACATTAACCTATCTTCTAAGCTACCAAAAGCATTTAGTTATAACAACAACATCAGAAATATAACATTTTAGTTACCAGCGGCATTTAGTTATTCTGTAAGAAGGGCGATTGAATTTGATACTTCAAACGCTACCATTTTTTGTTGTCAATGGTTACCCATCATCTGAATTTAACTATAAAGCAATTCCGCGTGTGACTAACTGACATTTACACCACATTTTCTTCCTAAAATGTCTCTCTAATGGTCAATATAGGTGTAAAAAATGTTATTTTAACGACATACGATGACAGAGAATACATTGGCGGTTGTGATAGGAAATATAAAAACCTTAAAAAAGTGAAACAATTATTTAATAATGAGCGCTAAACTTTTCGTGACTTACTGACATTTTTGTCAACTGCAGGTCCAACTTCAAACGTTTGTCCTCCATTTTCTCTGAAAGTTTTCTTATTTGATTTGTTTTGAAAAATCACTTGAGAGAGGAACTTCTAAGCTTTCAAATGACCTGAGAAAAAAATGTTTGGCATGTTATTCTCATCTGGAGATATTTATTCAAAAGGTCAGCGTAACTAACTGACATGAGTTTGTGACTAACTGACGCTTGCGAAAATTGTAATACTTTGTCTTTGTTTCACATGGTATAACATATGGTAAATCATAGTGATACGTATTATACGTTACATACGTGTAATACATACAGGTGTGTAATTGTATTTATCATTTTGAGACGAATCATATCCTTTGGAGAAGCATTACTGTCATGCAACATAAACAGAATAAACATGTTGACAGCTCTCATTTCTTATTACAGTTACGTCGTTGCAAGTATAAAAAGCTGACTCAAAACCATAACAAAGACTACACATGAGAGCACACAGCACACAGCACATACCTGTAACACACACTACTGGTTGGACTCCTTATAGTGCAGGAACGCTAGATGCAGTAGTCTCGTAGTACACGCGCATATCACTACACTGTTTTTATTTCCGAAAGTTGTGCATCATTCTGACACTTTCCGCACATGAAAGAAAAGCATATTCCACATCATTTAAACCTAATACTTTCACATAATGAACCCGCTGAGTGGACGGCATAGGTGATATACCTTCAAATCTTTTGTCGAGAAATTATTTTGCTTCTTCAATTTCAGGCAGAAAAACTTCAAGAACACATATTTTGGTTTTCTTTCTAACAGCATTAACAAATTCTTCAGCACTCTGAATCCTGCTTTCGCAGCTGTCCATGCCATCCTCTTCACTTGTCCTCCAATCGCATCTACTGCCCCCTTTCCGTGATAGGATTCGAAGAAGTGCCATTCAATTTGGATTCCAAGTACTTCGGAAAGATATGTCACATGGCCCAATGTGTATTTCTGCTTAAAATGACAAGCAGCTCCATCAGAAAACACTTTCACAAGTTCAAGATTCGGAACAATATCCAATATTTCCGAAAATATATTTCTTAAGCAAATAACAACTGCATATTTGTCATGCGATACATGACAGATACCACCAGACACCAAAGCAAAAGATTGTTTCTGAATTTCACCAATATCTCCTTTCCTATATCAGGCAACAGCAGTAAATATTGAGATCTGTGTATTGTTCCAGTGGGCAGCTTGAATTTAATTTTGCCCCTTGCCTATGCAGTTCTCAAAGAAGTCGATCTGTATCACAGCTTCACTAATTGCAACATTTTCCGGAGCCTTCTTAAAGGCCTCGGATTGCTGTCTTTTTACATAAACGTGATTAAGGAAACATGGCAGGCAATTGCTCAGTTCTTCAATGCAGTCTTTTACAGACTTCTATTTCCATTCTTCCATTACGTGAACTCCACAGCTTCCATTCGCATGGAGAATTAGCAAGTTTATCCGAAATGTCTGCTCCACTCAATCCCGGGCAGTTGAAGCATCCTCCCTGCACACATTCACTCAATTTCTGATCACAAACCACTTGTGCTATGAACTTACGAAATTCAGTCTCAGTGAGCACATGCTTTTTACACAATGCTTTCAGAAGAAACTTCGTATTTTCATGTATAATGCATGTGCACACATTATGTGGGATCTGACTTTGAAGACGCACGTGAGCAGGGCGTAATTCAGCGAATTTTGTCAACCCCACGGACATTTCTACTCGGTCTTGTAGAAAGAGTGCATGTGCTTCTTTTAATGTTACCACTAGATACCTAATGCGAACTTCTTTTGTTTCTCCTTGAACGTGGATTTCAATAAAATCATCTCTTCCAGGAGCTTGGTAAGATATTGAATCATCCTGACAGAACTTGATGATTGCACTTTTAAGTTCCTCTGATAGTTGTTTTCCTGACACCGGGACAGAATGCTTTGGTTTTACAACATGTAATCCCTCTTCAACTGCTAATTTACGAATCATTTCTTTTCTTTTACGTGGAGATTGCGGCAATGCTTCCTCAACACGTTTTCTGCACTTTCCGAAATACCGTTTGCTTTTGAAAGCGGTTGATGTTGATGGAGTATCCTTATCAATCCCTTCTTGGTCTCTTCTTGCTTATGTCTCCTATATTCAACTTTGAGGTGTTCTCTTCCTTGTTTTGTTTGTTTCAGTATTGTTCTTCCTTTCCTCATAGTCACTTTAATTTTTTCCTTCCATTGTGCATAACTGCCTTGCTCCTTCAGACATTGTTTGTATTCACGTTGTCTTTGGGCTGGTGTTTTATTCATGGAGTCAAAAACAGACTGATACGACTATCTTGACTGAAGTCTCACAAGCAACTGTACGCGTATGACGACCATGGGGTGCCCGCACTAACTGTCCGTTAGTCACGTGTTTTGTGGGAAAACTAATGACTATAGAAGAAAACTTTCTGATACTTTTTATTTGTAATATTGTAATGACGCAGAATCAAAAAGTATATTTATTTCAGTCTATTACTTTTCCCTCCAGAGGACTTTATCCTTATTTACCGTGACTAACTGACATTGACACACAGTAATAATTAAAGAGGCTCTAAGGATTACTTATAAATGTCGAAAATTATTAGCCATATACACGTTTCGAAGACGAAGAGTCATTGTGTGATGTACAGAACAAAAAAATTAAAACAGTTGTACATGGCTCCTGAAACATTGATATGAAAATCACCGTTATTCGCGCTTATTTTTAGTGCTTTGGAAATATATGGGTTAGAAGTGAAATTTGAATCCATATTCACGTTAAAAACATTTATTTTTCACTTCATAAGATACTTTGGAGTATCTAGCATCGTCTTTCCCCAGTAAAAAAGTGAAACATTAATTTCAAATTTTAACACTCGGTATGACGTGTTCGCGGAATTGCTCTATACATTTAATTTTCATCGTGAATGGCCATTACTTCAAAATAATTTAAATTTTTTCTAAGTTAGTACGTGTGCCAACGATATTTGGTTGAGGTTTAAGGGGAAGCAATTTTTTTTAAATTAACGTCCTCCAACATTGTGTCATATCGGACGAAATTTAATGGGAAGCATCTGTGAAAATGACTAAAATCCACAATTTTTGTCATAATGATCCGAAAATGTGTATGCATGTGTACTAAAGCATTGAGTTTTTTATGCAATTTTAGTGTAGTATAAGAAATGCTTTGCATAAAAAAATATTAATTGTTATAAATCAAGTTAACTCTAGCGATGTTTATTTTGATTATGTCTAGAAAAGATACGTAGGCTTTCACGGCCGGCGTCTAAATTGTGGAAAGAAGTATCTTCCGGGGTGTTACGCCGTGGTCTGCTGGAGATCTGTCTTCTAGACGTTTTGTTTACAACTGCGGTAAACATCCTCAGTGGCGTTGTCGAAGTCTCCTCGTGGAGACTGAACGAAGAAAAATAACTTTAAAGTTTTATATGTATGGCAATATATATTATTCCGCCTGCGGTGCCGTAGTAGTGAAAGCCGGCGTTAAACATTACAAAAAATTATTTACTGCTTTAGAATTCTCTACACTATAGCATATGAACGCCCTGCAGCTAAGTATTTAGTTTGTTCCTTACGTTTTGCCACTCTTAACTTATATTTAATTAATATATTTAATGCACTCTGCTTTAATCTTCGCTAATCCCTAACATGACTAATTCTTTTAGTAACTGAACTTACTTTACCAGCAGTGACCCTTTCCTTTACATTGAGACTAGTCTCACAATCCACGTTGAGTACAATAATAGCTGAAGTCACTGTAATTTGCAATTTATTTTTAGAAACAAAAGTTCTTGGATACAATTCAGAAAAGCACGACCACGTGGTTAACACATGTACACAGACAAGAGTTTTGCCATATTTTAGCGCTTTTACTGGCATGAATGTTTGCAGTAAATCCCATAGTACATCTCTTCTTACATCCACCAGCATTAAATCCGATCGCCTGATTTAAAGTTCAAAATTGTACGTGATTTTGCTGCAATGGGACAGTGGAACACATTTCAGGAGTCACCCCCACCCGCACATGGGCATTTAAATCATGGCGCAACAGACTTTTAAATTGTGATGCGGTGTAAGCGAGGGTAGATTCTGAAAGTACAAGGTACAGACATCATTTTAAGGCAAAAAACGAAAAATAACATTTTTCATCATTTTTGGCCAAATTTCATTAGGAAGGAGAAGAAAATGTGCTACCGTCTTCTTTCCTCAGCATTCAGACATACTAACACCACTGCACTGCTAATAATACGTTTATAAAACAGCACCTGCAGTTCAACATGTGGATTGGTTTAACTAATCGTCCACTCAAACCACGTTTATAATACCGGACTTCCGTGACTCAGTAAACCCTAACAGACAACATTACTGTGAATGATAACTAGAGCTCGGATTTATATGCACTATAAAGTGTGAATGTGTGCATGCATCTATGCACTAAATATCTGCTAAATATGACCTAAGGTTTAAAACACGTATAAAAATAACATATTATTTCAACTTTCTCACATTTATTAATCTTAAAGAAGTAATCAAATTGTAAATTTATTTTTAAATTAAGCCATTAACAAAATTAGTATTTATTACTGTCTCATATTCATTCTTCTAGACACAAAAATTAGAATGAAACTAAGATTTGAAATGCTGCAGATGTGCATCATTCAGGTTTCTTATATGGATGCCAGACTTGGACATTTACGAGAGATCAAGTGAATAAGATACAAGTATGTCAATGAAAAATAAAGTGAAAATTACTGGGCGTAACTTGTAGAGACAGAATTCAGAATGAGATGTTGAGAAGAAGAAACGGCATGGAAGATGTAACCACAATAGCCAGGAAAACCAAGTGGAGCTGGGGGGCCACGTAGTCAGCATGAACCAGTCAAGATGGACATACGAGGCGACAGTGCGGGTTTCGAGACAGGGGAAGAGAAACATAGGAAGACCAAGGCGAAGATGGGTACAAGATTTGAGAACAGTAATGGAACTCAGTGGACAAGAGAAGGGAGTGATAGATTGAAGTGGAAGCAAATTATAGGACAACTAACTCAAGGTAGAAATAGTAACACAGTGGACATAAAACGTGAATGTTAACATGAACATATTAGAAGAGGTGGAGCTCCCAAGGACTAGCTCACCCTGAGAGTCTTCGAGCTAATTGCTACATGGGTAGGAGACCCTTGCCCTAAAGGAATTTAATGGGTTTATTTATATTTTATTTACTGTCTCTCACTCCCTTAATCTATTTTAGCATAAAAATAAAATACATTATTTCAACTTTCTCTCATGCATTAATCTTGATGAAGTAATGAAATTCTAAATTTATTCTTAAACTCGGTGATTAACAAAGCTAATATTTATTACTATCTCTCTCTTAGGGCCGCTATTATAAAGGAGGCTTAAACTCCCACTTAGGTTTAAACTATAGATGAAGTGTTTCTTTCGTTTTATAAACGTTAGTCTTCAATTAAACTCAAGATAAACTTTACTAGGTCTCATCTAACGTTTAACAGCAGTTTAATGCTATGCGTGATATGGCGGTCCCAGGTGTAAAATAAATGTGGATATCGGGGAGGTATTTGAGGAATTGCTACTATGATGAAGTTGAAACACCTCAGTTAGCAGAATTTAGACATTTTGGAAAAATAATGTTGAAGAAATAGTTAATATTTATACCCTCAAATCTGCTTTTAACTGGGCTGCAATAGCGTCCAAGTAGCCATCAAAAACAATAGTTCTGAAACACTAAACAAACAAATAAACAAATGAATGAATGAATCAATCAATACACACATCCGTCCGTCCGTCCATCCATAAATAAATAAGGAAGGACGGAGGGAAAAGGGAGGGAGGCAAGCAGGCAGGGAGCCAGGTGGGAGAATGGGTGGGGTGGGTGGGTAGTTGGGTAGG
Source organism: Tenodera sinensis (assembly GCA_030765045.1). NCBI lineage: Eukaryota > Metazoa > Arthropoda > Insecta > Mantodea > Mantidae > Tenodera > Tenodera sinensis. Next base: position 109,495,675 of record CM060964.1, read on the forward strand.
TAGGTAGATAGGGGGTAGGTAGGCTGGCGAGTAGGCAGGGTGTAGGTAGGCGGGTAGGTAGGTATCCAGGTAGGCAGTTAGACAGGTGGGCAGTTAGGCAGGTGGGCAGGTATGCAGGTAGGTAGGCAGGTGGGCAGGTGGGCAGGTTGTCAGGTGGTTGGGTGGTCAGGTGGGCGGGTGGGTGGGTTGGTGAGTGGTTGGGTAGGTGGGGGGTAGGTAGGTGTGTGGGTGGGTGGGTGCGTGGGTGGGTGGGTCGGTGGGTGGATAGGTAGGTGTGTGGGTGGGTGGGTGCGTGGGTGGGTTGGTGGGTCGGTGGGTGGGTAGGTAGGTGTGTGGGTAGGTAGGTGTGTGGGTGGGTGGGTCGGTGGGTGGATAGGTAGGTGTGTGGGTAGGTAGGTGTGTGGGTGGGTGGGTGCGTGGGTGGGTGGGTGGGTCGGTGGGTGGATAGGTAGGTGTGTGGGTAGGTAGGTGTGTGGGTGGGTGGGTGCGTGGGTGGGTGGGTGGGTCGGTGGGTGGATAGGTAGGTGTGTGGGTAGGTAGGTGTGTGGGTGGGTGGGTGCGTGGGTGGGTGGGTCGGTGGGTGGATAGGTAGGTGTGTGGGTAGGTAGGTGTGTGGGTGGGTGCGTGGGTGGGTGGGTCGGTGGGTGGGTAGGTAGGTAGGTGGGTAGGTAGGTGTGTGGGTGGGTAGGTAGGTGGGTAGTTAGGTGCGTGGGTGGGTCGGTGTGTGGCTGGGTCGGTGGGTGGGTAGGTAGGTGGGTAGGTAGGTAGGTGTGTGGGTGGGTGCGTGGGTGGGTAGGTAGGTAGGTGGGTAGGTAGGGGAGTAGGTGGGTAGATAGGTGGGTAGGTGGGTAGTTAGGTGCGTGGGTGGGTCGGTGTGTGGGTGGGTCGGGGTGTGGGTGGGTGGGTGGGTAGGTAGGTGGGTCGGTGGGTAGGTAGATAGGTGGGTAGGTAGGTGGGTCGGTGGGTAGGTAGATAGGTGGGTAGGTAGGTGGGTAGTTATGTATGTGGGTGGGTCGGTGTGTGGGTGGGTGGGTCGGTGGGTAGGTAGGTAGGTGGGTAGGTAGGTAGGTAGGCAGGCAGGTAGGTAGGTAGGAGGTAGGTAGGTAGATAGGTAAGTAAGTAGGTATGTAGGTAGGTAGGTAGGTAGGTAGGTAGGTAGGTAGGTAGGTAGGTGAGTAAATAAATAATATTACTTTATTGTTACATTTCTAATTTAGTTAATTGCTCAATCCAAAGCCATTCTGCACAGAATGAAATAAATGTCAGAATTTTAAGGCCGATCAGAAAGAATTGTAATAACAAATTACATAAAGTTTAGAGTTTTCAAAAAGGAACGATCTTCTATTTGCACGCAACATTAAAAAATCGCTGTCACACACATACAATGAAATCTGTCCTGTAAATGAGGGTTGGTTGTATACCTGCCGTCGGGTATCCCAGAAATTTAATCATTAGATTTCTGAGAATTTTAATCACGGAAACAATTATTGTCCTTGGCAGAAAACCTGACAACAGCCATACTGTACGCCCAGGACAAGAAGGCAAGTCTTAGGAATGTGTAGCGTAATCATTTTGTGCTTCCCGCGCGGTGTTTATGCCTAGTTTCCGAGTATGACAAGAATGCTAGGCTCGTTTAAAATACACAATGTTGTCACATTACTCACCCATAGCTAGAAATATGCACCCTCATACACTCATTTCCTGGTAAACAGGTCCGCTACGCAGTTCAAGCCCCCTCTGCCCCTCATTTCCCTCTAGCCTTCTTGTCGTGGGCATACAGTACTAAACTGCCCGTGCTCTCTTTGCATCTGTCACTTCCTGCGCGTCTCTCTCTTTCTATACAGCTTACTCTCCAAATTCGCTGTAACATACTCGTATATAAAGTAAGATAGTTACAGACTAGAATTAGAAAGCGTGATAGAACGGTCTATGATACGACTTCAAGTACACATGCGAAATTGGAATAGCGATATAAAAAATATAACAACATACGAAAATGTATGATAAAATATGACTGTAATATGAAAAATGATAAGAAAATGGCCAAAAAAAAAAAAAACGTTATAAAGGACAAAATATGACTATGTGACCCATTAGAATTGCATAATTTTAATCGCTACAGATAACATAATGCTTCGCTTATATTTTCAATGGGAAAAAAAAAAAAAAAAAAAAAAAAAACTATGACATTTCGAAAACATCCGGGTCCTGGTAATAGTACTGCATTTACCATGTGGTTGTTTGGTTCCAGACTTCCCTTAAGGATACTCATCGGTGAAGATGTGTCCAAAAATGCTAACAATGGTAAAAATGGATTTTAGAGTTATTAAAAACTACATGGGCACTCTTTATTGTAGTTCTCTGCAGCTGTCAATATGGTTGTTTAAACTATAGGAGAATGTCCGTTTAAATGCATGTAAGCCCAGATTCCCATAAAATTATGGGAAATGTACGCTTTGCGTACATTATAGGGAAACATAATTCAAAAGAATCCACAAGAATTTTCAAATTAGTCAGGTGTAGTGGAGCAGAAGATGAAACAGAGCCGACCCATGCATTAAGCATTTTTAAACAGCTTAAAAGTCAGAAATAGTGTTATTTCAGCGTCCTAATTTTGGACTGTGTTTTTCGGGTTTTCATTATGTTGGAATGAGTTCTTATTTTCAAACTATTCCACGCAATACAGTTTCCGATTTACATTCGTGAAATTCAGTATACCTCTTTATAAATGGCGATATTAAAAAATTACAATTTTTTTCTAACATGTTTAGTTGTGAAATAATTAAATAATATTATTGTTGAGTAAACGTTTAAACTTATAGTCTAAGCTTAAACCTTAAGTGTATATTTAAAATGTCCTCTAAAAACATAAATTTCTGTAATTGATTAACATATTATTAAACAGTGAAATATAAAATATTAATTTTTGAAAAGTATAATTGCACTCTGTGGAGCATTCTTTCAAAGCACTAAAAATTAATAAAATTATGAACACCCCTGGAACAAATTTGAACAGACGCATGGAATTTTATGTTATAACCCTAAATGCTACATTAACATTTCAAATGCACCAAATTACAATTTATGGTATCCTTAAGTAATCTTTTTCATTTTGTTTGTGATTATTCCTTTTGAGCTATTTTTATTGTTTATTAAATTCCCTCTATTCTAATATCTGACTGTGTATCATAGGACATAAAGTTCCCATGCATGTTTAAAAATATGTTTTCCATTATATTGGCAACCAACTGAAGATCTGCTAAAGTAAAGTGCATCTAAATTTCCTCCTGAAAGAGTACCTAATAATTGCAGTATTTGTTGTCAGCTGGCATCAATTTTGTGTGTATTCCTAAGTCGGTATACTGATTAATGTGTTTAAAGGTTGCATATTTAAGCCCTCCTGAGATATTCGCTGTTTTGCCGACATTTCACAGATAGTTTCTGATACATTTTCTTCATGTATCTGAGTTTCTACACCATGTGGTTTCAGGATTCCTTCGAATAATTCCGTGTGGCACAAAACTAATTTATTATGCATCCGAGCTGTTTTGTTTTTTTTTCCCTGATTTATATCACGAGTAGCAAGCTATCAATGCAATCTCAGTGACATCGCGAAGATAACTTGTCAATAACCATTTATCAACAAGGATGCTACAAGCACCCCTCTATACATATGATGACCTAATTCAGCGATAAGATGCACTGCCATGACATCATACTAGTGGTGTATCATTCAGTTCCTAACGGATGCAGATCAGTTGATCGAGTTATTTATTATACGACACAAGAGTGACCACTGTAGATGTTTTCTCTCCGTGAAATGTAAACGGTGCCATCGGTGATGAAGTTGCGGCAAGCATTTTCCCCCTTCAAGAATATTGTTTCGTGCAGTGCAAAGTGCTAAGTTTATGTCTTATTTGATGGCGAAATCAAGTGTGTATAATACCAAGGTAAAGTTATTGTAGTGAACATCTCTAGTCCATGATCATTCAAACTTGGTTTACTGTAATAATGGTAAGAAATAATTATTGTTGCTATTGCTTCCTTAAACGTCGAAATTAATGGTATGTCTTCCCTCTCGTTTTAATAGAAGCCACGTATGTGTTGTGTACCAGGATGTATATCCAACTACAAATCAGAAAAAACCTCATACAACTACTTTCATGTTTCCAAAAGGCGAAATTAGGAGACCGTGGGAAAACTTTGTGCCCAGTAGAACTGTAGTTGGGTGCATTAAACATGTTGATGAACGTTTTATAGTTGGAGAAGTTATTGTTACTAGGGATGATGATACGATTCTAACTGTTCCTAGAGAAAGACCAAAATTGACTGAACATACTTACCCCTCAATTTTTCAAAATCAGCCCTCCTATATAGCATCAGCACTCATTCCCAAAAGAAAAGACCCCGAAAAACGTAGGTTTGAAACGTTAGTTAGATAGGAAACTAGCTTTGGCCAATAGCTTTGTGAGGATAAAGTAAATTCATTTCAAAATTTCAAAGTCATACAAGTAAAAGAGGAAGAGCCCTTGACTGCAAGACCTTCCTTATTTAAAAAAGCTGAAAGTTACTCAGCGTATGTCCCCAACACAGGTAGGAATGATGGGGCTACCATGAATGTTGGGTCATCGTGGCTTTGGCAGGTAACAGATAGCAAAGATGTATAAAATAGCAACCTAAGATCGTCACTTCCAACACCTGACCAGACAAACTCAGCTCAGACACAAATTAAAAGGTCTCTCATGATGATACTTAATTACAACTGGGTCACATTTATTTTGCGAACTGCAGAAACAAATAGTAAAACGTACACTGTACATGTAATAACAACACATACTGAGTAAACTAAGAGTGTGCAGTAAAAAATCGCAAAAGACCTAACTTACTATCTCACTCGCATCTGCATGGATGTACCTATACCAGGTGAGTCAGCTGCCCCTTATTCTCGAATATATCGAATATATTCCCTTATATATCCAACATGAAAACATCGACCCCATTACCAGGTTCTACCCGCGTATTTAACATAGATGTTTAACACTCGATGAAATTAGTGCTAATATAGATGTTATCACATCGGCTTTTAATATATTCGCAATTAGACAGCTGACGTTTGCACTTCTGCAAATGTTCACTGGAACCAGCGAATATTACATCTTAAACGGAATGTTTACCTCTCACGTTACTAGGTAGCTCAGTTGGAACGGGCGTAAGACTCAGAAGTAATCTGTCTGCTGTGAAGGTGGTCGAATCACCTGCATGTACATTTTTTTTTTTTTTACCGTGCAATCCCCACAATTTACAAATTACTATTCTGAAAACGGTTATTATATTTATTTTTATTGCATTATTTATGTTTTATGGCATTGTTTGGTGTTTCTTTATTGGTGAACTACAAGGTAGCTGTTTAAGCATACCTATAGGTAAGTGCAATTGAAATAAGGGTCATTTATACACAGGGTTGAACAGATCTACAAGCCACTGTAATACGCTGAGGAAGGGTTTCTGGATTGTCCAGCTCCTCTGCATAAATGCGTTCTTTTAAATAACCACAGAGAAAGAAGTCAAGGGGTGTCAGATTAGGTGATCTGGCAGGCCAGGGAACTGGTCCTTGTCTTACTATCCAATGACCAAGATGTACAACATTCAAATGATTGCAGACGATCCTCGACCGATACGGAGGAGCGCCATCGTCTTGAAACCACATCGTCATTCGCTCCTGCAGTGGCACATTCCCTAATAATAAGGGGTGAGCTACAGAGGAATCCCAGGTAGCGTGCTCCTGTTACATTCCCCTCGAAGAATAATGGTTCAACAAGGTGGTCTCCCAAGATTCCACAACAGACATTTACACCCCACTGTTCTTAGAATGCTGCCTCCCTTACCCAATGAGGATTATCAACACTCCAATAGCGCATATTGTGACGATTTCCAGTTCCATTGTTGTGGAATCTTGATTCGTCAGAAAACAATATCCTGGATGCAAATCCCACATCACTTGCTACTCACTCCAGCAACCATTCACGAAAGATCACTCGAACTTCGAAATATCTCCCGTGAAGTGCTTGGTGTAGGTGCAAACTATAAGAATGGAACTTATTAGTGTTCAATATTCGCACTACAGAAGGCTGGCTGATGTTCACCTCCTGAGCAGCTACCCGTGTACTAGTATGCGGATTGTTCTGGGTGGCATTCAAAACTGCTGTTTGCTGTTGGTTGTCGTCTATTCGGATATCTCTTCCGAGATATTTTCTCTGGTGTATTTGTTCTTACTTCTCCGTAGATCAAAAGCATATCTACGTACTCGCCTGTCAAATACACAATGAAAGACTGGCACAAAATATTGTGCGACAGCATACGTATGGAGAACGCAGGGGTCGGCATTCACAACACAATACATCATGCCAGTCCAATGGCGCAGAAGTCATTACACCTGTTCAATTACAAAATGCAGACAACCAAAAACGATTTAAATTATGTCCTAAACGCTCAGGGACTTTATAATTAGATTAATGTAAATTCGGTTTCCAAGTTTTGATAAACATAAAAAAATATTTACACTACTGAGACTCGAACCTATGACATTGGGACTTAGCACAGAGGACCCGTCACAATCCTATTCAGCTATTTCGAGACTTAATTGAGAGCGCGTACCGCTTTCAATAGTAGGACTTGCGTACCTGGCGCTAGGCCATTGCCACATCGCGAGTTTTCGGGCTTGATTTAGCCTTTTAAGACAGTTTTAATCATTTTATGGGCATTTTAATATTATTACTTAAATGGCAAGATCTGTTATGCATACTAATTGAGATGCACGAGGCGTAGTTCACGCAAAAATGTGAATAAACTGTTATTTAATAATATGTCCGTTTTGACTGTACGGGTCCATGATGGAAGAGGCGTGTCTCTAAATTTTTTCGTAATTTTTGGCAGCCAACCCCTGCTCTAAGTACAAGAATCCACCATTTTCTTTTTAGCTGACGTTGTTAGTGTACCCATATGATAGGTTCAATTTTTCCGAGGCGTTTACTGAATTACGTTGCTATGTGTACTCTAATAAAAAGTTTGTAAAATCGGCTGGAAACCGGAATTCGCTCTCAGTAAACGAGTCGTATGTTTTTGAGGTGTACTTTAGCGAGGAGTACGTTCTGTACCTTAAACCACTGTTGCTCTCAATTTTGCGCATTCCTCTCTTTAAGAATGTTAAGCAATACATTTTAGTAAGCGCAAAACTGGACTAAGGCGCACATGCCGTTAGATGGGTGGCCTACCTTCCAAAAAAATAAGGCCCGGCTGACTCACCTGGTATTGCCTCGAGCTCGCACCTACAGCTACCATTTGAATTTGTCTGGCCAGAAGTTCGAACTGTCGAAACCGTTTGGCTATTAAGGAAACATCAAATAGTCACCCAAGGAACATATAAAATTCAGCTTTTATACACATAACGTAAGTACAGTTACAATGTATTGAAGTTTAAGAGTGCCTGGTGATACTGTCTGCCAATGGATCACGTGGTTTCTAATATTATACCGATAAACATATAAGAAAATTTGGCTTTATACTTTGGTGATTTTAGGTTGCTTTTTTATACCCTTTGCTGCCTGTTACTGCCAAAGCCACGATGTTCCAATATTCATACTAGCCCCGTCGTTTCTGCCTGTGTTGGGGGTATGCGCTGAGAAACTTTCAGCTTTCATAAAATAAGGAAAGTCCTGCAGTCACGTGCTCTTGGACTATAAGCTTATAGAAGGGTTCACTGTGTCGGAGAGCGCAAATGCAATTACATTTTCAAAAACTGATTACACACCTTGCCCTCAGGTTTCTGTTTCATTTTCTGTTTGCTCTGATTTCACTGTACACGTTTGGTTTCCCATGTCTACATCCAAGTGGGTATTAGGAAATGACTTGCTGTGTGGCCGTAGACAACATTTGAATGTCTTTCTGGTCACCTACGGAATTACAAAAGCCAAGTACAACGTAGCAATGCTTTCCTAACTCACAAAAAGGCCAGATGATAAAATTACAAAAATGATGTGCACATCTAGCAGACAGGACAAACTCTTCTCAGAACATGGGTTCGTAAAGTTACATTTCACCTCTAAAACCTCCAAAAAGGACAAGTTCCGAATTAAAGGTATGTAATTTTTTGTACAGGTCAATATAATGCTTATCAGCAGAGACCGGAACTTAGGCAGTGTGCCTTTTTAAATGTGTCAAAATCTATCTTCATTTTGAAAGTTAATCTGTACGAATTATACCTTTGTGATTGAAATGCCACAGTTTTATGTTGTCTTTTTCTGCCTTTTTAAGTATAAATGCCTATTTTACAAAATAAATGCTTTTTGTTGCCTTTAGTTCATTATTTATCTGGATAAACTTAGAAACATTTAAAAAATTCTACAAGGTAACAATTCTGTTGCAGTTCAAATGCATTCTACAATGATGTTATGTTTTAGATTTGCTCCAATAACCTCGGTCGATGTTGAGATGTCATTTTGTCATATGAAAAACGTGTTATCTGACAGGAGACTCAACATGACCCCAGAGAACTTAAAAAGCATTTGGTTGTCGTGTGCAACAAATAAGGCACTGCAATACACAGGCCTTTTTAAAACATATTTCATTTTTGTGTCAATTACAACACTAGCATTTTGTTTATAACTTTGAAGTTTTTTAAAATATGACGATTGAGTTATTGAATAGTGTAATCTATTAAATAAATGGGGTTTTCAAATTGCCTTTTATTTCTTGTTTTAGTACTTATAATGCCTTTTTTCCTGCTTATTTAAGCTATTTATAATGCATTTTTGCCTGCCTATTGTAATGATTTATAATGCCTTAACTTCCGATCTCTGCTTATCAGTGTTTTCATTTTCAGTTTATTGTTTTCGAATAGTGTAACTATATTCATTCCACAACATATGTGTGGCACTATGTACACCATAGGGATGATTTAATTAATTTATAAATTATTTTGTTGTTTAACGATACTGTCAATTGCCAGATCACGTCAGTCGGTCTGGGTGGCTCAGTTGGTTAGACGCTGGACAACTAGTCCCAAGGTCGCGGGTCCAAACCCGGCCCAGGCCGATGGTTTTTAAGTGTGCTTAAAAACGACAGCTCCATGTCAGTAGATTTACTGGCATGTAAAAGAACTCCTGCGGGATAAAATGCCGGCACACCGGCGACGGTGATGTGATCCTGGCAATTGACAGCGTCGTTAAATAATTTTTTAAAAAAAATTGCCAGATCACGTCAGCGTCGCCAGTGTGTAGGAATTTTGTCCCATAGAATTCTTTTATATGCCAGTAGGTCTACTGACATGGAACTGTCGTTTTTAAGCACAATTGAAAACCATAGATCTGGGCCGGATTTAAACCCGCGACCTTGGGATCAGTAGACGAGCGTCTAACCAACCGAGCCACCCAAACCGACATAGTGATGACAGTTCCGGATAAATAATAGTTAATTGTGTTGCTCTGAAAACATTGTGGCATTTAAATGCATAAAATAAATTGGAATACCCCAAAAACCAACCGTGATATCCCCCCCCCCCCCCCCCCCCATTATGGCTCGATCTGGTTATATTTGTTGACATTCCGTCTGTTAGGTTGCATTAGTATTGCCAACTGTTCGCAAAATATAACTATGAATGTATGAAAAAAGTGATGAGCGAAATATGCGGTCAGAGTATTGTTAGGCAGACTGGTTTAGATTTGGAGAAATCGTAGATGTGAAAAACGCGGTCATCTATCGCACACTGTATGTAAGGGAGAACTGTTTACTTGAGTTTCATTGTGGGTGATACAGTAGTTCTAATGGAAGTAACTACTGATAATTAGCGGAAAGCTATTTGCGCTTCACAATGGTAATGCCTACAATAATAATATAAAATATAAAACATTAAATATAAAATAAAATAATAACAAATCCACAACAATAAGAAGAAAAACGACACAACATTTAAACAAAAAATCTGATGTGTTGCACTCACATGACTTTCTCTACTCTATTCTTGTTCTAACCATTCTTACAAACTCTTATTCATATATCTTCTTCGTGTTAGTTGAGATAAATATTTGTACAAATTATCTTATTGCTCATTTCCTTGTAGGTCTAAGGGGAATATTAGAATACAGTAGGCTTTGAGCGATAGTCAAATATTTTAAAGCTTTGAGATCCCATTCTCTTTGCACGCTAAACATAAAAACATGAACAACAATGTCCCATTTCACGACAGTTTTGTTTTCCGAAACTTGCACAAATAACAAGGAATATCTCTGAAATGGTTCACTCTACAAAAAAAAAAAAATGTACCTGGACATAAATTGTGTGTTCTAGCGAGATCTATATTTTTGTATAGTAAGATTTTGTCTATCTCTTACGATTTACCAGTTATTCATAAGTCATCCAGAGTGAATAGGACTACATAGGCTATAGCCAGAAAATTCAAAATATGCATTTCATTTATCATACAAATATCTTAAATATACGGCACTTTAATCAAAATCGTTAGAGCCATTTTCAAGAAAATCAAAATTTTTGAAAAATTATCCATGTAGAGGGTAGTTTAAGGTAGGGCCATTTTTTTCAAAATTTTCGTGTCGCATTCTTGAAAGAAATTAAACTTAAATAACAACTTTGGTTTTTAACCGACTTTTCGTTTTTGAGTTATGCTGTCCACACACATACACACAGACCTTTTTCTAAAAATGCTTTTCTTGGATTCAAGGGGTCTCAAAACGTATATTTCCGGTGAAATCTTGATGTCGAATTTTTGGGTGGAATACAATACTTCCTCTACTTACCAGTAGAGAAAGTAAAATGACAGCTTATTAAGCTGATTTTAAACATGCCAAAACGATGGATATATCATTTTACTAAACCTCTAACGATACAGCCCAGCAAGGGCCTTGGCTTGCCGCCCATCCGCTGCGTCCCCCACCTCTGCCCACTACAGGCGTCATTGATGGGGTGCAGTACTGGGGGGGGGCGAGGTCAGTGCCCCGAGCCCTCCCGGCCAATTATGCGGCCTTCGTGACCTGGGGCTGCTACTTCTCCATCAAGTAGCTCCTCAATTGCCGCCCCCCCCGGGACCTAACGAGGCTGAGTGCACCCCGTGCCAGACCTCCCAGCGGGGGGAAAAGCCCCATGCTGGTACCGGGGATCGAACCTAGGTCCTCTGCGCCAGAGGCAAGCACGCTACCAACTGCGCTACGGAGGCGGTTACATATAATTTTGCCAGTCCAAAAGCTGGGAAAAGTGTGATGGGAATCAGTAGTTTTAATCGAGGCACTTTTCAGTAGAATTTAGGCTTCTGCCTTACTTTAGCAATTGTAATGAATGCTGAAAAGCAGTAAATACCAAAGTTGTTATTTAAGTTTAATGTCTTACAAGGATGTAACATGAAGGTTTTGAAGAAAATTCCTCCACCTTAAACTACCCTTTACATATCCAGGAATAATTAATTATGACTTATTGAAACATATACATTGCGATGGTTTTGAAATGGCTATATTTACGTTGACAACATATTTTCTAACCTTATTTTTATGAAATAATAGATGTAATTGTCATTGGCAGGCAACAAATTGGGGGACTAATTCTTGACCCTATAATCCGATTTGAAAAAACTCTAGACCAAATTTAGGAGATTGATAAGGGGAAAAAACTACATTTTGAGCCTTGCAGTCCTAATTTAAGAGACAAATACAAGATTTCAAATTGGGGAGCGATTGGTGTACTCTTTAGTGCTCGTGGAGTGATTACTAAATTTACTGTTAATTTGTTCCGAAGTTTTGAATTGCAATTAAGTGTCTTAGGATATATTGGTTTACAAATTATTCGTGATCCTTTGTACATTTTACACAATCATCTGTACACAACACTAAATTGAATAAATAATTCTAAAATGGTTAGCTGTCCTGTATCAAAATTTTATATTAATTTTGTACATTATTACACTTTATCTATCAAACATTTCGGCCTCATTCGATGTTTTATACTTTATCATTCATATTTAAAATTGTGTTCTTCTACAGATGTATTAGTAGGCGCATGTTTATGATCACCCTAAAATAGGACAGCTAGCCAACTACTGGATTTTCTCTCATATTCCCCTGGAACCTACAAGAATACTAGCAATAATTTCTGGAAATGTTTATCTTGACTGGCATGAAGATGATAGCGGAATAAATGTTTGTAGGAATAGTTAGTACAAGAGTAGAGAAAGCCATGTGAGCGTAACACATCAGATTTTTGTCTTAGCCGTGCAAATTTTTTGTAGTGTTTAACGCCCGCTTTTACAACTACGGCATCGCAGGCGGTGACACTGATGATACATGGAATGGTGATGGAGCACCGGTGGAATGAGATGGCGGGGGAAACCGGAGAACCCGGAGGAAACCAGCCCCAGCTCCGCTTCGTCCACTACAAGTCCCACATGCGGTTGCCTGGGATCGAACCTCGGCCACTTTGGTGAGAAGCGAATGGTCTAAACACCCGGCTACGGCGCGGCTTAGCCGTGCAAAGAAGACAGAATTTGAAAGCTTTAAAACATTTGACTATCACTCAAAGTGTACTGTATTCCCGTATTCCCCTTGCATACACAACAAAATTAGCAATAAGATAATTTGTACATACGTTTATCTCGACTGACGCGAAGAAGATAAAGGAATTGTAAGAATGGTTAGTACAAGGGTAGAGAAAGAACTACCGGTACTCAGTGCCGGTGAGTACTGTATGCCCACGACAAGAAGGCTAGAGGGGAATGAAGGGCAGAGGGGGCTTGAACTGTATATCTACTCCGGTAGCGGACCTGTTTACTAGGAAATGAGTGTATGAGAGTGCATATTTCTATAGCTATGGGTGAGTTATGTGACAACATTGTGTATTTTAAACGAGCCTAGCATCCTTGTCATTCTCGGAAACTAGGCATAAACACCGTGCAGGAAGCACAAAATGATAACGCTACACATTCCTAAGACTTGCCTTCTTGTCCTGGGCATACAGTACAGGCGCAGGTCGTAAGCAAGTCGAGAATGGAGCATTAGCTCCTGGTTTGGTATGAGTAAACATTTCCCCTCTTCGCTCAACTCTTGCTGTCAGCACTAAGCATTACCTCGGCGATCTTCACCATGCCACGTCAGCTGAGTAAACAAACACGCTTATGCAGCGAATTAAATATTTGCTGCATTTAAATATTCATGTTAAATGTACTCTCGTTTAATACATAGAGACACAGATTTTAAATAACACAAATATAACTAAAGATTGGCAAATGAAATAGTAATTAAGATGCAATTGACATTCAACAGATAGCGTTCATCCCCTTTCCACATTCAATCCTTAATTTGATAGTGTTAATTATAATGGTATAGGTTATCACATTGACTGTATTAATTATGTTACCAACTAATATATTGAAAATAGATCTGTGTGTTTGCAGAATTATGTTGATATCCTGTACGTCTATATAACATATCAATAAGTAATTCCGATACTTTATAAGGTTTTATCATGAATTTAAGCTACACTGGATGAAGGAGTTTCGGTTCGTTGAAAGCTAAATTTATAGTGAAGTGAAGAATAGGCTAGAAGAAAATTAAACAGTAGTAGATCCACCCAGAATCAAAATAGTAATCAATAGGAGACAATGTAATTTTATTATAGATACGGGAGCCATTAGCAGAGTATGCTCACAAAATTTATGCAATTAAATAATAAATAGTGCTTTTAAAGTAATGTATTTCCGGTCACTGGGAAGTATTGTTCGTTACCTATTGGCAAAAGGAAAGAAAGTGTAGAGTTTCAGACGATGCTAAATATTGAAATAAGTGGTAGAGTAACACCTATAAGTTTTATTTCTGATTGCGACAAGACTTGTAACCGATGTATTAATAGGTTGTAATTTCCTCTCTACTTGGGAAGCCCTTGTGCATTTAGAAAATAAGTTGTTGAAGTTGCAAACAGTTATAGTATCATTTGTAGAAGACAACACTTCAAAGATAAAGGAAAGTACAAATCCGGGGAGAAACCTTTATTGAATATGTGAAAGTAGGAGCTATGGAGTTAGAATTGAACATAGAGGAATATATTGTGGAATAGGAAGAAAACAGGGAGTATAATGAGGGTCTCAAGGTCTTTAACAATGGTGTAAGTGGAAAATTCCGAGAAAATCCCATAGGAAGTTCGAACAATTTGAATTGTCCTGATATGTAGAAGTAGGTACTGTAATGTGAAAAACTGAGAATTTAGAAGATTTATTGAGAGAAAGTAGTTAATCAGGCTAGTTATTTAAGGTGAGAAGGTACTGCCCAGCTCCGCAATGCTATTTCTATGATTTTGGGTGCACATTACTAAGAAAGTATTATTGATATATACATGAAAATTTTCAGGCATGTTCTTAAAACCTTTATCTTGAATAATACGTATTACTATTTGAAAATTTTACACTGACAACTTTTTATAATTTTTAGTTTGTTTAAAAAAAGCCTGAAATTTCAGATAATTTTATTTTTTTAAAATAAGTATTATGAATCTCAAAGAGAAATCATTATTATTCTTATTAGTCTGCTTAATACATACAAAAATTTCATATGTTTTGGTTGAATAGTTTTTTTTTTAAAGTGCACCGGAACCTGAAAATATATGTAAAACTGAGAAAAACGGCTTTAAAGTTTATATACTGATTACTCACTTCTCACATGAGTCATAACATTCCTGCTGCATAGTCTTGATCCTCTGGAACCAGCATTGTTGGAGTTGCAGAGGTACCAACAGAAAGCTTGAAAGATCCCTTACAAAACAAGGTTTGGTTCAGAAATATCTGTTCAGTATTAAAGAAGTTACGATCGATTTTCTGAAAGTTTACGAAAAGGGGTGTGGTGACAACTTAACACCCACTACTATAATAAGCAAATTAGGGATAAAATATTGCTCCAATGAACTTTTTAACTATAATCTAGAGGGATGAAATTGTAATAAAATGCAAAAATAAAAAGTTAATTTTGACACGTTGTGTGCAGACGAGTCAGCCGCCCCTTATTTTTTGGAAGGTAGGCCACCCATCAAACGGCATGGGCACTTTAGACCAATTTTGCGCTTACTAAAACGTCTTGCTTAGAGAGACAAATGTGCAAAATTATATACTGTGAGCCAATAAATAAGGCAATCATCAAATGTACAATTGAATCTTTAGATAACATGTTTGAGATTATGAATGCAAATTTACATAAAAATCAGAGTAAAACTGAAATGTAAGTAACAAATTTCATACAAAATGCAAAGCTGAGAAGGAAGGGGAGAAAAGAGCTCCAGTGTGGTTAAAATTAAGCGCACCAGTGGCTTAAACACGTCGCTGGATTTTTGAAAATGGCGGGACGTGAAAAATGTTTGGTAAATGATCCACAGGCTTCTATAGATATAATTAAAAGCCCGAAGAAAATCATTGCCACCTAGAAATTTAGTCCTAGGGTTCCTAACGTACACCAGAGCTTGTTTGAACAGCGAAGACACGACACTACAAACGCCCCCTCCCTGCTATATACCCGCCGGCTGAGAAGGTCGGTACAATGCCCCAAGAAGCAGTAGGGACGGCATTTACAGAACTCAGGGTACTACCTGGCAATACGAGCAGGAGTCAGAGCGATCCGTTCGCTTGTTTATTTACTAGAACAGCAGAATACTAGTAGTTTGGCGTACAGACAGTGATGCAACACAAATGGATGATCTCTCTCGCGCCTGCCGATGTGCAATCGTTTTAGAACACTGAAATATTTCAATAAAAGCTTTGATGTGAGTCACTCACTTGCCTTCAGTGGCGATGTTACCTATTTGTGATGTCATCACCTCAAGTATCACTGGTCTGTTTATGTCATGTGTGTCTACACAGTGAAATCGAGGGGGGGGGGGTGGGCAGACGATTCACACAACATATTACGAGTACATTAAGTAATAGAGGGATAAGATCGCTTAATACGGGAGGTAGCAGGAGACAGTCTGTCTCGGCAATTATTGTCCTTTGGGTGAAGGTCAATGTTCAAATTCGAAAACGCGAGCTATAATTCCACAGTTTCACATTCTTTCCGATACGCCTCCAATGTTGCCAGATCGGACTAAAATTCGCGGATTGGGCCACTAAAAGTCCCTTTCTGCGACAAATGTTTTATGATGGCAATTTGCGAGTTTTGGGGTTACTAAAATATTTCTGTTAAAGATACGACAATGCTGTTTTGTAATTTCATGTGTGGAAGAAAACGCTCACATGACGTGAAATATTGCTGCAATTAGGTAATCTGTTCCACGAAAGCTGCAGATTTTTTCTCCCAGCCTTTGTTTAACCTTTACACGTCTTAAACTCTCCGAAATCCATCTAGAATTACTAAGGGACACATCTGCTACTGAACATCAATAGCTGGGGATTCCAACTTTCGACTGGAAAGCTATTTTCAGCTACAAGATTCCTGAAGATGGCTTCAGCTTCTGTTGTGAATCCATTAACTTTAAAAACTCAGCGGGAGATCAGATTTTAAAAGAACTGTCTTTATTTGTGTTGAATGCTCTCACACGTAACGCCACAGTGGAGAATGCATTTTCGCGTTTGACTTCGACAAAAACTACATTTATGGGCCTGAATCCTTAAGATCTATTTTTACTTTCTCTACTACATAAAGTAGAGAAAGTATTGTTTTCCACCCAAAAATTCGATGTCGAGATTTCACCGAAAATATGTTTTTAGGCTCCCTGAATAAAAAAAAGCATTTTTAGAAAAAGGTTCGTGTGTGTGTGTGTGTGTGTGTGTGTGTGTGTGTGTGTGTGTGTGTGTGTGTGTGTGTGTGTGTGTGTGTGTCTGTCTGTCTGTCTGTCAGTCTGTGGACAACATAACTCAAAAACCAAAAGTCGGTTAAAAACCAACGTTTAGTGTCTTTCAAGGATGCGACACGAAGATTTTGAGAAAAATTCCTTCACCCTAAACCACCCTTTACATGGAAAAGTTTGATTTTCTTGAAAATGACTAACGATTTTGATTAAAATGCCATATGTTTGAGATATTTTTATGACAATTGAAATGTATATCTTGAATTTTCTGGCTATAGCCCATGAAGTCCTATTTACTCTGGATGACCTTTGCACAACTGGTAAACCGTAAGAGATAGACCAAATCTTACTCTACAAAAAATGTAGATCTTGCTAAAACACACAATTTATATCTCAATAAATATTTTTGTAGAGTGAACCGTTTCGTAGATATTGCTTGTTATTTGTGTGAGTTTTGAAGAACTTACACTTCTGTCAAATGGAACATCATTATTCATTTTTTGTATGTTATCCATGCAAAGAAAACGGAACTTGAAAGCTAGAAAAGATCTGATTGTCGCTCAAAGCCTACTGTATTCCCATAGTCCTCTTGCACTTACAAGGAAGTAAGCAATAAGATGATTTCTGAAAATGTTTGTCTATTATATGTTTATCTGCCACACCTTCCCTTGCAATGCTGAATTTCAATTCAGAGTATTATGAACGACAGAAAATTGCAGATATACTTCGGGCACTCAATTTTTAATGTTAGTAAAACTTATTTACACAACAAAATTTTAAGTCCGGCTGTAATTATTTTACTCAAATAGAAACAGGTTATACTAATTATTCGAAAATTGACATTTTTAGTTGTTAAGAACTATTCTACGGACTTTCCAATTTTAAAGTAAACTGCATGTTTTTTATGCAAACTTTGGTTGACCAGCTTAAATTTTGCAACTTGTTTTAATGAATCGGATGAAGAATTGTTAAATACTTCTGGCAACACTGTACGCCTCATGGGTTTGTCACCTAGTATAAACAATCCAGTGATAGTGTGCACTGATCATGACAAGTTCCGCCATTTTTAAGGCGTCGCTACAATTTGGTTACCGTAAACAAGGGTTACTTGAGTCCTTAGGGTTTACTTGAGCGCTCTCTATAGCACTGGGACAATGTATAGCACTTTGTTGGAACATTTTCCAACACGTGGCACCATTACTTAGAGCCTGAGTAGGACTTTAGTTCTCCCAACTTGCCACTAGAGTACAGAGTTACATTTGTTGTTTAATTGGCAAGCTGGTTGATTTTTATCCTCTGCAAACTTTTACTTCTGTACCACATATTTATGGCCTTCAGAGTTCAGGTAAGTGTTTTTTTTTTAATTCTCTAATCCTCCTCAAGTCATTCCACACATAATGTTTTGTTATGATGTGGCGTATGGCCATAAAGTTATTAAAACTTGTCACCACAATCTGAAAATATGGGTTACTTGAGCCCAGCATAATTTTGGGCTTAAATAAACCTTCACCGCAGTTTTGTCCTTATATGTAGTACTAACAAGGGCTCAAGTAAACTGCATGCAGTTTTTACATTCAATTTATTGCTTTTAGGCCAATAGAAGAGAATGCCTTCCAAATGCCTAAGTGAGTGAGTGTCGGGTTTAAGGGCCCGTCAACAACTTGGTCATTAGGGCCCCCAAATACATAAGACAGTCGCAAGTATGCACAAGCCCCTGGCATTGAAGAAACATTAGAAGTAGGAAATTTTGTTCTTGTAATGTGGAATGACAGTGAATATCCAGGTATTATTCAAGATATGAAAGAAAATGGTGCTTTTCTAGGTTGCATGGCTCCTAAAAAAGGCATGGATGTGGCCTAAGAAGAAGGACTTGCTGTTTTATAAGTGGGAGGACATTATTCAAAAGATTGGCCCACAAAAAGTGCTAAAGAGAGGCCTTTACCTTTACCTTTACCGTTGCCTAAGTTGTAATTTTCTCTTTGTTAACCTTTGCAACACTCATGTCTTAATTCACAACACTCACAAATGTGTGCATTTTTATCAAAATAAGCACTTTTATAACTTTCTTGTAAGATAAAATGTGTATTTTTAAAGAAAGTAAGTTCTACTTGTTCCCAATGCATTTTAGCAGGCAAATAAAATACGAGAAAGTGTTTGGGCTCAAGAAACCCAACATAAGGGTAACTTGAGCCCATATTAAATGTCTTAAAAATATCAAAAACATATCAAAATCAAAATATTTCTTGGCTCTATCCATTAAAGACATTCTAAAGTATAAGATAATAAAACTTCCATTTAAAAAAGGTATATTTTTGAAAGCATTTTCTGAAGACAAAGGAAATAAACCTGATATTTGGGCTCAAGTAACCCTTGTTCATTAGGATTAATAACTGCGAGACTATTAAATAATATAATTTATTTTTAAGCATATTTTAAAGTTTTTAGAGCACATTTGTTAGATTTCAATGTTCTAGCAAACATTGAAATGAATTAAAATTGTGTGTAGGCTATAAATAGGCCACTAATTAAGCTGTGTAGCAAGTTTCACATTTATATGATTGTTACTTATAGAGCTATTAATTATTTTATCAATCAATAATATAAAATATTGCCCATTTTCAGAACACACCTGGCATCATTTTTAAGTAGGTTCATAATGTTATGTGCTTATTTGTTATAATTATTAGTACAAAATCAGTTATTACGTTTGTAGTCATATCACTATTTGCTAAGATGAACGTTTATTTCTATTTGCACATATTCTGATATAAAATTAGCCAAATATCTGAACATTTTTTTATAAAAAAACTATTTGCTATGGACTGAAAATAATAACTAGACTTGTTCAGGTGTCTTTGCACAACATGCATGTAACCTTTTACTATAATTGTATCAAAACTATTGCCCCAGCCTCATTTTATGTGTTGAAAAATGTAAATTTGAGAAAAATTGAGTTTTCTGAAAACATTTTTCAAATGTATTTACAGGCTACCTGTGAACTCAGAACTGGCTCGCAGGATTGCAATGCGATCTCAGACAGTGGAACTCGACCCATACAAGGCTCGCAGTGTCACGAGACGTACTGCAAAGCAATATTTGTTTTAAAAAAGGGAGTATAGTAATGTTTCCAAAATTGTTTCAAAACAGGTATCACACTTGGTGCTTTCTACCTGCCCCGTCAACTGCACATCTGGGTGTTTATATGTGCATTGACGCCTTAAAAATGGCGGAACTTGACATTTTATTTATCTACCTGATTTCTGAAGTTCCTATGTACATTTGTAAGTGAAAATCTGAAATTCGTAAATTTTATCATTTTTGGTCGAATTTTCAGTCCCCATGTCCCTTAAGCGATATAACCACGTGAAGTTAAAACATGCATAGCTCGCGATGTAAATATCGTAGATCGGGGAGGTCTCCGGGTCTCGCACCCCACCTCACACCAGGGGACCTGTGGGCCCGCAGGGGAAGAGGCAAGCCGGTGTACGAGCCGCCACCGCGGAGTTCAGGTCTCTAGTAGCCAGGGACCCTGCCCTCTGCTGTCGTCTTTCATGTCCGACCACCCTTCGTGTCCTCTCACCTCACTTCTCCATCTCGAGGAGCGCTCTTCAGGGGCATAAACACAAGAGGTTTCATTGGTCGAGAGCTAAGTCCTCCTTCCCAACCTTGTCTATCCTATCGCAGAGAGAGGATTTTGGTACAGCCATGACCAGAAAATAAATTTCTATCTAGTTATAAGACCGACATGTATAATTTTCAAGTATTTATCCGAGCGTAATTAATGAAGATAATGCGCATAAGACGCGAATAGCTTGATGACTACTATATTTGTCTCAGGAGTTTAGCTATGACCTTGTGGTTGACACGAGCGAACCTGAGATATCACGCTGTTGTTTCTTCCTCTAGCGCTGACGTTTTACACCTTGCTTCAAAAGTAACTTATTCTTTCTTTCCCGGTACAATAAATGTAACGCGAAAGAGCATCACTAATACATTATATTACCGCATAAAACAAAGCAATTGTGATCATACTTTTAGTAATACTACTAATGAATTATGTTTATTGAAGATTCAAGAACCACACGATATAATATTGTGGCAACATTGGCACTGCTTACAGTTCAACTGCCCTGTAGACAGTAATTTTGAACTGCTGGAGTTGTTCAGCTTACAGAAGCTCCCCACTCAACAGCGCGATTGCGCGTTCAAGGACAGATATTCTCCTGAGTTAATGACAGTGACTAACCCACGGAAAACAGCCGTTTCCAGACTAAGGCCTACTGCCCGGCCGCTGCGTCCCCTCTCTGCCCACCAGAGGCGTCATGAGTGGGGTGCAGTACTTGAGGGTGGGATGTGGTCAGTGCCTCAGGCTCTCTCGCAGTCTTCGCAACGAGGGACCGCTACTTCTCAATAAAGTGGCTCCTCAATAGGCCCCTCAGGGACCTAACGAGGCTCAGTGCACCCCGGAGCAGGTCTCACAGCGGGAGAAAATCTCCACGCCGGTACCGGGAATCGAACGCGGGGCTCCTGTGATAAGCAGCGGCACTACCACCACCTGGCAGCACTGATTGGAGGGGCAAGCATAATTATGATTCGCTGGAGTCGTCGGCACGGCCCGCCTTCATGTCTTTTTAACTTTTGCACTTCCTATAAGACATGCGGTGAGAAGACAGTATTGCACTGGATCCATCATAGGATATGTGCTATCAAACTATTTCACGAACCAACAAGCAAGTGTGGTATGTGTGTGTCTGTGTGCGTATGCGTGTGCGTGTGTGTGGAAAAAATCACATCCAGTGGTGCAATGAAAGGACTGGTTCGAAAACACAACACACCAAATTATAATCGAGATCTATTCGAAACTATAGGCACATTGTGCGCTAATCCTTTATTATTACTCTAGAAGCAATATTTTAACATTAACAGTTGGTTGAATTCCTTCAGTATTTTCATGTTGCTTAGGTTGCTCCCATTTTCCCCTTTGGCTGCAATCGGTACCCCTCCCAATTGTAATTAACTGTAAGTTTAGTGAAGAACAAGTGAAGTAAATAATGAGTGAAGACATAGTAAAAGTGAAGTTGCCAAAGCTAAATGAGGTGAGCATTTATTACTAGGTAATTTATTTTTGCTATTGAATTGAAATAAAGTAGATTAAACGTACTTAGTGTGTTGGGATATTTGGATGTGTGAAAGCTGCAAATTGTACATTTTATAAGCTGCACTGACGCGGGTAAATAATACGGCAACTGACGATCAGAAATTCATTGTTTTACGGAAAATATAGAATCGGCCAAGTATGGGGATGCACAGAACGAAGGGCCCGCCTCTGTAGCGTGATGGTTAGCGTGTCTGCCTCACGTTCAAGAGGTCGCGAGTTCGAATCTCGCTTAGGGTAAGTTATCCGGGTAAGGTTTTTTCCGAGGTTTTCCCTACCCTGAGAAGACGAATGTCGGGTAACTTAAAGAAGCTCCATAGACCTCGGGCTCATTTGAGCATCATTTCACCCACTTCATTTCATTCGTCCGATATGACACAATGTTGGAGGACGTTAATTTAAAAAAAAAAAAAAAAAAAAAAAAAAAAACAGAACGAAGGAAAAGCTAATAATTTAGGAAATGCAGAAAAACATTCCACTTGTATTCGAACACTGAAAGGTTTTCTTTTTTGTAGTGTTTAATGCCCGCTTTTATTACTACGGCACCGCAGGTGGTGACACTGATGATACATGGAATGAAGATGGAGTACCAGTGGGATGAGATGGCGGGGGAACCTGGAGAACCCGGAGGAAAACCGCCCCAGCGTCGCTTCGTCCACCACGCATCCCACATGCGATTGCCTGGGATCGAACCCGGGCCGCTTTGGCGAGAAGCGAATGGTCTAACCACTCGGTCACGGCGCGGCCATCGAACAATGTAGGTCAATCAACAAAGTGGTATATATAACATATTAAGGTACAGTGTTGTGCTTTACAAGTGTTCATTTTATTGGCAGTACTTATATCCATATTTTTTGGCAAAATGGCACTAGATTTGTAATATAATGTTCAAAATCCTTCTAATTAGCCACACTTCTAATATACGGAGTGTAGTAGAATGTTGACCCGGGTTCGACTCCCGGTACCGGGATTTTCTCCCGTTGGGAGACCTGGCCCGGAGTGCACTCAGTTTCGTTAGGTCCCTGAGGGGCCAACTGAACTATTTTATTCAGAAGTAACGCTCCCGGGGTGCTGACCACGTCCCACCCTTCAGTACTGCACCCCACCCGTGACAACTGTAGTGGGCGGAGGTGGGGACGCAGCACCCGAGCGATAGGCTTTGGCCCGGTTAGTTAATTAGTAGAAAGTTAAATGATCCTCATGCAGAAGAAGGTATCAGATTACTGTTTATATTTTCAAATACAAAAGTGTGTGACAGAGACACATAAGATTAACTACACAAGTTTCAACTTCATGGTAATTCCCAAGAGTTATGAAACCAAATGAAACACAAAAATGACTTTGCGCTAAACCAAATTGCCATATATTGTAAATTTTCCAAGTTTACTGAGCTGATTATTTTGACCTAATTATCTGCATGTATGCAATATGCAGGTTTAGGTCTTCATAGAAGTGTGAGTGAAACTTTTATAACAAAGGATTTTTTGCTTGGAACTGAAGTACTACCTAATCAACCTGAAAATAAATTTTAAAGCTTTGCCCATGCATTTTTGTCTGCTCGTTCAGCAAATACCTAAATTGCTGGTGAGATGGCAGTAATGATTCATTATTGCTATTTTATGAGATGGCAAAAATAACCTAAATGAAAGAGGCAAGGCATTAACCTATACACTTGAATGGATAACTTTCTCAATCATTCCTGTGACGTTTGGAAATGTGTTTCCTCTCCTAACCTTACCAACAACCGAATGCTTCATGGTTAGGTATGGATGTGGACATGAATGCCCCACCTAAGAATAACATGAAATAAATTTTCTTCTGAGGAATTCAAGATTCTATCAAACAATATTGACATTCCTGCTGAATTAAAATGAAATGAAACAAAATATCAAGATCTCTTGTCATTTGCCATGATTGTATGCAGCGTAAATGTGGGTATTGTAGATAACATGGCGTAGCTGTTCCATGAATATGCATTACAAGTTTTGTCTATCTATGTATAAGAAGTAAATGGTAACTGTACAACCATGGAAAAATAATTAGAGTGCTATAACATTTGAAAGCACAGGTTACAGCGCTCAATCATTTTTTCCATGGCTGTACATATAACTGATTTCTGCATATTAATTCTAGGGAGATGTGGTAGAATATGTAGTAAGAACAGGTTTTAAATACAACAAAAAAACAAAAAGAGAAAGAGAAAAAGACACATTATAGATCACTCCTATAATTCTATGAGAAGCTATAGAAGTTATAAAGCATAATATGCACATATGCTTCAAAACCATAATCAATCTTTCAAGTAAGTTTCATTACCATTTTCAGTGGCAACTCATTAAACCTCCCTTGCTAAACTTATTATAGGTACTTCACATCTTTTCCCAACAAACTGTATATGTATTAGTAAGCTCCTTTCATATCACAATGTTTATATCCATATTTTGTTACAGAATGTAGAAAATCTATTGTATGGCCTCTTTAAACAACTGGCACAGTACCTAGTAATATGGGAGGGTACGAAACTCTCAAAAGAGGTATGTATTGCAGCTTTAAATACTATTACTAAAGTCGGCAACAAATAACCTGGCACTTGACAGCTAGCTGATTCACTTACCTGCGAATGAGGTTAGCCCTATCTCGTCCAATCATGTTACAAACACATCACATAGCGATTGGACAAGAAAGGGCTAGCCTTGTTCGCAGGTAAGTGAATCAGCTAGTTGTCAAGTGCCAGGTTAGCTCTCGTCGACTGTAGTTGTTGTGTTTTGCTTTGTTTTTATTTAAAGTTAGATTTATTTACAGATGAAAGGTCTTAACTTAAATTATCACTAGCTTAAAATTAATTTTTCATGAATCAAAGAAACTAACCTTACCAAAATGGCAACAATTTGCTCCAGAATTGTTCCTGGCAAAACATTCAAAAACAGATTTGAACCAACAATTGAGGCAAAGCCATGCTAATATCGCACTGCTGGAACAGCTATCAAATGTACATCTATGGGTTGCTCTGCCGTCATCATTAGCAGATAGATTTCTCTCTATCTTTCTTTAGTCACACCTTTAAAGGATATAAAATAAGAACATAATATACTAGTGATGGTGAGGCTCAAGCACGCTAAAAGGTATTTCCCATAACAATAGTTTATCAAAACGTTTATGTATTGAAGAAGCAATAAGTGAATTGTTCTAGTGGTTTTGTGACTTGACAAGGCAGTGAGCAATGTCATTCAACCAAAAGAGTGACGTAACATCAAACCATCATCACGGGATTGTCTGATTGGGCAGGACTGCCAAGAGCTGAAGAATAAAGTCAGGGACTTGCTTTGTGGACATAAAAGAACAGTTGGAATGTCAACATGTCATCACGTTCGTCGGAAGGCAGCAACACACTTAGTTGCAGTGTAAAATGTAAGATAGCCATTGGGGTAATACAAGTGTGAGTTACAGGCAGCCTTGGTGGGTTCCTTTTCTTTTTTAAATTCAGGGTTCATGTATTTCATTTAATTTCCGCGATTATTTAACAATAATTAAACATACACTCAGAGATGTGGGGTGGGGGAATTCTATTCTAAGCAGTCGAATGCAGCAACTTAATGTAAACCTTTCTCATGTATGACTCAATCTTATAATACTGTTGAAAACTAACATGATCCTTCAACGATTAAATATTGTATGTTAACTTTAAAGTTCAATTTATTAGTTGCACCTATCCCGTTCCTAGTACATTTCCCACCAAATATGCAAACAACTAGGCACAGTAGAATATGGGAGGGATAGACGGAAGTAAGGCAAGAACTGAGAATACCTTACAGTGCAACGTTTACCTTCTTTTTATGAGTCGAATTACCCCTAATGGTTGATGACTACAAAAAATAATGATCGGTTGGTTTAGTGTGCTCAGATATTGAGTTTTCTTTCATGCTCTGCTACCATTTTGCACCGTAAGGTATTCTCTGTCGAAAGTTGTATCCTACAGTGAATTGTGCGTCTGTAGCTTGTAGGTGGGTTGAGCCGTAGAATGGTGAAAACAGCTCATGGTTTATCACACATCTCTTTCACAATGAGAGCACGAAGACTCCACATATGATGGTAGTATGCAGAAATCTGTTTATTGTCAGTTTTCTCAACAAAGTCTGTTACACAATTCAGATGCTGTTTAACGTCACTTAATTTCACTTTTGACTTTCCAAAATCCACATCCTCAGCCTCAGATTTGCTACTACTGCCCCTTGCATTGCTTATACTTTCCACAGTTTCTTTGTCAGTCATGATGTGATAGCCTGGATCATCTCCGCCAAGCCAGCCTTTGATGTCGTCTACTATGACAGCTTTCTCGCCACCCGCAACAGTGCTTGGTGAAAGTCATTCAATTTAATTGCATTGGTGTCTAATTCACGCTGTCATTATATAAAAGTTTCTTCCACGCATTAGTCAATGTAGACTTTGAAATGCTGTTTACTGCACTTATAAAACTGAAAATCATGGATCTGAAATCCTACAATTTTATATTCTGGGGTGTTTTTTCTGCCCGTTTATCTTCACTGTCCACAGGCTCCTCAGCTTCGAAAACTCAGACAGGAATTTCTTTCTGTACAACCATTTTGCAGTGTAGATAATGTCTTGGTCCAGCAGCTGTATCAAGGAAGTTGTGTTAGATGGCAGGAACACACATTTGATCTTACCATTGGCATTACACAGTTTCTTTGCATCTGGTTGCACAGCTGCATTATTTAATAGGATTATGGCTTTCACATCAGTTTGGTTTTTATTTTCTTGGTACCTTTTTATTGCAGGTACAGTGTGGTTGCTAAATCAATCATGGGTGATGTCTGCCGTAAACCATTTTTTGAATTGTACAAGTAGTAACGCACAGAAAATGTGGACATTACATTCTTAATAGCCCTCGGTTGTTTAATTTTACCTATGACAACTGGCTTTAACATATAGCTTCCATCTGCATTGGCACATAATAACACAGAACTGCATTCCTTGCAAATTTTTCGTCCCGGCATATTTTTTAAGTATTTGGAGGCTTGCATGTTCTCGGGCAAGGCACACCAAAATAGACCTGTCTTGTTGGCGTTATACACTTGAGGCAAATCTAACTTTTCTTCTTGAATAATAGATTTTAGTTTTTTTCTAAATGGGTCAGCAGCTGACATATCAGCACTTAAGCTCTCTCCACACATTCTTATGTTCAATATGTTATGACCAGGGTTATGAAGTTCATGCCCTAAAAAAAATTGAATATGCATGCAAATATGCCCTTAAAATGTGCTAAATATGCACTAAAACATGCATTAAAACGTAAAAATTAGGCATTGTACCTATGCAAACTTACTATATTATTACTGAGAAGTAGATGCTTTTTCCTCCACATCCAAAACAAGGGATTAATTACAATTTACCATCATTGTGTGATGGATACTTCCCATGGAAAATCTTCTCCTGTTGTTTCTTAAGATGCTTTTGTATCTTGAAAAAGTCTTTTCCACATCACATGATGATATTGGCAAGTACTTAAAAGCTGATTTTGTTACACAGAAAGGGACAAATGTTCATGATGACCCATAGATTTACCTTCGAGAATGTCTCAAATTTTGAAGATTTGTGTCTATCCAGGGTTTTTTGAAAGAATAGAATTAAGCTTGTCTTTAAATTTCTGCCCTACACCACCTGCAATAGACTTTAAATCAGATAAGGTAGTATCAAATAATCTAATGGCTTACTTATGGGAAAGATTCTGTTTCCAATGTTTTAATGTCTGTGGGAAGAGTAAAAAAATGTGCTAATATAAAGGACAGGTTTCCTCTGAGTTCTTCATATGAGAGAATATTTTTTGCTATTTCAATTGACACAGCATCACTTGCCTCTAACTTGTTGAACTGACTATAAGTGTTTAGCATAATACAATGTAGCTGTAATCCAACTCCCCCAATGCATTAACACAGGTGTAGGTAGTAATGGAGTATTAGGCGTTTTTGTTTTGAACTGCTCAACCCTATATGTAGATTTCAGATTTTTTTTTTTTTTTAGTAATAAAGACTAGCTTGTCCAATTTAGGAAAATATAGTCCAATCATTTCCGCAATTCAATGTAAAGCATAAATGAGACAAGTTAATTGAATGCTATTAGGAAAAATTTCTTTTAGTATATTCCCTGATTTGATCATATGACTTGCTGCATCAGTTAAAAACAAAAGTATATGGTCATATTTAATACCACTAGACCTTGCCAATTTCATTGAATCAATCACCAATTGAGTCACTGATGCACAGTATGGTCTAAGTGACAGCAATTTAAGAGGTATGGTACATCCGGTTTGTATTGATTTAAAATACCTACTACAATATTTGCAATGAAACATCAGTAGTCTCATCTACTAACACCCAAACTCATTTGCTAATTGACTTTGCAATTTAGACATTACATTATTGTAACAATGAGTGATGTATGCTTTACATAGAGTACTCTGATCAGGCTCATGTTGCTTGGTATATTTATCTACAAAGCTGGATTTATCTAAACTGGATTGTTTATTTTCCACAATGGAATGTCATCTGCTAGGAATGCTTCAGAAAGACCACAAGAAAATTGAGTAAGTTTGTTGCCGTACCAATAGACTTCACTTCTGTCATGCTTTTTTGCTAGGAGTTATTAATATGCTGGACAATCTGAAACCATTTTTCACTCCCAGTAGTCTTCTCACATTCCTTGCGATATATTACTTTACCGTCTGTACTTATAACTTCACTAGAAAATTCACTCTCTAAACTTTTACACCTACTTGCAACACTTTGTTTAGTTTTCGGCATATTAGATTTGCTCCCTCACTGGCTATGGCTAACAGAAACACTGATATTTTTCTTGTGAAACTTGCCTTGCAGTCAGGTGGGAAACTCCCTAAGTCAGCTGACCTGTGTGCGTCTTTCAGCTTGTTGCGCATTTGTAATTCACATGATCAACTGATCTGAGTCACTGACTTAAAAGGTGATGTAATCTTTCATTCAGTCAAAAATAGAAGAGAATCAAAAATGTGTTAAAATATGTCTGAATAAACACAAACTTACTGAAATATGACATAATAATTTATAAAGGCACAAATATGCATGTATATGCACAATAAAAATCTGTCAGAACACTGCAAAAGTTGTGAAACCTATAGATAGTATACCAGCATATCAATAGCAATATAAAAAAAAGAACATGCAAATGCATCAAGTGGTTATGATGCTTGTGGAAACTATATCAGCAGACTAACCTAGCCAAAAATCCATTGATACCAAGTTGTTTTGCAAGATGTTCGGCAGCAGCTTGAATTTCAACATCTCTCACTGCAATTCTGCTTGCAGGAAATTGTTCCTATCACTTGTAGGTCATGTCTTCTAACTTTTTTTCAGCTGGCTACTGCATTCATTTAACCTGACAATTTTCCTCATTTACATCACATTTAATAAAAAATGATACTAGTTCACCCTTTTTCTTTCTTATGTCTGAAACTGTTTTGTGATTCCATATTCTGCACATACACATGCAACAGTGGCACTTTTTTCTAGGCTTTCAATAATTTTTAGTTTCTTGTGCATTGTAAGCGATTTATGCTTACGTTTCCCCAATGATATTGTAGATTTACTAAACGACATTATACACTCGATTTGTTTCTTTAGCTTAATGACTGAGAGAGGCAAGTGTAAAACTAACCCTTATGACAAGAGAACTATCGCAGTTACAGCAAGGGTGTCGGAAGGAGGGCAGCCTAATGTGCTATTGCCACCAATATATTCCTGGTATTCCTAAGAAATTCCTATTGTACAGTGTGCAAAAATAAAATGGACAATTTCCTTAAGTTTGTCTTAGTGCAGTACTATAATTTAAGTTAGCAATTCACAGATTCAGGATTTGTTTTTTAAGGTGCTTGTCCGGATTAAGCTAAATTTGGTTTAAAGGGGTCCAGATTAATGAGGTTTTACTGTATTTCATTACCGTTGGATAGCAATAATAAGGCTGTTTTTAAGTATAGACAAAAACATTACTAAGAAGATGCCAATTTTGTGTTAAGAACATAATTAAAATGGATATGAAGAATGTATGGGGTAGATCAGGGGAAGATACCAAACGAGGTTTGGAGAATCAAAAGTTAGGTTAAAATTGGACTCTCAGGCTTGGCAGTAAACTAGTGTTCACTGAAGACCTCTTCTATATAAAGGCCAGCTAGCATTACCCTAACATTAGTAATTATGTGTGTGTTGAATTTTTTTTAGAAACAGTGTAACTTAGGCATCACACTCTGATGCTCAGGGTGAGATGGTAGTTATATTGGAAGGTAGATTCAAGTACCAGTTTTGTGCATTTATGGTACAATTTAGCTTAAGATATAATCCAAAAAATAAATTTAATATAATTATAAATAGCAAACCATAAAATAAACATATAAGTTTATATAAAAACAAATGAAGTCTTTGCTTCCACATGAAAGCAGGGTTATTTTTCATAGTTATTGCACATATTTTCTTTTTCTTGCTTGTGCATTTATGGTACAATTTGGCTAAAATGTAATTCAAAAAGCAAATTTAATGGGATTATAAAGAATAAAACCTGCAATAAACATATAAATGTACATAAAAGTAAACAAAGAATGATTTTGCTTCCGTGAAGCCACAGTTCTTTGGCATGGTTATTGTGCACATTTTTCTTCCTTTGTGCAGGTGTCATGCAAACATGTTTGGTGAAAAACCAAAGTTGGTATCTAAAGTTTCATGTCTTAAGGGTGTGACACGAAGATTTTGAAGAAAATTCCTCAACCCTAAACTACCCCTTCCATGAAAAATGTTTCGAAAATCTTGAGTTTTTCAAAAATGGCTCTAACAATTTTGATTAAAATGCCATAAGTTTGAGATATTTTTATGGCAAATGAAATATATGTTTTTAAATTTTCTGGCTATAGCCTATGTAGTCTTGTTTACTCTGGATGACTTTTGCACAACTGGTAAACCTTAAGAGATAGACGAAATCTTACTGTACAAAAAATTTAGATCTTTCTAAAACACACAATTTATGTCCAAATAAATTTCTTTGTAGTGTGAACCATTTCAGAAATATTCCTGTTTATTTGTATGAGTTTTGGAATACTTAAACTTTTGCCAAGTGAACATCATTATTCATTTTTTTTTATATCTTAGCCGTGCAAAGAGAATGGAATCTCAATGCTTTAAAAGATTTGACTATTGCTCAAAGCTTACTGTATTGCCCAAATATGTTTTTTTTTTTTTTTTTTGTAGTGTGAACCATTTCAGAGATATTCCTTGTTGTTTGTGTGACTTTTGGAACTTTCGTCAAACGGAAGATCATTATTCATTTTTTTATATCTTAGCCATGCAAAGAGAACGGAATCTCAAAGCTTTAAAAGATTTGACTATTGTTCAAAGCCTACTGTATTCTCATATTCCCCTTGAACCTACAAGGAAATAAGCAGTAAGATAATTTCTACAAATGTTTATCTCAATTAACACAAAGAAGATACAGGAATAAGAGTTTGTAAGAATGGCTAGTACAAGAGTAGAGAAAGTTATGTGGGTGCAACACATCAGATTTTTATCATAGTAATACAAAGCACACTCAACACAATAGTCACTGTCTTTGTCTGATCTAGTTGATTTTCTAATCCTAGATTGACCTGAATGGATTTCTTGCCTTTAATTAACTTTCGTTGAACTCTTGGATTTTCTATTTAATGTTGTTCTGTGAGAACTGCAGCTGTTTGTATCTTCACTATCATAGTAATAGATGCAAGATAGGCACAGGAGTAATTTTTGCAAAGATGTTTGTTCCTGGCATCGCTCATTCTGAATCACTGCTTCAAGACTGCAGTTGCCTTTCTCTCGAGGAGGAGCTTGAGCACATCTGCTGTTTTTAGGTTGACTTAATTTCTGTCTGACTCAAAAGTAGCAACCATGTTAGAAATATAAAGTGCCTAGTCTGACAGTTTCTCAGTGTTGTACACGTACAAGCCACAAGTTTCAAACCCATATTGAGCACTAGATGGTAGTGCAGCTTTCTTCCATGCTTTAGTTAGGAAGATTGGGTACTATGCTCTTGAAACTTTATGCCTGGGATGCAAAAATGTCCAGTTGTGCATAACTCTATAAAGAGATTGTTTCATTAACTTGAAAACACTCCTAACAAGAGGCCAAAAGTAGTGTGTTGAATACTGAGGTAAAGAAGTCATGATAACTCATTTTCTGTAGCAAGATCTAGCATATCTGAATCACTAGAGTGTAAGGTGTGGTCATCAAGAAAACAAGGCTACTTTTCCTAGTTGTTTTCTAGGAATAAAATGGTCTTTCATGCATGTCATGAATGTATCAGAGTTGACATGTTCTGATTCCTCTTTCATAAATACAGTGAACCATTCAGAAGTCCATCCTCCCATTCAGGTTCCTTTCTTTTAACTTTAAGGATGCATGCAAGAGGAATGATGTCTGGTCTAGGATTCATTTGAAAATCAGTTTCATCCATGTTGTATATATGTCAGGCTTATCCAGTAAAGCATATGCTATTAATACATCCAGAACTAAGGGAAAAGTATGCTGCAATTGCTTTCCTATACTTTGCCATAGCCCTGTCAATAGAAAGAGCTTGCAGCTTTTTTGGAGCTAAAGTTGAATAACATT
This sequence comes from Tenodera sinensis, assembly GCA_030765045.1. Classification (NCBI taxonomy): domain Eukaryota; kingdom Metazoa; phylum Arthropoda; class Insecta; order Mantodea; family Mantidae; genus Tenodera; species Tenodera sinensis. The sequence goes on from CM060964.1 coordinate 109,528,318, forward strand.
TCTTATCACCATTCTTTAATAGACATTGTTTTAGTGTTCTGTATTGGATGCCATAATGTTGGGAAGCTCTATAACAATTAATTCATCTCATTACTCCTTACATGCTCCTTGGCCATTTGTAGGGATTCTTCAGTTTACTAATCCTTTAGGACATATGTTCATGGAATTTTCCTACAAAAAGAAGCTTTCCATAAACGGCAAATGAAATTTGGCAACTTGCCCCATGAAAGCAGTGGCATCTCTCCTGAGGATTGGGGTGAGATGCCACATTACTTGACTGGCACAATGTGGCCACTGTAGAGCAACTGTACTTGCAGGGCTTTAGTTGGGCCAGTACTCATCAGTACTTGTACCAGTAGTTACAGAATTGTCTGAAATAAGCACTAGAAGTTCTGAAACATGCAGTGCACATTGCTCTTTCAAGACCATCAGTGCTTATTTGTTTGGGCAAAACTCTAATAATTTACTGATCAGAAAATAATTTTATAACACCTAATGCAGGAGAAACAAAATTATTGAAGAAATATTTGTTTTTGCCACATGCTGTGTGTAAAAGAGTCAAAAGAAAAAATAATGAGTTAATTTTATCCACCTGAGTTAACAATTATTGTTGACCACTTGGACAAACCAAGTTAAATGTAAAATTTTATGTTGAAGAATATTTAAAATAATGTCTCATATATTTGTCATGTAACAGTGCCTCAGCAATAATAGACACAGTTATATGGGGGCAACTTAAACAGTTTTTTACGTCTATCATAATCTGGGATTGCTGTAACCACAGACAAGCCTTGTTGTGAATTATTCCATGTGATAAATTACTTTCAGGCATTCTTAGAAAACTTATTATCCATATCATCAATCTCCAAAGAAATAAAGAACACCTACCTGAAGTTTTAGGTCAACTTATTGATATAACTGGATCTCCTGTTTCTGAATTTGATCCAATGCCATATTGTGTGACATTCTGGCTCTCAATTGGGATGTGATCACCCAAAGGAATCTTCTGTCATAAAAGAAAAGTGAGTGTGGATAACATCCATTCAAGCCAGCCTACAGTTGCCGCAATTGAAATCTTTACATAGTTAGTGCAAGGAAAATCTTTACGTAGACAATGTGCTCAGTTTGTTCTTATCCTGCCACTATACAAAGGAGCAGGCGAAGCTGCAAATCATGTGATTCTTGAGTGCACAGTAGCAGCTTGCTTCTATTAGCAGGCCAGGTCTCAGTCAGTCTCTGGTATTTGTACAGGGTGTTTTGTTTCCAGTTTGTCATCATAATTAAATTTTTAACCTGAGTGCTATTTTTAAAGTTGTGTATTTCTCATTATAATACAAATAATGGGATGCAAGAAGCTCACTTCTGAGGAGAAGACTCGTGCTTTAACTCTATTGGAAGTAGGTACCTCTGTGATTCGTGTAGCTGCCGATCTAAAGGTTTCAAGATGAGCTATTTATGACCTAACAACAGCAGCAGCATCTTTTCCACCTGGCAACACACCAAGACAAAAAATCGGCTCAGGTGGTAAAAGAAAGACTTCAACAAGAACTGGTGGCCTGCTAAAATGTGAAGTGATGGCTGATCCATGGATTACAGTGGCAGGTTTAAAGAAAAAACACCCAGACCTTCTCAACAATGTTGCAATAAGGACCATTCAGTATCGACTTCAAAAACTTAGGTTCACCAAGTCGGTGTGCAGCCAAGAAGCCTCTTCTGACTGAAGCTATGAAGAAGAAAAGGATAAATTTTTGCAAGACATATCAGCACTGGACATCAGAGGACTGGCGTAAAGTAATGTTTTCTGATGAAAGCACTTTCAAACTGGTCAGAGGAAAGTCCAAAATGGTGAGGAGGCCAAAAAATGTGTCACGATATGATCCAAAATTTATTGTCAAAACTGTTAAACATCCAGAAAGTGTGATGGTATGGGGTGCTTTTAGTGGCAATTATGGTAGAGGTGGCTTTTACTTTCTTCCAAAGAATATCACAATGAAGGGAAGTAACTATTTAGAAGTGTTACAACAGCATTTGTTCACATTTTGGCCGATTCACCAGTGTCAGTACTTCATGCATGATGATGCTCCTGCATATAGGACAAAGATGGTTCAAAAGTTCCTGAAATATAATAATATACCTGTACTTGAATGGCCTGGTAACTCCCCTGACCTGAATCCGATATAAAATGCTTGGAATCAAATGAAAAATAAAATAGAAGAGCTGCAACCATCAAGTATTAAGGAGCTACAGGAAGTGTTGAAGAAGTTGTGGGTGGAAATGGACAAAAAATATTTTGAATATCTAGCAGACTCAATGCCTAGAAGACTCCTGAAAGTGATAAAAGTTAAGGAAAATATGACCAAGTACTAATTGTTGTTGTTAGCTAATGCTGGATTTCTGACAATGAAGTCATTAATCCTCTTGCTCTCCAATATTTTTCACTGATGGATGGGGTGTTAGAAATGGCCGAGCATATTTGAAGGTGGTCTCGGTCCATTTCCTTTTGCAGATCACAGAGGACAGAGTGGTGAAGAATATATCCCAATTCTGTTTAAATATGAAGAGACTTAGCAGTAATAGTAACCGCTTTTTAGAGAGCACCATACAACAATGGTACAGGTTGATGTTGAGATCTGTTGCTACCTAATAAAATTGCTCCCCCCTAATAGGCACCTTCCCCTGATCCACTCTAAACAATTTACAAAATACTGTAAAAAGAAGCTTGATTGTGGTGTATTTCAAAGCTTGATCAAACCAAATTTAAGTCATTCTCTCTGATCATATAGAGTAGGAGGAGGTTGTACAGTGGTGATATAAATGTACTTGCCTGAATGTGATTGATTCTGATTATAGTAGTTAATTGCACCGACGGTTTTTCATGCTGGCAAACAGAAGTATTGGTAATGCCCCACTCCTATGATGAAGTTCTGGCCTTTCATAAATAATTAAAAGCTCTGATTTTAGTTTGTTACTGCTTAGCATGGGGTGTCATTACAGCCAAGCCTAGAATATGCTCTGGAAAATTTCTTAAAAATTCTTCAAAATTTTCTGCGACTAAGAGCTTACAAACATCAAGATGAGATATTGACTGAAACCGGCATTTCATCTCTATTGTGATGTGATTGCACACCTCTTTAACATCAATGATTTTGTTGCAATCCCTTCACTTCCGCTTAAGCCCATGTTGATCTTCGTCAGTAGAGGCAGTATCCAGATTCTTGCGTAGTCCATCGATCATCTACACAGGATGGAGAAAAATGCTCTTGCTGGTTTGTTTTGCAAAGCAGGTTTCTCCATTAAGAGATTTAACTGATGGGCATAACTGTACATAATGTGCTAGAGGATAATGTTCTCTTATTTTAGATCGTACACCATCTGTTTTTCCCATGACAGCAGCACCATCAAATGTTTGGTGTTGACTGTTTAACTCTGTAAGCAGAATTTCTTTCTTTACTTGATTGCCTTCCCCTTATGTAGGACTTACAAGCCTGTGCCTAGGGTCAGATGCCTGTCAGCAGAGGAATCTGTGGACCGGACAGAGTGAAGAACTGGAAGCGGGTGGTCAGCCAAGCACCAGGTATTATAGTGAGGAAGAGGATGATGTGAAATGCAAGCAAAATCAATGATTGGAAAGGTGATAATGGAGCAATTGGTGGAATGAGTGGCAAGGGAAACTGGAGAACCCAGAGAAAACCGCCCTGATGCCACCACGAATACCACGTAGTGGTCCCTGGGATCAAACCCAGGCCGCTGTAAGCAGATACTTGCATAATTCTATGGCAGTCTGCCCACTAGGCTAAAAAGAGCCCAAACCTTTCATAGGTATCACTGTTTATCTCATATAGATACACGAGAACTAATTGCTGATGCTCTGACATATCTGCAGTCTCATCTGCCATTAAGGCTACAGATCTTGTCTCATTCAGTTCTTTTATTTTGTTGTGGTAGATGTCCAGTATACATTGCAACAGTTCATTTTGTTATTTTTGACGTTCCACTTGGCAACAGTACTTGTCTCCATGTGATTGTTTATAGCACTGTTGACACTAGCTAGTAAGTTAATGAGTTCTAAAAGTATTCCAGAATTTTCAGATTCTTTTGTCTCATCGTGTCCCCTTAATATCAATTCAAATGCACCACACAGCTTAATGTAGTCTATTTTTTTCGATAAAATATGCCCATTTCTTTCTATTTCCTCCTTCTTTAGTTTAAGAGACTCACTATATGCAGAACTGAGCTGTACAACAATGTTTACTGCACCAAGAGTAGTGAGATGTTGAATGTTACTCAAGTGTTTCCTACTGGATATATGCTTATTTGCATATTCATTTAAATGACCTAGGTCCTTTATGCCACTTGTTGACTAGGAATCATTACTTCCAAACAACAGGCAAGGAAAGTAGAAAAGAGCATTTCAAATTTCACTACTGCATACCCATGAATATTTCGCAAAAATGTCACTATGAAATCATCTTATGTAAGTACCAGTAACTTTCCTTTCATTGACTGTTTGAGCAATGCTAATATCAGGAGTAGGTCTTCCAAGTATTTTAACGTCAATTTTTTCTTCAAAAGATTGAGTAGAGAATGGATTCCTTAACAGAGTGTCTGCTCAATTCATTTCCACGGGTGCTTGAGAGGAGAATAACACACTACAAATGTGTAAGAAAGCTGATTAGCAGAAAATGCCTCACTGACTGCAACATGGTACAGTGCTGTGAAGGCTGAGTAGGCAGGGAAAGGGAGAGGAGGGACGAACCTGTAACATTGCTATCTTCTGTGCTGCTGTGGACAATGCATGCTGCGTCTGTCCAGCACACTATAACTCATATTATGCATTATCAAAGCTGGTTTATAACTAAAGTGTTGTAAAACGTTTAAAGTTGGTTATTTCTGAAACTGTTTAGCGTGCTGCAGCACAGTAGCACATACAGAGGAACCGCTACTGGTTTGTCATCAAAAGATATTGGCTATGTGAAACCACCAAGCGGGTTCCCCTGCTATACCAGTACCTAAGTGCATATCATATAATTGCTTCATATGTGTATTAAGGTTACTGTAAATACTGTATACTTTAAAGTACCATTTTAGTTTGTTCCAGGTTATACTGTTCTCCAAGTTACAGTTCACCAATTTTGCAGTATCACTTTGATTATTTTGATGTTCTTTTTCAGTGCATAGGGCAGATTGAAGAAGTCATCAATAGATTCCACCACATACTTATTGCACCAATGGCTCCTCCTATGATACTGGAGCAATACCAGTCACTAGTAAAGAGATTCTGCAGGTATAATCTGCCCAGTCTAGTGGCTGCTCAACTACACAATATCAGTGTTGAGGTAAGCAACAAAGGCATAAGTTTATAAGCATTATAACATTCCTAGCACTTCAGTTCCAGTAAAATAACTAGTATAGCAAGGCAATGCTATCAGTGTAGGTATATAAATGCATATACTCAAGAGTAATTTGTTTACAGCATGTATCTGCACTGCTTGGCAAAGCGACAAGGCATATTGATCTTGGCTGCTGAGAGCTATAATCACTTCTTATCTTGTTTATTACAACAGGAAAATAATAGTAACTTGGAGCATAGTCAGTGATAAAACACAAATAGATGATCTCTCGTGCCTGCTGATATATGAGAAGTTGCTGTCCTGAAGATATGATTACATCTGAACAGAATGTACAAATGCTGTCTCACCGTGTTTGTATGATAAGCTCACATAAACAGCTGAGCAGTTTCACATTCTTTCCGATACGTCTCATAGCTTTGCCAATTAGTAATTTATATTTATTAACCCCCAATTGGTTGTATGCTATGTTAACAACACCAGTCATATAATATAGATACATACATCTACCATAGTTTATTGCATGCTAATCTTATACTCAATCTTGGATATTAGTAATATTTATACAGGTTATTGACAACAAACCAAGTCATTCAGTGCATATTTTTCTAGAAATATCTACTTACTGTACCCACTAATTCTAATTACAGACTCTTTACTTTTTAAATGGGTGGGGGAGGAGCTGCAAGTGGTAAGGAAATGTGATTATTTAGGGGTGAGATTGAGATTGAGATGGAACAATAACAAGATGATTGCTTTATCTAAGGGAAAACTAGTGATGAATGCTTTAAGATCATGTCTACAAAAGATACCAGAAATACAAACCAAGTGGCTGGAAAGGATACATACGATGGTGGTGGAAGCAAAAATGGCCTATGGAGAAGTGAGGAGACATGGGATGAGCTGGATAAAATAAATAGGTTATTTTGTAAACAGGTACTGGGTTTACCCATTTCAGCACCAACTGGTGCAGCAGTGATGGAAATGGGAAGGGTGGGTAGTAAGGGAATGATTGTGGAAAGTATAATATTGCTATAGAATGAGATCAATGCAAGAGCAGAATATTTTGAGGCTGTGGAAAGAACCCCTAATGGGATAAACTGGGCTCAGGGATTGAAGAGAATTCTACAGGAAATTGGAATGGGGAATATATGGGAAGAGAGAGAGGGATGAGCTAGAGGTTTCTGGAAAGAAGTAATAAGGAAAAGGGTAGAGAATATAGGAAGACAGGACCTATTTCAAAGTCTTAGAGCAAAGAAAAGTTTAGTAATATATAGTCAACTAAAGGAGGAGTAAGGCTGAGTGGATGTTGGGTGGGAAGGGAAGGTTGGGCATGGGCCAGATGAAGCACACATAGATTAACCCTTTCACTGCTGGAGTATTAACAAGCTCACAGACCCTTCTTGCTGAGTTATTTTACCTAAATATCAATTAGTATATTGTTTAAAATATCATGTAGAATTTACATAAAATATCCTGAAATACTCACCAAAGTTGTTGCAGATGACTGCTGATGAAACATAATTTAATAATAAAAGGTTTTAAAATAGGAAAAAATACTACACACAACACATTTTACAAAGGGTTGTCCATGGACCAAAAAAGAAAGCTGCTATATAGTGCTCTAAATTTTGAGATCCTAATTTTTTAAGCTACACTTTGCCAAAATTTGAATGAACAGAAATTAACAATTCAGGAGTATACAAAATTTGAATTATTTAAAATTCTTTCTATGAGTATGAAGCAGATATGGCTATAAGTTATACACAGTAAGAAATTGCGACCTCTGCACAAGATGTTCAAAATCTGTTTTGTGTATTGTAAATTTTGAAACAGGGGTGTAAACATAAGCTTATGTTGCATCTGGCACATATGTACTAGTGTGGTGTTGGAGCATAACACCTTCTGGTAGGCCTTTTTTTATTGGTGTCAATGGTATTAGTAAAATAAGATGTCTTTCAGTCAGTCTTATAGGTTGGTCAGCAGATAAAAGCCTCCCAGGTTTAGTAGTTAGTCTTGGTATATGGAATTCTTGAAATAGTTCTGTAATTAGACTAAGTTGAAAATCAGTCAAAGTGATATTCTTACCAGTTTTGAAGTTGTATAGTGATGGTGCATTTAAAAGTGTGATGTCTAACAGATGAAAAAAGAACTTCCTATATCACTTCAATGTTTTCCTTACACACTCAAGAGTCCGTCTGTGTGACTCGGTTGGTTAGACGCTGATCTGCTGATTCCAAGGTTGTAGGTTCAAATCCAACCCAGACTGATGTTCTTTTTAGTGTGCTTAAAAATGACAGCTCCATGTCAGTAGATTTACTGGCATGTAAAAGAACTCCTGTAGGACAAAATTGCAGCACACCAGTGATGCTGATATGATCCTGGAATTGACAGCATCATTAAAAAAAAAATGTGTAGACACTCGAGGGAGCCTGTCATATCTAACCTGTCCACAGCACCCATATTCTTGTTGTAGTCCATAACACAGGTTTCATTATTTGCATGCTTGCCTTTTTGTCAACTTTGCCTGTTCGTCTCATTGAGTCTGTGTAGAAAGTAGTTAGTATACACACCTCTCGTCTGTTCAACCACTAACATATTGTCTGTATGTGCAGATTCTAACTGTCCCTTGTCTAATTTTGCTGTGAATCTTGGTATTCTTTTCTGTTCCTTCTAACAGTGCCACAAGTATTTGTTCCATGTGCATGTAGACAGTTATAAAGAAGAGGACTGGAATACCAATTGTCTAATCACAAGTTGTGTCCTTTATGTAGGTATGAATGAATAAATATTTATTTCTCATCTCTCACAATTACATAATACAATTTATTCCCCTCTCTTGGAGTTACTTACCTCCCCTTATAATTAACATTTCATTTTATATATAATATGAGGTCATTTTGCTCACAAAAATCAATAAGTTTCCTTCCATTAATATTTGTAACCTTATCTTTGCTAAGCCTATTCTCTATTTCATATTCCTTATCATGCCCCTCATTTGGGTTGCTGAGCCTAACCTGTTGTTCTCCTACCCTAACATTAAGATCTCCAACAATAAAATTATTGTTCCCAATTCATCGTATTCAGGTGCATTATAACTAATAATAAAACAAATATAATCACTTTTGCCTAAATTCCACCTAGAGAGAGCCCTGATTTCTACCACAATTCTTTTACCTTAAAACCCAGGTATTTCTACACTGTACTCATTTTCCAACCATGTTTTCACTTTCACCTCAAACAGGACCTCACTGTCCCAACTCACTGTCTATAACTCAAATTTCTATCTAAGCCTTTTACCCTAAAGTTAAGCTGACCTAAGTTTGCCTGCCTTCTTGTACACTCACTTCCACAATACTACCTGATGGCGTTGAAATCATGCTTAAGTCATCTTGTCTCCTCATGTCCAAATCAGCTGTTGCACCCAAGGCATCTCTCTGAGAATCTTTAATCAGCTGTGTGATGGCTGCAAAGTAATTTTCGGTGACATCACTGATGGCCCATTTTCCACCTCATTCCTCCGCTGATCTGAAGGTGACACTCACTTTGTCTTTGATTCTCTCTGCTGCTGATTAAGTTGTTCAGCCACACGTGGTAGTTGGGATCTTTCCAATGCTGTGTAATGCTGACAAAGTTCCTGTTTTACTCCATCGATCCATAGGTTGGCTCCATTTACAAATAGCTTTTCTTCTTCTTCCCTTGCTTTCATCATTTCCCTTATTGCAGTTACTTTCAGTTCTCTTTGCTTCTTACCCAAATTTTGTTCAATAAATATTTTTGTACCCTTTAGCTGCTTGCTGTTTCTCAACACTTCCATTTAAATTTCATTGTAGTCATATTGACAATTTGTCTTGGTCTCTGTCCTCTTCTTACAATCCTAAAACAGTTCACAATCTCCCATCTTATAATACTCAGCTTTAATTTCTCTTGGAAAAGATCCTTGACTTCCTGCCAAACTCTTTTATCTTTTGCCTCATCTATTCCAAAAATAATTAGTTTTAGCTTTCTGCTTCTTTCTTCTCAGTTTTCTAGTTGAGTTAGCCTCCTTTTATGGTCTTTTACCTCTTCCTTTACTTCTGCTCCAAATTGTCTTATTAATGCTTTGGTCTGTTCAAACTTATCATCAATATTCTTATCTATTCCACTTTCCAAGTTTATGCACCTAGCTTGTAGTGAGGGTTTGTACCACAGCCCTGACACCCCAAGGTCACGGTCGTCAACAATTTCTGTGGTGTTGCCAGTGTACACAATGAAATGCAGAATATAACCAATCTTACAATCACATAAAACAAACACTTTTATACCAAACCTATGTCTTTTAGAGGGGATGTATTGTTTGAACGAAAGGTAACCTTTGAACAGCATAAGGTTTTCGTTAATGCAGAGATTTTGAAATGGTGTGAATAACTCACTGAAAGTACATATAAAAAGTTCAATAATAGGTCTCAATTTATGCAGTCTGTCTCCATAATCCTGTGTTTTGTTGTCATTGAAGTATAAAAGTCTTAGAAGTAAAATATATTGATCCCTGGATATGTAGTCTGAAAATTACGGAGTGGCAATAATGGATTTTTTGGTCCAATATTCTGCTATTGTGTGTTTCTTCACTCTGGTCATAAGCAATATCAAGCCATAGAAGATGTGTAATTCTTCAGAAAAAGTGTCTGTCCAAGTCTGTAGATGGGAATGCGGGCTTGGTGGTAACTTCTCACACAAGAAAGTAAGATATTTATTGCTCTTGTTTGCAATATGATGCATAATATGCAATGGAAAGAATAATTTGAAAATATCATCAGCCATTGTGAAATTTTCATTCAAATCTGCTTGCATACCTGAATTATGATCATCAAATGTGAATTACTGTCCTGAATGTACCCTGTTGCCACTGGAAAGAAGAATCAGTACATCTTATTCTAGCATGTTGCATGGGTTCCAATTCTACATAAATGTCGTCACTTTCACTATTTCTAACATTATCTTCATTACAACTTTCACTTTCACTGACATCAAACTCAAAATCTGATAAATCAGATGAAAATGCTTCAAATTCCGCCAGTAAATCCACCTCTTGCATGACATGCGACTGCTTGCTGAGAGAGTACATGATTTTGTACAGCCATGAATCCCCAAGTCACGTGACAGGCTCCTGCATTGTGCATATGTCAGCCAGAAAGTTACTGTGCAGAACTTTAGATTTCATGCTACAGAGAGCAGCAGACAGCAGAGAAAGTCTTTCAGCTTGAAGAAATACAACCCCAATAGATGGCAGAGCAACACTGTTTAGAGAGTGCAACACGTAGTAATTTTCCTTTTTTGTGTACATGAGTTGTTCTATCAACTTCTATGTATCACCAATGCTACATCACATATAAGGAGAGCACTAATTAGCACTGTCAGACCTGTTCCAACATCCACAGTGAAAGGGTTAAGAGGAGTCAGAAAGGAAGTGGGCTTGGATATATGCCATTTATGTGGGGAATGGGTTAATCACTTTCATTGTGAAGAAACAAGGTTGCGGAGGGAACAATTTATCCCAAGGAAATGGGAGAGGAATAATAAAGAGGTTATGAAGATTAAGACAAGGAAGTTAAAGAAGGAAGAGGGTATAAAGTTATTAAATAAATTTATGGCAAGAATAACAGAGAAATGGTATAGGAAACTAAACAGAAATAACGTGGACCAGAGCAGGCCCAACCATACATAAATAACCATGGAGTTAAAATATATGGTGAACCAATGAATAAAATAACAACTCAAACAATGTAGGAAAAATATTGTAATATTGAATGTAAGGTTTGATTATAAATATATATTTATGTATATTTCTAGTAGGTTAAGGAAATAGCTGCTGGTTTCCAGTAGCTAAGATGTGTAAATTCTAGCTGGTTTCCAGTTGGAGCAGCTTGTGGCTTCCAGTAGCCGAGATAATGGTAGAAAATATTATAAGATTTAATTATACTAGTATTATTTTACATTGATTTTAGTAAGTTAAATTGTATTGTTTTTTAGCACAAATTCATTCATTCATACTTCTTAAAAGAAGGGCACTGAAAGGCTTGATGATATAGACTAAAAAACTACTTGGACTTAAATATCACACAGTTGTGTAAAAACTAATTCATTATTTAAGAGGTTGTATCAGAACCCAGGAAAAAGTACGAATCAGCTGGGGAATTTAATGTCGTACTGGCAAGTTGACCACGGTAGCTTAGTGGTTAAAGCAGCCACTCGATAAGTGGAAAATCCGTGGTTCAAATCCCGGCTATGGCATTGAATTTTTCAGTTTCTGATTCAACCTCTTAAACATTGCCTACACACGGCTGTTGTGTTTAAAAACAGCAGCAGTAAGCTTGTTGGCATAAATAAATAATAATTCATTATCTGTTTCTGGCTAGAGAAATGAATTCTTATAAAACCGAACAAGAAAGACTTCAGAATGTTTAGCAAGCATATGTAACAGAATCTGAAAATGAAATAGAAAACTGTGGTACTTTCTTGTCATATGAAAATGATTTAGGTAGGTACTTATAGAATGAAAAATGCACTAATAACGCAGACATTATAATCTAAGATGATGATTAAATTGGTCAAGTTGTTTAAACTTTTTGCAATAATATAAATGGATTAATATGTTTCAGCACAAAAATTGACTTAAAAGAACAAGTAGTAAAGAAAATTATGAAGTTCAAAGTATAACTTATAAATGTACATATTCAAGTCACATAATGTAACAATATATATAATTAGTGCTATAAGTGGCAAAAGAGGTGTGCTTTCATTAAAGAGGAATTTGTGAAGTATTTTATGGAGAGATAAGGACATATTTTTTTGGAGTTCAGCAACATTCTGCATGAGTTGTAAAGCATTGCTTGACCATTTAAAGGTTAATAAGCATGGTCATAAAGGATGTGGTAGTAAAGTATATGAATTGGTTGCTGCTTCTTGAAGCTCAGAATGCTCCTAGTACGAAGGTAATTCAAATATAAAGGGTAATTGTTGCATATCACGGAGGAAGCAGTTCTGAGCGGGGCAGTGGAGTGGGAGGATTGAAGGTTGGTGTGTTAGGGAGGGAGAACTAGCTTTGTTGGCTGCTTTGCTAGGTTCTGGCGTCAGTACAGCCATGAGTGAACAAGAGGTTCCTTCGTCTGTTGCACAACGCATTATTATCAAGCTTTTAACCAATGAAGAAGTTAAACCTTAAGAGATTTTAACTCGTTTAAGGGCACAGTTTGGGGACACTACACTGTCACAGAATCAAGAGTTTACTTGGGCCAGACAATATAAGGGTGGCCGAGAATTTGTGGAAAACGAAAGTCATGCTAGGCGCCCAAGGTCAAATCTCACAGACGACAACATCCGTGTCGTTCAAGAGCTCCACTGTTGAAGGAATCGCTTCAGAAGTTGGTTGATTTTCTTCATGACCGACGTACAGTGACTGCAGCTTACTATTGCCAATTGTTAAGGTCTGTAAAAGCTGCCTACTGAAGCAAAAGACGTCGTATGCCCATCAGAGATGTCATCCTTCTCCAAGACAACACTATCCCTCACACCGCCAATTTGACAATGGACACAATGGCGGACATACACTGGGAAACCCTTGAACACCCTCCCTATAGTCCAGACTTGACCCCCACCAGACTATTTTTTGTTTGCACCCATGAAAGAATTACTTGGAGGGAAACATTTCGAAAGCAATGACGTCGAGGAGCATTTGCGCATTTGGTTGGTGACACGCCCTCAAACATTTTTTGAAGAAGGAATGTTCAAGCTTCCAAAACATTAGCAAAAATGTGTATAGTGTGAAGGAAGCTATATAGAGAAATGTTGATATAGTCACTTGTGTATATATTTAATCAATAAATATTTTTAACAAAATTACCCTTTATATTTGAATCACCCTCGTACTTCAAACAATTTTATCCTGAGAAATTATTTGTTTGATCGTACATTTTATTGTAACATATAATAAATTTGGATTTATATGCACTAAAGCACCTAATTTATGCATGCAGGTATGCACCAAAAATGTCAAAAATACGTACTAAATTTAAGAAAATATGCACTTTTAGGGATTATTTGATTTTAACTCACTGGTATACCTGTTTTGTTTCTTGTAAAATAATGAATCACAGCATGTTACCAAGAGTTTCTCAATGTTTTCAGGGATTAAGAATTTTTTATATCAAACAGAATTAGTTTTTATAAGTTGAAAATGATCGTTTCACATCAACAGATGTTATTAGGCAACTGGTAGTGAGTGCTTGGAATATTCATATGGCAAAGATTGACTCCACTTATGTACTGATTAAGTGATTTAATTTTCTTCAGTCTTGAGTTTGAGTCCAATACCACTTTAAGTTTAGTTTTAGTTTTCTTTTCAGTTTTCTCAGGGACAGAATTTAGAGAAGAAATTGTGTTATTAATCAATTAAAGAGGTTTGTGCAGAGATGCACCATAAGTTTCTAGACAGTTAATAGCCTTTGAAAGTGATGAACAGTGTGCATGGATACCTATCTTGATATGCAGTTTCACATTTAAATGCATACTTTACTTTATGAACAAATGCAGTACAACTTTGGTGACCTGAAACAAGAAGGCTGTTATGGTGCCAAGGGATATCTAACACAAAGATTCATTAGATTTTTTAGTTTTATCAGAAATATCAGGAAATCATTTAAATCAGTGATGTCAAATGGTGCACTTGATTGCAAGCATGTGCTTTGGAGCCTAGCATACCCACAGAGTCTGCAACAGCAGCACCTGTTTGCTCTGCTTGGGACAATGTTAATCCGGGTTGTACAATGTACATGAGAAAGCGAAGCCACTTTCACATTTGCAGCCTCATAACATAAGCACAGAAATTAATCAGTATTGTGACATATTGGATGCACTCTTAGAGGAGTTTGTTCCAAGATTTTCAGATTTGAAAGCTCTCAAATCTAAACTGAATCTATGTTCCCTTATATCCTGAGAATATTCCAGTTGAACGTGAACTAGAACTTACTGATTTATGCTGTAATTCAGACCTAAAAAAGGCGTATAACAATAATAATCCTTGAGCCCTGATCCACAAACAAGCCCAGAATTTCGTTAATTTGCTGCAGAAATGTTGTGTGTTTGGCAGTACATACTGACATACATCTCCAAACAATTTTTGTTTAATAAACTTAATGAAGTGCAATGTAAGAGCAAAATTGTCTGATGATAACCTTACGTCTGCCTTGAGACTTATTCTCTAACTAATGCTTCTCCAATAATTAAGATTTTGGTGGAAAACCATAAACTGGGCATAATAGATATGTAATTATATTCAAAGTGTGACCACAAGTAGAGGTTTTAATATGGTGCTATTTTTATTTTATTTTACATGAGCAGTTTGTTTCCTTTTGAATTGTAAAGTTAAAAGTTATATAAATATTCCTTATCTTTTGGGGTTTGAATGTTTGGTTTTAAAATATTATGTTTTAATAATTATATTATTATTGTAATTCATATTAAAACCTTATGGTCACAAAATCTATGTACATAAATACTTGTAAATCAAACAAAAAGAAACAATAATAAAAAGAGTTGAATATTTTCTTTTCAAACTTTGTACAGACATGTTTTGCTGTGTTTTCCTTAATGCCAGCATTACATGTGTGTACATCACAGTCTGTCTTGAAGCACTTCATGCCCATGATTACTGCCAAGGTCACAAAATTGCACTTGGGTTGACATGGCTAATTTAAACATAAGATAAATAAATGCTGAAATATGCATATATCCTTGAATATACACTAACGCTCAAAATATGCATTTGCATTAGCACATGTGCACTTCCAAAACATCTGAGCCCTAATCATAAAATGCTGACCTTCCTCCACATGGTTGTAATTGTCTGCTAGGTCATTAATTGTGGTTACAATACTTTAAGGAATGCAATTTCACAGAGAATACTGCAATGAGCAAAAGTTTGTGTAAACAATGAGAAACTGAAGAGAGCCAGTGACTGCAGAAACAGAAGTATTCAGAAGATAATGTGCTTCCCTTTCTGTACAAATCTTGGGGAATCTAACAGCAATTGAGCCACCAAGTCAAACACATCGGGTTAATTTGGAGGGCTTCTTTATGCCATCTGTCCAAAATGTTTCCTTAATAATTGTTGTTTTTGTTACACAACTTGCAGTTCCAAGAAACAACATGTGATTTACTGCTTGTGCCTAAATGTTATGTCATTCCATTGAAATTCCAGGTTTTGAAGATTGCATTTACCAGTCAGGAACAACTCAGGGCACTATTCACACCCCACCCTCCAGTACTGTATGCCACTCATGATGCCCGTTGATGCCGTTGTGGAGGTTACAGCAGTTAGGCAGTAGACCTTGGCCCAGCATCGGACTATTGCACTCTAGAGTGTAGTTTTTGTTAATTGAAATTTGGCCCATGTATATCGGTTTTGTGTTCAAACTTATGCTAATACTTTCAAAATTACCTTAAACAATTTGTTAGTTTCTAATCAATATGAAAATACCCTGTATTTGGTGTTAATAGAAAAAAACGAACCTTTTAATTAAGAAAATTAACCTTTACTATCAGAAACAGTAGGTTTGCATGTGTAGGTAAGCAATAGTTGAATAGCTAAATGATTTGCTATGGAGTTGAATTTTTATTTCTTATTCTATCTTTCAAAGTTTACCTACACATGTTTTGTGTGTTTTAGAAAAATCATCATTGATTGGCCTGTTATATAGAAACTATTAATTAAAAACCTTAAAGCCCAGCACTTAAGTAGTTACAATTGCGAGTCCCGTTGGGATAAGTATCTCAAATACAAGATTCCCCTGTGACCTACCAGGAAAATGTGACTCAGTTGAAGAGTTGTGCTGGCATACTGACATGGTAGCTCAATGGTTAAGAGCAGCTGCTCGTAGGACAGCTGCACATGGAACAGAAGATTAGTGGTTCAAATCCTGGCAATGGCACAGAATTTTTCATTTATGATTCTGCCTTCCATAATTTAGCCCATTAGTATTGTAAGATGAGCTTTACTCACATAAGTTAGTAATCACATGACAACACAGCTCGCAATTGTGAGCTGGCCAAAACAACAAAATATTTTGAGCTAACTGGTGGTATTCAATGGATCTCTGATCTCCATATTTCTTTAGGAGACTAAAGAGCAGAAGAACTAATGACATTCATACCATTAGAGCAAATAAAAAGCACGTGTTTTTCACATGTGCATATCTTGGCTTGGATGTTGGGAACTTGTATGCCTAGGTGACCAGTATTAGACATCTACAAACCCTCCTACCAACACACAGGTACTCTTAAGGAGCAAATGTTGTGCTAGTTTTGTTTATGTTACTCCTGTAACCCAGTTGATGCAGGGCACACAAGGTGCTAAATTCCAAGCTGTACTCTTAATAAAGTGAAACGTGCATCATGGTTGGCAACAAATACACTGTATGTGAAATGAAACAATGTCAAAGATGAAAATTAATTGTTCTTCACACTAACCATGTGTGGTACAAGGTTGTAAAGGGGTAGAGTGAGACTGAAAAATTCAATGCCATAGCCACGATTTGAATCACGGATCTTCCAGTCTCCATCCAGCTGCTCTAACCCCTGAGCTACCATGGCCAACGTGCCAACACAGCATAATTCTCCAACTCATTGGTGTTTTCCTGGCGAACCGCACAAGGTGATCTCAAATACATATGAGACAACATACCCTAATGGCAACTTACTATGCTTCCTGGATTTATAGTTGCAACAACTATAAGGTCAATTAATTTTCATTGCTTGACTTTATAGCTGGTGAAACTATGAAGCCTAGGACTTCACTTAAAAAAGGTTGCCTTTAGATATGCTGTCTCATATGTGAGATGTCCTTGTGTGGTTTACTGGGAAAATGCAAGTGAGTTGGAGAATTTAATGTCACATTGGCATGTTGGCCAATGTAGCTCAGTGGTTAGAGCAGCCAGACAGAGGCTGAAAGATCCATGGTTCAAATCCTGGCTATGGCATTGAATTTTTTAGTCTCACTCTACCCCTGTAGATGCCAGAGATGTTTATTTCCTATCAACAAAACCCAGCTGCTGATGTTACGGCCATAGGCAAGCTGAGAGGGAGATAAGAGAGAGGAGGTAAAAGAAATCAAAGTGTGCCCTTGAGTACCAGAAGTGAATGGGGAATGGTGTTGCATGTTTAAGGGTGCTCAAATGAATGGGAGATTCCAACCTGTCAGATCACATAGCAACTTTGTTTCCTATAAAGATTACAGGGAAATATTTTTCTGCCTGCTAGACCTAAGCATATTCAATTGCTTCATTGTATTTCACAAGATGACTGCTAAGACAAAGACCAGCTACACAAACTTCATGACTAATGCCTCTCATCAGCTGTAACATTACCCTACCAGAGTTTAGTGTCAGTGACCACCAGCTGGGAATATTCCACTGAGAATGCAAGCTAAAACATACATCCCTTTTCCATTGTATATTCTGCTAAACAACAAAGAAAAAAATGGTACAGGAATATGTGTTGTATGTTACAGTAAGGGATAAATACTCAAAGTGCTGTTGTCCTCCATAGTCTAGGGGTAACACTGGTTCCTGAGGTTGTGGGTTCAAACCCAGCATAGAGCAGTGGATTTTTTAGGGTGCAAAAGTTCTTAGCACAGCTTCCTTTGGAAGAGAAGTAAAGCCAGTGGTCCCATGTCATATATTTATGCCATATGTAGGAACGTCTAGCCTGATAAAAAGGCCTCTAGCAAAATTGAACCGTATTTCACAACCAATATAAAATGGGATACTGAAAACCATAGCATTAAAGAGCATCCATTAAGTGTTTGCCTCAGTAGCATGACTGTAGCATGTCTGCTTTATGTCCAAGAGGTTGCGAGTTTGAATTTCGCTTAGGGTGAATTCTCAAGATAAGGCTTTTTTCGAGGTTTTCCCTTATCCTGAGAAGATAAATGTCAGGTAACTTAAAGCTCTATGGACCTCAGGGTCATTTGAGCATCATTTCAACCATTTACCTTCTGTAATGACACTATGTTGGAGGACATTAATAACAAAATAAAAAGAGCATCCATAAATAAAAACCCACTTTCAATTTTTTACTCAAATTGCTTGGCAACACAAAAAGTGTTGCATTACGCTTCACTTGAAAAACTGTTTTGAGCTAACCATACAAAATAATAATATTAGACCATCAAAGCTGGTGAGTAAATATTTCAAGTATCACGCAAAATTTTCTCAGTCTGGGTGGCTCACTTGGTTAGACACTGGCCTACTGATCCCAAGGTTACAGGTTCAAATCCATCCCAGACCGATGGTTTTTAAGTGTGCTTAAAAACGACAGCTCCATGGCAGTAGATTTACTAGCATGTAAAAGAACTCCTGCAGGACGAAATTCCGGTGCACCGGCAATGCTAATGTGATCCTGGCAATTGACAGCATCGTTAAACAAGAAATGTTATTATCATCATCATCACCACCACCGCCACAGCCACCGCCACCGACAACCACCACCACCACCGCCACTGCCACCGCCACTGCCACCACCACCGCCATTGTTATTGTTATTATTAATTATTATTATTGTTGTTATCATTATCATTGCTGTTGCCGCTGCCCTTGCCACTACCGCTGCTGCTACCCCTGCCCCTGCCATTATCATTATCATTATTATTATTATTATTATTATTATTATTATTATTATTATTATTATTATTATTATTATTATTATTATTATTATTATTATTATTATTATTATTATTATTATTATTATTATTATTATTATTATTATTATTATTATTATTATTATTATTATTATTATTATTATTATTATTATTATTATTATTATTATTATTATTATTATTATTATTATTATTATTATTATTATTATTATTATTATTATTATTATTATTATTATTATTATTATTATTATTATTATTATTATTATTATTATTATTATTATTATTATTATTATTATTATTATTATTATTATTATTATTATTATTATTATTATTATTATTATTATTATTATTATTATTATTATTATTATTATTATTATTATTATTATTATTATTATTATTATTATTATTATTATTATTATTATTATTATTATTATTATTATTATTATTATTATTATTATTATTATTATTATTATTATTATTATTATTATTATTATTATTATTATTATTATTATTATTATTATTATTATTATTATTATTATTATTATTATTATTATTATTATTATTATTATTATTATTATTATTATTATTATTATTATTATTATTATTATTATTATTATTATTATTATTATTATTATTATTATTATTATTATTATTATTATTATTATTATTATTATTATTATTATTATTATTATTATTATTATTATTATTATTATTATTATTATTATTATTATTATTATTATTATTATTATTATTATTATTATTATTATTATTATTATTATTATTATTATTATTATTATTATTATTATTATTATTATTATTATTATTATTATTATTATTATTATTATTATTATTATTATTATTATTATTATTATTATTATTATTATTATTATTATTATTATTATTATTATTATTATTATTATTATTATTATTATTATTATTATTATTATTATTATTATTATTATTATTATTATTATTATTATTATTATTATTATTATTATTATTATTATTATTATTATTATTATTATTATTATTATTATTATTATTATTATTATTATTATTATTATTATTATTATTATTATTATTATTATTATTATTATTATTATTATTATTATTATTATTATTATTATTATTATTATTATTATTATTATTATTATTATTATTATTATTATTATTATTATTATTATTATTATTATTATTATTATTATTATTATTATTATTATTATTATTATTATTATTATTATTATTATTATTATTATTATTATTATTATTATTATTATTATTATTATTATTATTATTATTATTATTATTATTATTATTATTATTATTATTATTATTATTATTATTATTATTATTATTATTATTATTATTACGCAAAATTTCAGAGTAGAAACTATATGTTTGATTTTAAATGAATTTTTAAACTTTACAGCACACTTGCATAGCTATACAGGGATTTAAGCAGATTTCTGAGGTAGCAGTAATGGTAATGGGTTAATACATTCTCATACTGGGGATTGAGATGTTATATAGTTCCAGCATTTTACAGGATATCCATAAATAGCCAGTATCCTTGCATTGGATCAGTTTGGGCCACATTTTGCTAGCATGTGATGATATGTGTTCTAGTACTTTAGCTCTAGCTAATGGGCTCTAGTACTGAGGGTTTGGGCTTCAAATACTGGCATATGAAGGTTACCTATATATCCTATTTGCTTTGGGTGGGGGGGGGGGGGCCTGGGGGAGAAGTTAATTTTCTTCTTTAGTATTTTAATGGAAGATGTTACTTTGATGTGGAAGACAAGTAATACTTATCTTGTGGTGCTTATTGATGTGAAAAGTTTAATTACAAAAAACACAAATAAAAAGTTGTTAGCATCTACTTCAAGTAATGAATATCTTCTAATTAATAAAATAAAAGATAAACTTAATGCCATTACATTAATGAAAAATGATAAACTTATTAGTCTGAAAAAATATGTGCTGTTTTTCCATATAACAACAAGGTGAATATTAGATCTGAAACAATATGTCTCTACATTGTTATAATAATTGTTCCAACTTATGAAGCCACCAATTGGTGCATTCTCTTATAACCAGCCTAACTTATTACAGCATGATGAATGAGATGTTACTGCAAGCTAAGGTGATAGTTTTCCGGAGATGTTGATGAGTTTTGGCTCTTACTAGTATATGTTACCTTTAAGGAAAACAGCCCTATAAGAATAATTCTAATGGGGCTAGATGAGATAAACATGGTGAGTTGGCTGCTGGGCCATACTGTCCAAGACATTGTTCCAGGAAGGTGGAATTAAGGTGATGTGTTACACAAGTAGAATGAAGTGCTGCCCTATTATGGTTCCACCACATCGTTACTCAGGTGTGCAAGGTCTCTTCAACCATAGAATAATTGAGGCATCTAGTATCAAAAGCCGCCAAATCCATTGAGTAACCAAATTGAGTTATGCATCGCTTCTGATAAGTTTTACCTCAAGGAATTCAATGTAACCAAGATGACAGCAAAACCCCACACAACTTATTAAAGTACATAGTCAAAAATGTCACTGAGCATCAATATCTACCAAATCCAACACTTATGTTGACATTTATAGTTTCAAAGTCCGCTAAATCCCTTTCGGCCAATCAGCGTTTTCCGTGACATCCCAATTTGACAAAGGAAAATGTTGCCTGCTACACATGGTGTGAAAGTGACTTTCCTAAAGAATGCAAGCATGATTTATTTTGTAACTATCATGACAGTAATGAACACTGAGTTTGAAGAGAAAAGAGTTGGTAACGTGTTTTGCAGAAGGGGGTGGTAGGTGCCAAAAAATGGCACTCATTATTATGCTGGGAAAGTGGCTCGTAATTGATTCTCCTGAACAGGTTGATTGTGAAGAAATGACATTTCCAATGGCTGGGCGGTCTTTCATTACACCAGATAGGAAGTTATGCTTAATGGTAAAAGACAAGATAATCCTTCAACTGGAACAAGATGAAGAAAAGATCCAAACATGTGGATGGATATTCAAAGTAACTAATATTCCTGGTCACAATTGGAAATTTGCAACTGAAAAAGTGCTTAAGAAACCTGGGCAGTGGCATTTTAAGTTTAACCCAGAAAAAAAAGTCTAAACAATGTGATTAAAACTGAAGTTTTTCATTGAAAGGAAGTTTGTAGGGTTGAGCTTGTCACTAAGACTAATCTAAACATGATGCGCATTAGACCATAAGCTTTCAAGAGAGATGTACTCCTGCCAAGGTACCTGATATATCAACGTAACTATCAAAACATTTTGGAAAAGAATGGAGGAACAATGAGTTGGTTCAATTTTATTCTGCTTTACAAAACCAAAAAGATCTAGGACCCCAGATTGAAGAAAATGAAGACAAAGTAGTTCATGAGGAAGAAATAGACACAGATGTAGTGTAAAATGAAAGAAAAGTTTCAAAACCTAGGAGTTATATTTTTATAATGCTTCTGGACTTGTGTTGTAATCAAGCAACACCTGCTTTCATTATGTATGAAAACTAACTTTTTGGATAACTCAGTTCATGAAAAAGTTATTTTTATATTATGCGGGTAATAGAACCTCTTGTAGTGTTACCCGTAATTTCATTTTCAGAAAACCACTAAATCCCAATGTTAGTGTCAAACCCTGCCACATTTAATTTTCCTCAAATTTATTTTTGAAATATTTAAAAAAGCATATTCCAGAAATACTTTATTTTCAAAAAGGTAATATTAAATGACTCATTTAACATTTTAACATTTAAGTTAAATTACTTTGGATAATGGTTCATTCTGGGCAGTGTTTTAGAATTATACAAAAATTAGGTGAATGAATTTGACAGTGTTTGATACTAGGTGCCTGAATTGCTCACATTGTATAAAGTAGGTATAGTAGTGTACTTGATGGGTGAAGAGTCTACCAGCCCAAATGCTTATGTCCCGTTTGACATGAAAGACTATCTTTTGCATCCAGTGAGGGTTCAGTATCCTCCAGTAATGCATATTGTGTTTGAATTTACTTGGCCTGTTTTGTAGAATAACATTGTCCACAAAAAGCTTGATCCTATTCTGTTAGTTGCATGCCCACCTAGAAAATACCACTCTCTATCCATGATTCAGCTACAGCTCATAATATAGTTAAACTTGGTAAGGACAGAACTTTGAAAGATTGACTGATACTGAAACACTTGCGTGAGAGTATCTTGCACTTCAATATGGATGAACAATGGCAGTCAGTCCCAAGCCCCATCCTTGAATGGTCATGACAAGTTAATCTCTCTGCGAATGAGACATCTTCAGTAGTATTCCCCAACCTAGAGGGTGGTTTGTAGCACATAGAAATTTGTGATGCTGTAACAAATGAGAAGACACCAGTTGCTGCTAATCACACTTTATTGCCATCTAGTCAGTTAGCATAGTGCTAACATTACACTTAGATCACTTTTGTACAAACTCAGGGCAACAGAATAACTCTCGAATTGAATCACAATAAAGAACTGTCAGATTAGAACTCACACTGAACTGCTATGCGGTGCAATTCACAGGTGCTGTCCACTGAATGCTTTGTAAATGTTTGACTGACTCCAGCACTCCACTACAAGAGCAACTGGAGCAACTTCTAATTCTGGGCGTGACCAGATCCCTTATATAGTTCTTTAGACAATGGAAAAGTTCTGGAAGTAGAATGGTCAAGAATGGCTGAGAGAACAGTCCAGACACCGGGCCACTATACAATGGCTGTTGTTTCCATATGCTCTATTGTGTGGTCAGCAGTCGGGTCTTTATGGCATGTAAGCACCTCTGGCCAGTTCCTGTTGCCGGGCAGAGATCAGGCCCCGACTGGCATTTCTTACTGGCAGCATCCGGGCTTACGGCTGGCACAACAATATATAGGAATTCTTCTCTTCAGAAATTTCTGTTGGTAAAGTTGACATACCCTTGTATTCTGCAATACCTTCATGCATGACAACAGCATGTCCAGATACTCCATTCAAGAACAAACTCCACAGTGAGTGCCAGCAGGTGGGATCACACATTTTGAAACATAAAACCTCTAGAATGTTCCATGTACTTGCTTTCAGACAAACAAAATATTATTCTAGAACAGTGATGTCCAACCTTGTCTCTTTGGAGATGCTTACACGATTAGCTGCTATTCCCCACCCACTCTTTCAGTCGGAGGGTGAATCATGCCTGTGGTGTTTAGACTCACAAGCAGTCAGTATCCAGTGACAGACACAAACAGGCGATTCCATGGCAGTTTCTAAGTCATACCTTGAATTTTCTGAAAATGTCCTCAGAAGACCTCTTCATTCTGGATGATGATTTTTGTATAAGAGACAGACTAAAGCTTACTAAATAAAAAAAATGTTGATCTCGTTAAAACACACAATTTGTGTCAAATACCTATTTTTTCTTTTGGTGAACCATTTCCAAGATATTCTTAACCATTTGTTTGAATTTGCCAATACTTTTACTTGTCTCAAATAGGAATATGTTCTCTGTTTTACCTCTTGATCTTATAAAGAGAATGGAATTTCAAAGGCATCACTTGCAGACAGCTCTTAAAACATTTGACTTGCTTGTTGAAAAGAAACTGCAAATCCTGAAAAGGTTAGCTGGTGCTAAATGGGGCTGTTCAAGGAGAGTCCTTAACACAACATACAAAATGCATGTTAAACCAAACCTCTTGTACTGTTCTGAAGCTTTAATAACAGCAGCAAATGCTAACATTAATAAACTTGAACAAATACAAAATCAGGCTCTTCGCCTAATCACTGGAGCAGTTAAATCCACACCTATTGATGCCATGCTTGCCTTAACACGGACCCCATCAATAACAACAAAAATAGAAGAACAAGCATTGCTCCAACACGAGAAAATGTTACGACTGCCAAACTCTAAATGGACAGAAGAGAACCTCCCCCCTTCAATCCTTAAAACTCATAGTAGTTTCCTAGAAAAGGTAACACAGATTAAATCCAAATTGAACATTCCTAACACCAGAGAAAATCTACTTATAAGAGAAAATCCATTGGAATTATTGCAACCTACCTTCAGTTTGGAATTAATAGAGGAAATAAGTAAATCAGACACACCAAAAGAAATACAAAAACTTCTAGCTCTGGAAACAATCAATACTAGGTATCCCACAGAAGAATGGCTGCACATATATACTGATGGATCCTCGAAGGAAAACCTTACTGGAGCTGGAGTTACGTGTTCACATTTTTCCTTTTATCATTCTGTTGGCAGAGACACAACAAATTATGATGGAGAAATAGAGGCTATACACATTGCTCTCCGACAATTATTAAATCTTCCCTTAAATAAATTTAACAAGGCAGTAATTCTTTCAGATTCTAAAGCTGCAATTCAGGGAATATGTTCAAATACTACAAAGAAGTCAACAAAAATTAGAGAATGCTACAAAATGTTAACACAACTCCAAAAAGTTAATAAGACTGTTCATCTCCAATGGATTCCAGCACACTGTGGAGTTATGGGGAACGAAGCTGCAGACTCACTTGCAAAGAAAGGCACAACAATAAAACAAAAGTCTAAATTCAATTTCTCATATTCCTCAATAAAACGCTTGATCATTAAAAAATTTTCTCATTCATACCTACAAGAAATAGAAACAAATGCCAAAAATAAAAAATGGATTACACTACTTTCCAACCCAGATATAATCCCCCAGAGACCAAGGAAAACAGCGGTTGCAGCCTTACGACTATTGACAAATCACGACTGCTTAGCAAGTCATCTCTACAGAATAGGTATCTCAGCCTCACCAATATGTGTCCTGTGTAACGATCAAGCAGAAATGAACAAAGACCACTTGAAGACCTGTGAAGCATTAAGATCAGAAGAAACTACAGTTCAAAAGTATTGGAAAGCACGAATGCTAATGGCTTCATTGCCAGATGCAAGGCACTAGAAAACAACAACAACAACAACTTGCTTGGTCTACTCTATTCCCATATAACCTTTGCACATACAAGAAAATTAGCAATAAGATACATTCTGAAAATGCTTATGTTGATTAAAATGAAGTAGGTACAGAAATAAGCATTTGTAAGAATAGTATGTATAAGAGTGAGTATAGCTCTACATGTATTTGTGAACAGAGTTTCTGCAAATTGAACTATATTAAAGTCTGTATGCAATAGATTACTTGACGATCACTTGGTTTATCTTCTAAGGCTATGCACCTCAACTTTGTTGCCAAATATTGATAGACTTCTTAAATGTAAGCAGTACCAAAGAAGTCACTAATGAACAGAAGTTTATCACATAGGATTTGAAAGTGCTTTTGTAAATAAAATGCGACATATATGTAACCAAGCTGCCACTGCAGTACAATACATGTCCGAGTGTTAAAGAATGACAATGTTTGTGTATAGTGGAAGGAGGTAAATCCAACCTCCCCTCTTTCAAAAACATTGGAAATCACTGTTCTAGAACATTCAGGGCAGGGGAAGAAACAATGATTCAAAACCTCAATCTTTAATATTGAAGTAACCACTATGCTAGCATGGCACATTATGACTATGATTATGGCTACATTTGGAAGCAGCTT
This sequence comes from Tenodera sinensis, assembly GCA_030765045.1. Taxonomy (NCBI): domain Eukaryota; kingdom Metazoa; phylum Arthropoda; class Insecta; order Mantodea; family Mantidae; genus Tenodera; species Tenodera sinensis. Next base: position 109,554,945 of record CM060964.1, read on the forward strand.
TTCCTTTTGCACCTCAGCCTAAAGAGATTTTTTGTGCACTTCCTGTTTTCTAATCTAGGAATCTATATCTACGAGGCATATTTTTAAAGTAGGTACCAATAAGTTTTTAAAAGACAGCAGAACATTATTTTACCAATATTTTATTATCATTCATAAACTTATACCTTTCACTACTTCCACACACAGTTACCGCCCTTATTTAGTTACTTATGGTAACGGGAAACTAATCTTTGTAAACCTTTGTGAAAGAATGATGCCACCTGTGGTAAAAGCCAAGTCTGCACTTCTTTTTTAACATCATCATGGTTGAAATCATTCCCACCAAGGAGTTTCTTCAGATGAAGAAACATGAAAATCCTTGGTACCAAATTCGACTGTATGGAGGATGGCAAATTTTTCCCAGCTAAATTTTGAGATCAGATCTTGAGTTTAGGCTGTGTGCGGCCTGGCATTCTCACTCACTGTTTCCCCATAAACCTCTCACAATTAGGAATGAATGTTTACTAACACAACATTTCTCATGTTCAAAAAATGAATCACTGATCTTACTTCAGAGTCGGCGGGTCCTTCAATTGTTTTGAACATTTTCAAACGCTCAAACAACAGAAAAAAAAAGCTCACTCACAGCTCTGTCTGGCTTCCTAATGAATGGAGGAAGACACAGCGCATTCTCAAAATCTTGACTGCAGCTGCAAAACATTTAAATGGTACTTACTTTAAAAACACCCCCCCCCCCCCCGTCCATACATAGTTGTACAGGGTGGAAGGTACTGCTTCGGCCGCACGTTAACCAGGGATTCTACATGATTAGTGTAACAAATATGTCCAATACAATTTTTGTCAATAAGGAACTGTTTCGCCGAAAAAAAAAAAATTGTGTCAAACATTTGGAGTCATCTAGCTTCTTGACGAATGGATATAAATGGCTTATTATTTCACTAACTGTCGCAAAAACATTGTGCAAACAACACTGTAATGCCTTTTCATCTTAATTTGAATGAATTTAGCCACAATTTAATGTTAAAGTGTCATGCGAGGTTTAATTTCTAAACGAAATATGGCAACCTCATGGGCCATGTGAAAGTCACTGGTCGCATGTTCTCACTACAAGTTCGGGTGCCTGGGGGTGGGGGAGGTACTGCTTGGCGTTTGGTGTGAAGGTTGGAGGAGAAGGGAAGGTTAAAGTACAATTGTCTGCAATATGAAGTAATTTACTGTGTGATCATGAATCCGTACACATCAAGGGAGTACTTGGACATGGTGCTACTAATTTAAGGGGAAAAATCCCCTTAAGAATGAAAAGTAAATAAAACAGAAATAAACAGATGAAATAAAATAAAAAAAAAAATAACATTGAGACCACGTAAATAATGGCAGATGTTTTCATTCCTGTCATCTCTTCTCTAGCGATGTAAGCCACTCTTTGCCTCCAAATCTCCATCTGCTTTTCCTCTTAAAAAGAACAAAATCAGCGTAAAAATAATGTCTCTTGTGAACTTAAATGCCACTCCATATTAAGAACTTTAATTAAGTAATAATAAAACCTAAATAAACACCACATAATCAGCATGAACGACATACATTTTCAGTATTTCTTGCTGTAAAGTGCTTATAAATGCATTTAGAACAGGTTTATGGAATTTATTTCAAAATGCTGACTGGTATTTGTGTTCTATGTTAAATAGTACTTGCAAACGTAGCATTATCTTATGGAGTACATTAACTGTGCTTCAGTCCCGTATTTGATATGGATTTGGTTTGTCATATGTCTAGAGAAAATTTCATATTATGCATACTTCCTTTAAGGATAGTATCACTGTCATGTTTACTTCTAGAGATAAATTTCATTTTGCTTGTCTGCTTGTGCACCTTAGTGACCACAGCTGTAATTTATGATGAAATCATTAGT